>BTPG01000007.1:185494849-185632349 GCA_036245525.1 Semisulcospira habei | reverse complement strand
TGCACTGAAGATGTTCATAAGCGCCTCAGCAGAACAGTAGGACCACAGCTAGGAGGAAGTGACCACCGCCCTATCCTCCTAACCCTAAAAGGATGCACAGCAGCTAGCTCGCCACACCGGCCAAGATGGAACTACCGAAAGGCAGACTGGCGCTTGTTCAGTATCCGAACAAATGAGCTAATGCAAGACCTCGCTGTTTCTGGAAGGAACATCAACAATGTGGTCAGAGAGTTTAATGACATTATCAGTAAGGCAGCCAAGGAATCCATACCTCGAGGGGTCCGGAAAAACTACACCCCATACTGGACCGCAGATCTTCAGAAAGCACATGACAACCTCACTAGGGCCAGAGAAGACGCTGAAACCAACCCCAGCCAAGAAAACAACATCAAGCTACAACACAGTAAGGCCCAGTATCTGAAGATGAAGTTGGAGTGCACAAGAAGAAGTTGGAGAGAGAAGACTGCAAGACTAAACATGGACAGGGACACCATGAAGTTGTGGAGACTGACCAAGGCGTTGAACGATGAGGGCACCAGGGAACAGAAGATCACCTTGGAAGAAGAAGGGAAAGCACTGACTGGTAGGAAAGTTGCAAACATGTTTGCACAGATCTATGCGAAAGAAAGTGACATCACTGTCCCACGAATGCTTGCGAAAGAAATCAGACAGGAAGAAAGAGAGAGAACAAGAGATGCGAACATCCATGATGCAACGAAGAAGGACATCACCCTTCCAGAACTGAAGATGGCCATCAAACAGCTGAAGAAGAAAAAATCTCCAGGTCCAGACAGCATCTCAAACGAGATGTTACAACACCTTGGTAACACTGCCTTAATGAAGCTACTGGACATCTTTAACCACAGCTGGAGAGGAGGACAGGTACCCCAGTGCTGGAAGGAAGCCAGGATGATCCCAATTTTGAAGAAAGGGAAGAATAATTCCAAAGCCCTGAGTTATCGCCCCATCAGCCTGACAAGTTGTGTGTGCAAGACCATGGAGCGCATCATCAACAAGCGCCTGCAGTGGTACCTGGACTCCGAGAGCATTATCGTGCCAGAGCAAGCCGGCTTCAGAAGCTACAAGAGTACAGAAGACCAGACAACACACCTTGCGCAGGTCATAGAAGATGCCTTTCAAGAGCAGAAGGTGACATTAGCTGCCTTCATTGACCTACAGAAGGCTTTCGACAAGGTGTGGAAGGATGGTCTCCTTGTGAAACTCCTTCGCAGTGGCATCCAAGGGAATATGTACCGGTGGACCAAGTCATACCTGCACAATCGCAGAGCCCGTGTGACAGTGGATGGGTACTGTGGCCAAAAAGTGCTGTTGCGTCAGGGGGTGCCACAGGGGGGAGTCCTGTCACCGACCCTGTTCATACTTTTCATCAACGACCTTGTGCCAGAGCTACCAAAAGGAGTACACGCAGCCCCGTACGCAGACGACCTGGTACTCTGGTGCACAGAAGAGTATGCAACAACTGCTACATACAGGATGCAGCTAGCCCTGGACAGGCTGACAGACTGGACCAACAACTGGTGTGTGACCATCAACACAGAAAAATCATCAGCCACACTCTTCTCTCTCTCCAACAAGGCAAAGGCTGGCAACCTAACACTGGGCAACACCCTGCTGCGGTATGAAGACCAACAGACATACCTGGGAGTCACCCTTGACAAGAGGCTGACGTGGAAGCCGCACATTTGGAATGCAGAAGCGAAAGCTAGAAGAAAGCTGAACATCATGAGAAAACTGGCTGGAACACAATGGGGAGCCAATGAAAAGATCCTCAAAAATGTATATCAAGGCACAGTGAGACCACACCTTGAGTACGGATCTAATGCATGGTTGACGGCAGCCCAGTCACACCAGCAGACCATTGACAGAGTTCAGAACCATGCACTGCGTATCATCACCGGCGCAATGAGATCCATACCAATTGAAAAGATGGAAGAGACAACAGGCATCCCACCCCTGCGCATGAGAAGAGATTGCAAAGCCTTGATACAGTCCACAAAGGTCAAGTCTTCCAAAGACCATCCTATGAACGCTAGGATGAAACAACCAACCTCAGGGAGACTGAAAAGATCAAGCTTTGTGAAGGAGACGAGAGCACTGCAGAGAAAACACCAGGCAAAGCTGCCTGCGCAGGTAGAGGCTCTGAATCCTGCTAACGACCTTCCACCTTGGGAAAGTAAGCCAGAAAACATCACCATCTCTTCCACGGTACCCTACATCACCACCAGAGATGAGCACAGCACTGTGAGCAAGAAAGCCCTGACACTGGCCATGCTCGAAGAAAAGTATCCCCAGGAAGCATGGATACGGGCATACACCGATGGATCAGCCACAGATGCAGTTCAGGATGGAGGGGCTGGGGTGTACATTCAGTACCCAAACGGAAAATGGCAGGCAGAGGCAGTACCAACAGGCCTTCACTGCACAAATTACAACAAGCACAAGGTCTGGGCAGCAAACACCCTTAGTGGCGCTGCAGACCCTGATGCCCAGATTGTCTTCCTTACTGATGCCATGTCTGTCCTTGAGGCAGCAACAGCAAGCAAACTGCCACGTCTACAAGAGGCACTGCAAAACGTCAAGTGCACCAGACTGGTGCTGCAGTGGTTCCCTTCACACTGTGGCATCTACGGCAATGAAGAAGCTGACAGAATGGCAAAAGTGGACGCAGAGAAAGAACAAGATGAAAATGGAGTCAGCTTCACAGAGATGAAGACCATCATTAAGTCTGTGTACAGACCACCACAACGGTCCCTAGACAGTTACCATCAGCTGTCCAGACAAGAGCAGGTGACCATCTTTCGTCTGAGGACCGGGCACAACCGACTCAATTTCCACCTGCACAGACGCTTCCACCTCGTGCCATCTCCCCTGTGCCCTTGTGGAGAAGCAGAGCAGACCACAGAGCACATCCTCCAGGACTGTGGGAACCTCCAGCCGCTGAGGGAGGAGATATGGCCGAAGCCCGCCACTCTACAAGAGAAACTGTACGGGCCTGTGGAGGCGCTACAGAAGACCACAGATTTCATTTTGAGAGCCAAACTCCAAGTGTGACGGCGTTTGAGAAGAAGAAAAAGAAGAAGAAGAAGAAGAGAGAGAGAGAGAGAGAGAGAGAGAGAGAGAGAGAGAGAGAGAGAGAGAGAGAGAGAGAGATGTCTCACCTGCTGTACTTGAGGGTCGGTACTCAGAGCTTGTAACAGTTGTGTGGACGTGACATTGGGCAACATCAGTGTCTTGGTGATGTTGATACGCGCCAGGTCCGACACCAGATGCTTTAGCATTTCCTCCGCCTTGTTCAGCTGATTGATAGCTTTCTCTACTGCTTTCACCACTGCCTTGTCTATGTCCGGGGTCTTGCTGAGGTCAAATCCCACTGATTTCATTTCTCCCACTATCAGGCCGTACCGGGCATTGATCATCAGCACGTCAAAGTCCCCGTCTGTATATCTGGCCCCAAGTGTGGCGGGTAGTGGCAGCAGGCGGATGGCTGCGGCAATGATCGGATCGACTTGGTTGTCGAGGTATTTCCTGAACTCTAGCTGGGACAACACCAGCATCACCTCTTGCTCCCTCTCCGCCAGAACCCTGATGCAGTCAAGCACCTGCTGCATCGCCTGCTCTTCTCTAACATCGCTGTCCCCCACCACAGGAAGCGGTCCAGGGGGGACTGGCTGGTAGGTAGGCCAGATTACTGCTGCTAGAGGCGGGTCAGACGGATGAGGGGGAGGACCAGTGGGAGGGAAGTAAGCGGGCGCCTGGCCGGGCTGATCTGATGCCTTCTGTGGAACTAGAACCGACTGACCGGCCACAGTCTGCACGTCGTATGACACTTTGTTGAAGTGATGCGGGGGGAGGAAGTAGGTTTTGCTCTGGAGGTCAGGATAGCAGTCACGTACACACTGACGCCAGATGGTTACGGCCGCCGCTACTTGTGCTTGATGTTGTCGGCTACTGGTACCTTGTGCTTGTTGTCCGGTGCGTGTACCTTGTGCTTGTTGTTCGCTTCTGATACCTTGTGCTTGTTGTTCACTACTGGTACCTTGTGCTTGTTGTTCGCTACTGGTACCTTGTGCTTGTTGTCCGCTACTGGTACCTTGTGCTTGTTGTTCGCTACTGGTACCTTGTGCTTGTTGTTCGCTACTGGTACCTTGTGCTTGTTGTCCGCTACTGGTACCTTGTGCTTGTTGTTCGCTACTGGTACCTTGTGCTTGTTGTTCGCTACTGGTACCTTGTGCTTGTTGTTCGCTAATGGTACCTTGTGCATGTTGTTCGCTACTGGTACCTTGTGCTTGTTGTCCGCTACTGGTACCTTGTGCTTGTTGTTCGCTACTGGTACCTTGTGCTTGTTGTCCGCTACTTGTACCTTGTGCTTGTTGTTCGCTACTGGTACCTTGTGCTTGTTGTTCGCTACTGGTACCTTGTGCTTGTTGTTCGCTACTGGTACCTTGTGCTTGTTGTCCGCTACTGGTTCCTTGTGCTTGTTGTTCGATTCTGTTAACGTGTTGTTGTTGTTGTCTGGCACTGACCTGTGCCTGTTGTTGGTCAAATTCCCTTTTTTGTTTGGGTCTCGCACCCTGCTAAAACAAAAAAGCAAAGCCCTTATGGCTCACGTGTATGACCGGTCTACATGTGTGACCATAAGTAAATGGCTGGCTTCTGTAGCAGCGAAATTCATGTTTTCTCAAAATTTTAATGTAAGCCTTTTTCACACACCTGTCAACCCCGTGACCCTTGACCTTTGCGATGGGTCGACTAAATTAGTATGCGTAAAAATGTCTTGCCTTTAGCAACCTTTATGCCAAATTTGATTGAAACGTTTGCAAAAACTTTGATAAAAACAATAATTTTAACAAAAATCGGCATTTTTCACACATTTACCGACCTCTTGTTACACTTGACCTATCCGAGAGTTTATCCAAAGTAGTATAAATTGATAGATCTTAACATGATCGAGGTATCTCTGTACGAAGTTTGAGTTTGAAGTTATGAATAGTATTTGAGAAAGAAAAAAAAAGTTTGTCAAATACAAATACAAACATTTTTTACCTAATTTTGGATCATCCCATGACCCTTGACCTTTGTGATGGGTCAACTAAATTAATATACATAGGAAGGTCATTGTATCAGCTACCTTTGTGCCAATTTTGATTGAAAGTGTACAGAAATGTTGACAATACTACAATTTTATAAAAACTTGGCATTTTTAACATTTGTCGACCTTTCGCGACCCTTGACCTTTCCGAGGGGTCAACCAATTTAGCATGCCTAGTAAAGTCTTACCATCAGGTATCTCTGTACGTAGTTTGGGTCTAACGTTGTGAATAGTATTTTAGAAAAAAATAAAATTTCAATCAAAATGTGGTTATTTAAAAAAGAAAAGAAGCTATTTCCTGATCCCATTATTTTCCTATGGCCTTTGAGAGAGGTCACTCAAATTGGTATGTTTAAAAAGTTTTACCACAAACTATCCTTTGGCCAAGTTTCAAGACTGTGGCTTGAATAGTCTCCGAGAAAATGCCAATGTTAAAGTTTACCACTGACGACGGACGACGGCAGACGGACGACCACTGGCCCAGAACATACTCACTTTTGCTTCGCTCTTGAGCCAAAAGCCTGATGGAAAAAAATGTTATATTATGACAACCACAATAATAAACAGCAGCAGAATAATAATAATAACAATAAAAAAATCATAATGAAGATTTGTGTGACAGAATGGTCAGACCGTATTGTGTAGCACTGTTTGAAGAGGTGTAATTTTAGAGCTGCTTTTAAGGCTTTCGCACATCGACTGTGGCGGACCGCGGGAGGTAGGTTATTCCAGCGGTGTGGGCTTTGGAAAACAAAGGAACGCTGACCAAGAGACTTAGTGTACACAGGTGGAATACGGAGGATGCGACTGTCTGTGGAAGATCTGAGTTGTCTGGAGGGAGTGTAGACATGACGTACTGAGGACAGGTGCCCAAGTTAACTGCGTTTGAATGTGGGGTTGGTACGGATGGAGGTTAAGACGGCTAATTTTTTTGTGTGTATTTTTTAATGTTATGCATGGCAAATGTGCAGCTGGTGGGCGTTAGTGTTATTTATTTAGGAGATTGAAAAAAGAAAAAAAAAGGTTGACGGGAACAGATTTGCAAAAGCATTTGAACAGATGGATCAGTAGGTTAGATCTACTTGGTCTAGCTCCTCTAAGTGCCGGTCGTCAGTATATAGAAATTACACCACGACTTACTTCCCCTCAAGATGTAAACGACATGTACAAGTACTGCTCTATTAGACCGACCCATTCCTAGCGTGAAATGTCAGTCAAAGTTAGCGCGCGTTCGCCTCTCGGTCAATCAAAATGCTGTAGACCATGTGCTTTTGGTTTCCAAGCAGAAGGTTTGGCAAACCAAGCAATATTAATTGTATGCTTGCGGAGCATGGAAGAACGTCGATTTTTCCATTATTTAGCCAATTTCGGCGGTATTGGAGATGCCTGGAAATCACTGTTGTTATGGGGAGTGTAAATCAGCTTCCTGATACCCCAATAAATATCCAGGTGTAGAAGTTCAACTGAACCCTGAGATAATCACAAGATATCACTACATATGCTCGAAGGTAAAATTTTTACTTTTCCGTGTTCCACCATAGTATTCACTGACTGACTCGATCGCTTGTGCTTACATGTGGTCTGCTGAATTAGATCGTAGATCTGTCAGTTGTGTGTGAAGCAGTTGTGCTAAACTGGAGTGTAGATCTGTCAGTTGTGTGTGAAGCAGTTGTGCTAACTTGGATCGTAGATCTGTCAGTTGTGTGTGAAGCATTCGTGCCTGTACGTTGACCCCGTATGGCTGTGAGAGTGAGTGAGAGACGCCTCGTTGATGTAAACAGACTAGCACTAGCAGAAGTTCTCAGGTGGAAAAAAGAGACGTTCAGAAAACTGTACTGATGACTGCCTTAACGAGAATTAATTTTAGAGACTCAGCAGCGGGATATGCCCACATGTAGGTATAGAATCACCCACAATTTCAGACTGCAGACACATACTATAAGTTATTGGTCGGAGGGGTTTGCTACACGGACCTTTGTAGGCATGAGGGAGGTCAAAGGAATCATTGTACCCCTCAGGCCTTCAGCCTTCGGGGTACAATGATTCCTTTGACCTCCCTCAGGCCTACAAAGGTCCGTGCAGCGAACCCCTCCGACCAATAACGTATTTGTTTTCCTTCCTCCGTTTATTGTTTAGAAAAAAATCCGGTTTATGAAGACGGCCGCTTCTGTAGCGGGTAGGTGACACCATTGAATATACATGTTCTGCCGGGGATTGCCAGTCTTTGCGAGACAGAGTGTGACGTAGCATGATTCGGTGCGAAGCGCAAGTCTTGTTTTCGCGAGTAAAATGCTAATCTTGGCTTGTGTACAGAATGATACAAGCTGCAATGTCTACAAAAGGTCGTTCAAGTATGACAGTGACAGTGCTTCTTGACTGCTGTGTGATTCAGAAAAATTAAGAACTTTTTGATGAAGTGATTGGCATTTGACCACTGATGTGACAGCTTGTGCAAGTTAGCATTGTGCCGCGTGCTTTTAGATTCAAGATGACAGAAGGGGATGCTTCGAGTGTGCAGCAGATTGTCGTTGTTATATCCTACTAAAGTGTCATGTGTGTTGGGATATCTGGAAAAAGGAATACCCCCCCCCCCCCCCCCCAAAAAAAAAAAAAAAAAAAAAAAACCGCTCGTTGTTAACAGCGGGACTAGTGCTGAGATGGATTTTAAGATTAGATTTTATTTTACAGCGTTGACATGATGTCAGATAGTCTTCGAAAATTCGTGAGATGTTTTTCTTTAGATAGTCCCGCATTGAGTGACGTGAAGAGAGAACTTTGGCAATATCGTGCTTTGTGTATAGTGTTGCTACGTGTGTATTTTCGTTTTAGTTCTTGAATTTGTTGCTCTGTGCTTTGGTGAAATTGTGGCATGTTGCCTGTTGGTGGCTGAGCAGACGACAGTGTGTTGCCGGTTTGCAAGGATTGCTGTCTCTGAATGGTTAAAAAAAACCTCGGAAGCTATTTTTGTTCTGTGGTTTCCCGAACTTTGAAAATGTCTCGGTGTCTTATTTTGTGTGAGATTGGAGTTTATTTGTAGCCGCCTCAACTATTACGCTTTATTTCGTGTGGGATTGGAGTTTATTGGTAGCCACCTCAAGTGTCCTGCTTTATTTAGTGTGGGATTGGCGTTTATTTGTAGCCGCCTCAACTGTTACGCTTTATTTCGTGTGGGAATGGAGTTTATTGGTAGCCGCCTCAAGTGTCATGCTTTATTTCGTGTGGGATTGGAGTTTATTTGTAGCCGCCTCAAGTGTCCTGCTTTATTTCGTGTGGGATTGGAGTTTATTTGTAGCCGCCTTAACTTTTTCACTTTATTTCGTGTGGGATTGGAGTTTATTTGTAGCCGCCTCAAGTGTCATGCTTTATTTCGTGTGAGATTGGAGTTTATTTGTAGCTGACTCAAATGTTACGCTTTATTTCGTGTGGGATTGGAGTTTATTGGTAGCTTCCTCAAGTGTCATGCTTTATTTCGTGTGGGATTGTAGTTTATGGTAGCCGCCTCAAGTGTTATGCTTTATTTCGTGTGGGATTGTAGTTTATTGGTAGCCGCCTCAAGTGTCATGCATTATTTCGTGTGGGATTGGAGTTTATTTGTGGTGCACCAGTTTACTTACCTTGGCTGCATTATCACGTCGGACGCCAAGCTGGACAAGGAGCTTGACAGCAGGCTGGCAAAAGCGAACAGCGCTTTCGGGCGACTTTTCAAGCGGGTGTGGCACAATCAACAGCTGAAAACAGGCACCAAGATCAGCGTGTACAGAGCTGTGGTCCTCACCACCCTGCTGTATGGTTCCGAGTCCTGGGCCCTCTACCGCAGCCAACTACGACTCCTCGAACGCTTCCACCAGCGCTGCCTGCGTACCATCCTGGGCATTCACTGGAGTGACTATGTCACCAACGTCGAGGTCCTTGAACAGGCTGAAACTGTGAGCATCGAGGCTTTGCTGCTGCGGACACAGCTCCGCTGGGCGGGGCATGTCTCCAGGATGGAGGATCATCGCCTACCAAAGATCACCCTGTTCGGCGAGCTTGCTACTGGAAACCGTGACAGAGGGGCACCAAAGAAGAGATACAAAGACTGTCTCAAGAAGTCACTTAGTGCCTGCCAAATCGACCACCACCAGTGGTCTTCGCTTGCTGCGGACCGTGACACCTGGCGCTCCACCATTTACAAGGCAGCTGTCTCCTTTGAGGACTCTCACAGAGCTAGCCTTAAGGACAAGCGGCTCAGGAGAAAAAACAGAGATGCCGCAGCTCAGAACCCCGGCCATACCTTCCCCTGCAGCCACTGCGGTCGAACCTGCCTGTCTCGGATTGGCCTCCGCAGCCACGAACAAGCCTGCAGACGTCGTGGGCAACTCCTATAAAATCTTCGTTCGCGAAGTCAAGCCAAGAGAAGAGGGGGAGTTTATTTGTAGCCACCTCAACTGTTACGCTTTATTTCGTGTGGGATAGGAGTTTATTGGTAGCCGCCTCAAGTGTCATGCTTTATTTCGTGTGGGATTGGAGTTTATTTGTAGCCGCCTCGACTGTTACGCTTTATTTCGTGTCGGATTGGAGTTTATTGGTAGCCGCCTCAAGTGTCATGCCTTATTTCGTGTGGGATTGGAGTTAATTGGTAGCCGCCTCAAGTCTCATGCTTTATTTCGTGTGGGATTGGAGTTTATTGGTAGCCGCCTCAAGTGTCATGCTTTATTTCGTGTGGGATTGGAGTTTATTGGTAGCCGCCTCAAGTGTCATGCTTTATTTCGTGTGGGATTGGAGTTTATTTGTAGCCGCCTCAACTGTTACGCTTTATTTCGTGTAGAATTGGAGTTTATTGCTAGCCGCCTCAAGTGTCATTCTTTATTTCATGTGAGATTGGAGTTTATTTGTAGCCGCCTCAAATGTTACGCTTTATTTCGTGTTGGATTAGAGTTTATTGGTAGCCGCCTCAAGTGTCATGCCTTATTTCGTGTGGGATTGGAGTTAATTGGTAGCCGCCTCAAATGTTACGCTTTATTTCGTGTGGGATTGGAGTTTATTGGTAGCCGCCTCAAGTGTCATGCTTTATTTCGTGTGAGATTGGAGTTTATTTGTAGCCTCCTCAAATGTTACGCTTTATTTCGTGTGGGATTGGAGTTTTATGGTAGCCGCCTCAAGTGTCATGCTTTATTTCGTGTGAGATTGGAGTTTAGTGGTAGCCGCCTCAAGTGTCATGCTTTATTTCCTGTGGGATTGGAGTTTATTGGTAGCCTTCTCAAGTGTCCTGCTTTATTTAGTTTGGGATTGGAGATTATTTGTAGCCGCCTCAACTGTTACGCTTTATTTAGTGTGGGATTGGAGTTTATTGGTAGCCGCCTCAAGTGTTACGCTTTATTTCGTGTGGGATTAGAGTTTATTGGTAGCCGCCTCAAGTGTCCTGCTTTATTTCGTGTGGGATAGGAGTTTATTTGTAGCCGCCTCAAATGTTACGCTTTATTTCGTGTGGGATTGGAGTTTATTGGTAGCTTCCTCAATTGTCATGCTTTATTTCGTGTGGGATTGGAGTTTATTGGTAGCCGCCTCAAGTGTTATGCTTTATTTCGTGTGGGTTTGGGGTTTATTGGTAGCCGCCTCAAGTGTCATGCTTTATTTTATGTGGGATTGGAGTTTATTTGTAGCCGCCTCAACTGTTACGCTTTATTTCGTGTGGGATTGGAGTTTATTGGTAGCCGCCTCAAGTGTCATGCTTTATTTCGTGTGGGATTGGAGTTTATTTGTAGCCGCCTCAACTGTTACGCTTTATTTCGTGTCGGATTGGAGCTTATTGGTAGCCGCCTCAAGTGTCATGCTTTATTTCGTGTGGGATTGGAGTTAATTGGTAGCCGCCTTAAGTGTCATGCTTTATTTCGTGTGGGATTGGAGTTTATTGGTAGCCGCCTCAAGTGTCATGCTTTATTTCGTGTGGGATTGGAGTTTATTGGTAGCCGCCTCAAGTGTCATGCTTTATTTCGTGTGGGATTGGAGTTTATTTGTAGCCGCCTCAACTGTTACGCTTTATTTCGTGTGGGATTGGAGTTTATTGGTAGCCGCCTCAAGTGTCATGCTTTATTTCATGTGAGATTGGAGTTTATTTGTAGCCGCCTCAAATGTTACGCTTTATTTCGTGTGGGATTGGAGTTTATTGGTAGCCGCCTCAAGTGTCATGCTTTATTTCGTGTGGGATTGGAGTTTATTGGTAGCCGCCTCAAATGTTACGCTTTATTTCGTGTGGGATTGGAGTTTATTGGTAGAAGCCTCAAGTGTCATGCTTTATTTCGTGTGAGATTGGAGTTTATTTGTAGCCTCCTCAAATGTTACGCTTTATTTCGTGTGGGATTGGAGTTTATTGGTAGCCGCCTCAAGTGTCATGCTTTATTTCGTGTGAGATTGGAGTTTATTGTTAGCCGCCTCAAGTGCATGCTTTATTTCGTGTGGGATTGGAGTGTATTGGTAGCCGCCTCAAGTGTCATGCTTTATTTCGTGTGGGATTGGAGTTTATTGGTAACCGCCTCAAGTGTCATGCTTTTTATTTTTGGGTCATACGCATATTTAGGGACCCATTGCGTACTCGAACGCAAAACGGAATACACCAGCGCAACCCCCAATCCGTCCAGGCAACAGCAAGAATGTTGTTATTGTCGTTTGTTTCCATCTTCTGTCCTTGCTTGATAGCATCATGAGTTTCTGTGTCATCTTCAGGCTTCCACTCCAATGTGCTGCGCGGTGCCTTGCTCTTTCAGCACGTTCAGGAGGAAGTCTGGACAGGGTGGAAACATCAGTGATTCCACTTCTCCCTTCTTGGCACACAAAAAAGGAACGAACCATCCACAGAGACCATTTTACAAATTTGCTACAAAAATAGTGAGCTATCCGCCCTCTGGATGAACTGTGTTGATCTTGTCCAAAACATACCCTGGGTCTTCTGAGATCATCACATGAAGTAAGCTGGTGCCTACATCTTCAGAAACTTTAGAGTCCTGTGTCACAGACGTTCAGAATTAAACCACACAGAACAAACTGCAAATGAATAGTGACAAATCTGAGGCTTTAAGATTTTCTTGTTCAACTTCCACTGATCTCCCAGACTCGATCAGGGTTGGTCAGAACAGTATCCCCTTTTCCGAGTCGGATCTTAATCTTGGTGTTAGCTTTGACAAAAGACTGACCATGAGAGAGCATGTCAACAAGGTTTGCCAATGTTCCTTCTTTGAATTGAGGAAGATCAGTTCAATTGACAGATTGTCACTACTGAAGCAACTAAAACGCTTGTTACCTCCCTTGTTCTTTAACGCAAAGATTTTTGTAATTTTCCTTTGGATGGTGTTCTTCAGAATCTTCTTTTAAAAAAAACTTCAAAGATTTATGAACTGCTCTGCCCGACTAATTTACAGAGAACCAAAACGTGAGCACATAACACGCTTACTTGTCGGCCTGCACTGGCAGCCTGTATCTCAAAGAATTATGTGCAAGGTTTCTGTTATTTGTTACAATGCTATGACTGGTTCTGAAATTTGTACTTTTATTTGTTCTGCCACCGTGGTGAATGGTCCACGTTACAAATTCAACATAGACAGATACTTCACGTGTCAAACCACCAACGTGATTTATGTCATCTCCTGTGTGAAATGCGGCCTACTCTATGTTGGAGAGACGGAAAGAACCATCAACGACCGTTTCAAAGAACATCTTCAGTCGGTCAAGTACCAATACAACAAACCGGTCGGACGACATTTCAATCAGGCCGACCACTCCGTCTCGGACATTTGGGTTAAAGGCCTCTGGCTTATGCAAGCCAGTAATGTCTGGGCCAGGAAAGACCGAGAAAATTTTCGGATTAATAAACTGGGCACTGTGACGCCACTCGGGATGAATATGACAGATTAACTTTTGTTTACCTTGCCTGTGTCATTCTTATCTGCCCACTGTACCTTTACCTTATTGTGTCGCTTCTGTTTAACTACTCATTAACCAGATAGGTGAGGCTGGCGCTGGTTGTTTTGTACACATCATATGGGGACTTTCTCAGAGCTGGCCGAACGATCGGTTGGATCCCTTGCCCTTGCCTGTCGGGCACCCGGTCACCGGCCCGCTGGGTGGTGCGCGGGTGTGGGGCGGGGCGATCGTGTGCATCCCTTGGGGATGTATGTGGTCGTCTTGTTGCGTGCCTGTGTGTTTTTCTGTGGGCTGGTGGGTGCCTGTTGGGTGGGGCTGGTGGCTCTGGCTGGTTGTCTTCCCCCGCTCCCCTTTTTGTCCTTCTTTTTCTTCACTCTCTCTCTCTCTCTCTCTCTCTCTCTCTCTCTCTCTCTCTCTCTCTCTCTCTCTCTCTCTCTCTCTCTCTCGCTCTCTCTCCCCCTCTCTCTCTCTGGCTCTCTCTCTCTCTCTCTCTCTCTCTCTCTCTCTCTCTCTCTCTCTCTCTCTCTCTCTCTCTCTCTCTCTCTCTCTCTCTCTCTCTCAGCTTACTTCATGTGATGATCTAAGAAGATCCAGGGTATGTTTTGAACAAGATCAACACAGTTCATCCAGATGGCGAGAGAAATGAAATATAGAGATTTGATCGACATCTAAATCAATAATGCCGTATCGATAGTTCTAAATCAGGGTAAATTACGTACGCAATTATGTTACGGTCCAGAATTTACAATCTCCCGTTTTTAGTTGGCGTTCCTGAGAAATTGTGACTAGACAATTTTCAGTGCAAGGAATGTAGCTGATTCACTCCAGGTAATATTATATGTCAGCTAAATGCGCAAAACAAACTGCGTAACACACACCCCACACGCATCCTATACACGCCACCCCACCACCCACCCCTTACCCTATACACCCCCCCCCCCATCCTGTACACGCCACCCCACCACCCACCCCTTACCCTATACACCCCCCCCACACACACACACACACATACACCTCACACCCAGCCCCCACACCCCACCCAGCCCCCTACCCCCACCCCCCACCCCACAAAGCACCCCCCCCCCCACAAAGCCACCAACCTCGCACACACAGGCACACACAAACATATCAGACCAAATTATTCCGTTCTGTGTCAACGCTTCAAAAGTGTGTTATTAAGGCACTAAGACAAACCTTGAATATAGGTCTTTCTCCAAATATGGAACAAACCTTGAATATAGGTTTTTCTCCAAATATAGAGCACTTGGTCATTCTCTAATAATTAGGACTCACCCAGTGAGGAGTAGTGTGGAGGAAAAAAAATTGTTTTCTGTTTCGTCATCTGACAAAGTGTGGAGAAAAATTTGTTGTTTCCACTCCAAGCACACAAACACATCAACACATCGTGAGTGCTGCGACGCATTTAAAATTAAAAGACAAAACCCATTACTCTACTCCCAGTGATTCAAAAGCCAATATACACGCACACTGTTTTACGAGTGTTTTAGATCAACAAATCACGCGAGGAGAATGGGTATGCCTGAGTGGTTTCGTATTTCAGGGCAGGAATGCCACTTTTAGTTTGATTACAGGCACACGATAACGCACTTACAAAAGGTTGGATAGTATACTTTTTTTCCAGTGAACAGTATGGTGGTAAAATCGGGTGCCTGTATTCGTACTGTCTGAGTTTGCAACCCGATCAGAGAAGGGACACCTGCTGTCGCGTGAGTGAGTTTATTACATTGTGTTCCCTCACTACACTTTGTCAAAAGATCTGGGAGCAAAAGAAATGGCCAGTAGAATGGACACAGTCTCTAGTGATCCCGCTCCCCAAGAAAGGAAACCTGAAACAGTGACAGAACTACAGAACTATCAGTCTGATAAGTCACCCTAGCAAAGTAATGCTTAGAATCATTCTCAACCGCCTCAAAACTTTCGCCGAGGAACTGCTGGCAGAAGAACAGGCTGGCTTCAGAGTTGGAAGAAGCACTGTAGAGCAGATTTTCAACTGCCGCGTCCTGATCGAGAAACATCTGCAGCATCAGCGCGAACTCTACCACAACTTCATTGATTTCAGGAAAGCATTTCATCGCGTCTGGCACGACGGACTCTGGCAAGTCATGAGATCGTTCAACATAGAGGAGGGACTGATCCAAATGATAGAAGCGCTTTACAAGAACGCCTGCAGCGCGGTTCTACTTAACAATCAGTCAGGCGAGTTCTTCAGGACGACGATCGGTGTCCATCAAGGATGCCTGCTCTCTCCTGTCCTTTTCAACATATTCCTGGAGAAGATCATGCAGGAAACCCTCCACGACCACCATACTTCAATCTCTATTGGTGGCAGATCCCTGTGCAATCTTCGATTCGCAGACGACATTGACCTAATGGCAGGCAGCAATAGTGAGCTCCAAAACCTGACAGACAAACTTTCAAGTAGTGCAGGGTCTTATGGCATGGAGATCAGTACGGATAAAAGCAACGTGATGATCAACACCACAAGCGACAGCAGCAGCAACATTCACATGAACGGCCAGAAGCTAGAAGAGGTCAATAGCTTCAAGTACTTGGGAGCCACCCTGTCCAAAGACGGTAGTTGCATAGCAGAGATCCGTATCAGGATAGGTACAGCAACATCCGCAATGGCCAGGCTGGACAGGATATGGCGAAGTAACTCCATCAGCTTCACCATCAAGTACAGGCTTTACAAGTCCCTCGTAGTGTCTATTCTACTCTATGGCTGTGAGACTTGGACACTGCTTGCAGACTCAGAAAAGAAAATCCAGGCCTTTGAGAACAAGTGCCTGAGGAAGTTGCTCCGCATCTCGTACCGCGAGCACAAGACCAACGAATATGTACGGAGCATCGTCACTTCCCTGGTGGGCCCACATGAACCCCTTCTGGCAACCGTGAAACGGCGCAAGCTTGCTTGGTTCGGCCACGTGACCCGACACAACACCTTGTCCAAGACTATCCTCCAAGGCACTCTCGAAGGAAGTCGTCGGCGAGGTCGTCAGAGAAAGAGTTGGGTCGCAAACATAAAAGAATGGACCGAACTCGAGATGCCAGACTTGCTTGCCACCGCCCAAAATAGAACTCAGTGGAGAGCACTGTCTGTTGCTGCTGCCTTTCAGTCCGCCCAACGCCCAGTTCGGGCAAGGGACTGATGATGATGATGATGATGATGTTCCCTTTTATGACCAGTAAGGCATGTGGTAATGAGTCACTGTTTACCTGTCGGGTTTTTCAGAAATTACCTCAAGCCAGTTCTAGTTAAACATGTCTTGGGACTAAACGGTGACTGTGGAGCTATGATTAGAGCTGAACAGGAAAAAACATCATTACCTTATGTCATTACCCTTTCACGTGATTTGCCAACTCTTGCATCAGCTTATTTTTATTGGCTTAAAATATTTTATCCAATCGGTGCCTAGGGCTTTCAAGATAAAACACAACTCCTAACAAGGCACCGGCAAAACCATGGCACAAACATTATCAAGCGATGCGGTATTTTCAATAAGCGGTTTAACAATTGTGAAAGAAAAGACAGTCTTTTCAGACAAGCATTGCAACTACTGAAGGATAAAGCACAGGAGTTAGAAAGACGTTTACATGATATTGAAGATGCGATTGAGAAGTCTATGACTTTTTTGGTTAGGTACAAAGATGAAAGTAATAAGGAGGAGTTGAATAATGATATGATAGAGTATGGCATACTAGATGAAAAAAAATTGAAAAAGATATCATTCAATGTGATCAAAAGATCAGATTGAAAGAGAGAGATATACAGCAGAATAAAAAAAAGCAAAAGATCTACAAAAAAAAAAAAAAAAAAAAAAAAAAAAAAAAAAAAAAAAAAAACCAGAATTAGAAAAAGATTCCTCAGTTTAAAGCCTAGTTGCGTGTATGAAGGAGATGAGAATAAGGATGCAACATCAAAGTGGAAGCAATTTATAAGAGTGTTAAACCGCTTAGAGAAAACCGCAATGTAAGCTAACATACAGGCTCTCAGGGTTATGTACATACAAGCAAATTTGATACATCGTACTCTTTTTACCATAGCAGTCATGTCTTGGAAAACACATACATACAGTATAAGTTTCAACTTAGTCCGGGAGTGCTGTGTGTATGTGTTTTTTTCTAACGTGTTTTTTTCTCTAGGATGCACTGACAGCCGAACATGTGTTGGGAAACACATACACACAGTATAAGTTTTGAACTTAGCCCGGGAGTGCTGTGTGTATGTGTTTTTTTCTAACATGTGTTTTTTTTCTATAGGATGAACCGACAGCCCAACAAAAACATACAAACACAAATTACACCTGAGAGCTAACACGTTTGGATTTTGTGGTTTGGTGCATTTAGAAGACCACGGAAATTGTTTATCCAAAATGGGTTGTCAAAGGTTAAAGACCTTTCTGACGAGGCTAAAACTAAGCCGAAACAACCCTTAGAAAGGTAAGTGAATACTTTTAATATATTTGACCACTAAGTCGGCACTCTTGTATGTTTAACTGCGCATCATAAATCAGATATAGATATATGTTTATTGCTCTATCGGTTTCAGCCTTTTTTTGTATCAGAATTGTGATCCCGTCACTGCCGTTTTCAACTGTACTGCCTGACCTGTGTAGGAAGTCATCATCAGTACAATGCAGGTCTAGCCACAGTGCATACTTGTTTGTCAGGTATTCACCGATTCTTACGTCATACAGATGCAGATCCTTGCATGTTATGTTTGCTGGTTTTTCTCTAAGCCTTCCACCAGCAAAATACTTTGTGATCTCGTCGTAGTGCTGATAAGGCAAAATTCCCATCGCGAAAACTTGATTTGGGCGTCCTTCGATTGTACAGGATAAATGTGTAATTTTTGGATTACAGAATTTTTCTGAATCTCGTTGGTATGGACTTCTTGGTTCAACGAACAACATGAGTATGCCTTTCAGTGACCTAGCAGGCATGTTTAGGTTGATGTTCCAAATCTGGTCGCTTTTGTTTTTATTAATTAAAATATGTCTTATCACACGGTCATAATAAATCGGCAGTCCTGACTGGTACTGATTTTTGTATGAGAGTAGCTAAATGAGTATGTGTGACAATCTCATATTCCAAGGAAATGTTAGACATCTTGTATGATGCATTGAGATCCGTTGATTTGATAACTTTGGAGTAGTCATTAAAGATTAGTTCAAAACTCAGACGGTCATTTAGTGCTCCTTGGTAATAAGGTAAATGCGCTGTTAGGATTTCAAATTCAAGTGGAATGCAAAACCTATATCCATATGTTTGTGCCACAATAACGTCCTTGACTTCTGTTGTTGATTTATCTGATGCATTGATTCTGAGTTTGGCAACATTACCAGACTGTATGCCTTGATAAATACGGTCTTCTCTTTCTTCTTGAGTTAGCCACAAATCTTTGTAACAGTAGAACACATCAGAATCGTCAAGACTAAACACTTCCTGACCTTCAAGTTTAACTTTAATAGTCTTAATAATTGCTCTACCTAGGTTGCCCACTAGTGTTCTTTTGTCATCTGAATCTGATGAAAGTTTGATATTAAATGCAAGGCGTGCAGTGCCAGGAACAATAACGTCACTGGGACCTAGGTTTGGAAACTTGACAGTAAGGGTTTGGTTCTGGTCTGTAGTACTTGGATTGTTTGTTATAACAATTGATTGTCTAATGCCCTTAACACCAAGAGGTTCACATAGTTTTCTGTATGGATCTAACTTTGATCCATAGGACTGTGTCATTTTATTATGCAAAAATCAAAAAAAAAAAATTAATTAATAAAAACAATGGCAGCGGGAGGATTTAACCATGAAGATTTTGAAATGGATGACATGAATGACTATGATACTGGTGCAACAGATATGACTGGAATGGTAAATACTTCTGGTATGTATCACGAACTGTTAAAAGACAAAGTGAACTCGTTTTTATGATAGTGTTGGTGATCGCCCAGATGAAATAGATCCTAATCAGTTTGAAAATGAAAAAGGTCATTTATATTTAAACACTTTTGACAAAGGAAAAGTACAATTGACTAACAAAAGAGACCCCCGGCAAGTTTAGAGCTTTAAGTACAATCAAAAGTGAAGGTGGTGTTGGCGCCTTGTGTCAACTTGGTATTGGAGATAAAAAGTTACCACCTCGACTTGCTAGTACCCTTCATGACGTACAAACAAGGTTGCCAACTGGACAAGAAATTGAAATGACTGAAGTAACAAGACTTCCAGAAATAGCAGACAAGGTAATACACAAAACTTTATTTACAGAAGGGCAAATAAATGAGGCATTAAATACAATGGATGATTCTCCTTTGACAATGCGGGAAATTATGGGGTTGGATAAATCACTCCAGTCAATCAGAGGTGAGCTGGTGAATAATGTAGCCAAACTAGGCAAACTTGATAATCACATAGAAAGAGAAAAAGAAAAATTAGCTAAAGCTGATGATGAGAATTATGACACAGAACTGAAAGAAAGAATACAACACAGATTAAATGATTTGCAGATAGAAAGATCAGCGCGACTAGAAGTGATTGAAATAGGAAAAGAAAAACTGAAAACACAGGTCAACAGGGTTAGAGAAACTATTCAGAAAATACTTCATGAAGACACAACTTTGGCTGAGAGATTGAAAACACTTTTCAGAGAGCAGGGTATCACTATTGCAAGTTTAATTACTGCTCTTGGATTATTATTAGTACTGTAGTGTTAGCTGTAACAGGTGGTGGTAGCAGTCCAGTTCCACCTGCCCCTCCAGCTCCTCCAGTTCCATCAGACCCAAACGATTTACAGGCATGGGTAAAAAAAAACAGTTGTCTCATATATCAGACTTGCTTCAAAAATTGGCAGTAAAAGCAATGGATGCTTTGCCTGGCATAATACGGAGTGTTGTCAGTTGGCTGATCAGTACAGCAGCAAAGGTAGTAGGGTTTATGGCGGAGCATGTGTGGGTCTTTTTGGTGACAGTAGGAGGGTTAATAGTGTGTTATTTAATGAAACAGGTAAAGAAGTAATATTCCTAATCCAGTAAGGCAAATTACCAATGCAGTTCTCTCTGACTCATGTATGTTTGGTGCTGGTGTTACTGGCTGTGCTGGTGCTGGTGCCGGTGCAGGTGTCGGTGCTGATGCTGGGGCTGTTACTGACATTACTGGCTTTACTGCCTGTACAGGTGATGATGATGTTACTAATGTTACTGGTGATATTAATGGTTTTAATGGTTGTAGGTGTGTGGTTGTTGGGCTCAAGTTTACAGATTGATTGAGGCCTAATTTCTGATCATACCCTGCAACAATTATTTCATTATTATAATTTGCTATTGTCCCCATTTGGAGTTGAAGGTCAGATGGTAACATGTATAACCCAATGCCAACTACAAAGTCAACTTTTGATCTGGCATATCTGAGAACGTCTTGGTAGTGTTGTATGCTTGATGGGAGATCAACAACTGAGTTAATTGAATCTTCCAAGTTTGCAAGAAATTGTTTTTGTGCTTTAAATTTCCCACTCCCATTTAAGATATTCGATTTTGTTTGAGCTTCTGCTCCTAATATACACCACACATACGTTCTGATAGACTCATTTATGCGCTCAACTCCTGCTTGAGTAAACCCATCACTCCTGTCTAAGACAAATGTGGTCCAGGCATTAGACTGTTTCTGTTCTATTGACCCTAACCACACTTCGGATTTTGATGAGAATGAAGAGTAGGGAGGCCAGTAATCTTGAGGGTATTGTCTGTGACTCATAGCATAATATAATGTTCCCATACCTTTGTGATCATCAAGTTTTTGTGTAAGGTCATACTTTGTACTGATGTTAAATTCATTACAAATCCGTTCAAATGCTTTCAAATCCATAGGATTGTTAAACTGATTAAAACTGGATTCAGTGGGCAGTGGGGTATGCAGTTCTGAAAGCATTCTTCTAAGCTGGTAATACGTGTGGAAACGACAGACATACTTAATCAGTTTGTTTGGGTGATTCAAATGGTCTGTAAAAGAAACGCCACAGCCTGTAGTTGAGCATAGTATAGCAAAGTTAAGCTGGTTTTGAAACATCTGTAGTGGGCTTGAAGACCACTTTCTTGCAGTTGCATCATCTGTTATTGGAGGGTTTAGGTAATGATCATAAGGATTTGGCACTTTCACTTGAAATAAATCACCTTCGGACAAAGCTATATCAAGCTGATTTAGCTGAATTATTTTCTGATCGTAAGTTGGTGCGACATTGTACTTGGCATCCACGTTAAATTGAAATGCGTTTACAGTGGCAATTGTTGGTGATTTAAATTCCATTGTTCTTTTTATGTGATAATAAAAATGTTTATAACCATATCAAATATTGACACAAGCAAACCTGTGTGGTTAACTAATGGGATTGATAATCGAGATGGTAGCAAGGCTGTAGCTATCCATGAAATGTTCTACACAGTAAAGTGATTTAATGTAACAGATGATAAAAATTATTCTGTAAGTGGAACTCTTGATGGTTTACAAAATGGTGATACTTTACGAGCTGGATATTATGACTTTTGTACTTTAGCTGAATGGCTTCAAAATGAATTTAAAATTAAGGCAACTTTAAACCCAGCTAATTTACTTGTTACAATTGAATTTCCGAAAAGTGGTCAGTTTTCTTTATCAATTAGTCTTTTATTATTACTTGGTTTTTTAGGTAAAAAATAACACATCCTGAAGAAGATTGGACACCATCAGTCGGGCGTCTACTTTCACCAAAACAACCAAGAATGACTGGCAGATATCCTGTTCATTTGTCAGTACACACAGTGCTAAATGTTCATTTGAAAGAACTAAGCACTACTGATAATCTTCACAATGAAAAGCCTTCGACTTTGGTGAAATGCGTGTCAACTGGAACTGCCCCCTATTGCAAAAATGTAGTTGTTAGATTTCCTAATTCTCAGTTAAAAAAATTAGGCACCAGTTTCTTTGAATCATTGTGCTTATATGTAACTAATCAGGATGACAAACCAGTTGTAATGCATGATTTTTATGTTGTGTTGGAAGTTAAAAAAAAATTATTTTTGCTAAAATAAAAAATGAACGGTCTTGGTCCAAAGCCGAGAATTGTACCAGTTGCATGTCCGTCAATAGAGTTGAAAGATTTGGCTGACGTGCAAGATTTTGATAAAGAAGATGAGGTAGGAGAGGTGTATGGCCTTGAACTTGTTTTCGTTGGATTGTACAAACGAAAGGTAATTGATGATGTAAAAGATGGCGCTGAGAGACAGTTTCCTTAACTTAGTCAACTTCGTGATGTTACTGTTCCTACTCCTGTAAGTAATGTGCTCTACAGCTTAAAACATGTGGGTAATAAGTGGATAATTATTCCTACACCTGTACCGCTTGCACCTATTCCCATTGTATGGGACGTTAAGTTTGTTTTTATCAGTCCTTATGTTTATTTTACTGATGAAGGTGCCTTAGTATTTAGAAAAGTTGTTAACTCTGAGCCAATGCTTGTAAGTCTTGTGCCAAGCTATTCCACAGAAACCAATAGCAGAGAAAAACTAAAACTTCAAGAGTATGGAAAACGAAGGTATTTTCTTACAAATAGAAAGGGTAGAACAGATACTTCTATTTCGTACGTACCAGCAAATTTTACCAAAGATAGAGAAGTGACAATAGTTTTTGAAATTCTCATGAGATCTGTGGATGCTGTGAAAGAAGCAGATATTGCACAGGGAATCAAACTTACCTGGGATAGCTCAGTAGCAGAGTCAACAAAGGTTGTTATTGCTATTAGAAAAATCAATACAAATTTTGAAGTCTCAAGTAGTGTCCCTGCTGTTGAGGTAGTGATTGATAAAACAACTCTAGTTTATCTAAGTTTCATAAACCTGGAACACATAGCTCTTGTTTTATTTTATTATGCTAGCAAATTGTATACCTTTGAAGATTTGCAAAATAAATTAGAAGATTAAATAAAATTTTAAAAATATTTGCCATAAAAAATGCCACCACTGTATCCGCAAATACCACCTGAACCACCTGAACCTATTGTGCGCGATGAACGATTACAGGCAGACTCATTCCGTTTAATGAATATTACAGAAGCGTTGAAGTATTTGGAAGGAGACCAAGCAAAATACTCAAAGTGTAAACGACGTTACAAAACGGTTTTCAATTCTGTACACAACACATCAATGGCCGTGGGTGTGGTTTCAGCTGGATTATCTGTCACTGGTTTATCTCTGTTTGCCACTGGAGTTGGAAGTGTCATAGGAATTGCTATTGAAGGTGTTGGAGCTGCCACAGGCCTGGCATGCTTTGGTATGGAAGCCCTTAACAAAAGATTTCATACAAAGTTGCAGAAACATGAAGCATTGAGTATGCTTGCTGGAGCTAAGCTGAGCAGTATGAAACTTATTATCAGTAAGGCTTTAGACAATAATAAAATTGACGATCACGAATTTAGAGAGTGCAGGATGATTTGGCCAATAACAAACAACAGAAATCTGAAATACAGAATAAGATGCGTAGTCAACCCATGAATGTTGAAGAGCTAAAGAAATCTTTTTTAGAGGAAGGAAAAAAAATAGGGGTGGAAGAAACTATGAAAAAAAGTTCAAGGACTTTTAAGCAAATAAAAATCAATTGTTCATTAAATTTGTCATACTCTTCGCAAAGAGATGTCATGCCTTTTATGCCTGCTCATTTGACGCTATCAGCTCCACCACCAAAATACTACTGAGAAAAAAGTTTTCTTGTTGTCCTTGTAACTTGAGAAATCTATCCGAGTGTCTTATTGTCTGGAGTCAAGAACTTATAAGAACTTATGATAAGACACTTATAAGTTCTTATTTTAAGTCACTTATAAGAACTTGTGACAACTAACTTCAAAGTTAACGTCAAAGTTACTTGTAGGTAACTTTGAAATTAGTTATCAAGTAAGATCATGTTATTCTAGAAAGTTACATGAACAGTAACTTCATAAGTTATTCACAGGTCCAAGCATGGCTGTGTTATTTTTTTAATTTTTCATTATAAAATGAACCAAGACGAATTACTTCTTCTAAGCGATATCTGCACTGTAGAAAACAAAGACTTAGACTCGAAAAAACAGCGTCTTCTCTCTGTAGTTGTTTCTGGAAAATCAAAAGCTTTTTTCGGTAAACAATACATGATAGAAGACATAGAATCCCTCGCCGCTGATGAGCTAATCAAACTTCATGCTAAATATGAAAATCATATTGCTTCACTAATGACACGTGATTTGAGTCGATCTCTTGTCTGCCTATACACAAAAGCTGTGAGTCACTTCCTGCCTGTTGATAGTGACAGTTTATCATATGATCTAGAAAGTAACCCCATAGTTTCAAGTTCATAAGGCAAATTAGCATGCCTTATGTTTTACAAGTTTGGGAATTACCTTGCACCTGTGGTAACCTTGCTTGTAACTGGGAGTCATATTGATTTTTCTAAAATAAATTTTAAATTAGAAGAAAATGGACGAGACCCAGACGACTCCACATCAGAATCCTGTCTTGACACAGGTTCAAACAGTGACTAAGGCTAAAAATCCAGGTTAAATAGAGTCGTGGAAAAAAGTTAGCTGAATATAACAGACAAAAAAATTACAGCTTCAGGCATTAACACAAAAGGCTCATGTAACTGACACACCATCAATAGCACCCGTGTTACTACCAACAGGACCAACACCCTCACACCCCGCACAAAGTGAGAGACAAACAACTGAGTCTAAACCCAAAACAACAAAATATATAGTTGCTGGATTTGATGTCGGATTTGGTTACGTAGGTTACCAATTACAAAAAAAAAATACAAACCACAGACTCGAACAGTGTCCAAAAAATCAGACACTCCAAAAACAAAAGAAGTAGTTGCCACATTACCAGCAACACCCAAAGCCGTGGACCCATTTTACATGCAGTAAATAAATTTATTCTTTTAATTTTTGTGACATAAGAAAATGAGTGACGCAAAAAACAATGAACCTCGTCTATCAGTCTGCTGTAATAAGCGGGCTAACAGTTGCTTATTCTATGCTTGGGAAAAGTCTTCTCAAAATGTAATCGGGAGACTTGAGTAGATTAGACTTCGAAGACAGTGCTAATCTAGTAGCTGTTGTAACAGCATCAATTGCAACAAAAGACCTTTTCATCAAGCAAGGAATTATTCCAGAAAATGTTTCTAAGTAAATAAAAAATATGGCAACAATAGCTATTATGACTGGTGGTGTAGTTGTAAATGCATTTGCATTTAGTGGATCAAACTATCTCTTTTCAAAAATGGGTAGAGAGGAATCAGCAGAAGAAATAAAGCATCACAATGAGGCATCTGAAAAACTGGCACAAGCCCAACAAGATTATGAGAAGCTAAGAATTGAGAAACTTGATTTCATCAATGAAAAACTCAGGCTTGAAGGTCACGCACAGCATACATTTTTAAATGTCGATGACGCGATCAAACAATATTTTCTTATAACTGGCAAAGACATGACCATCCCACGACCAAAACTTAGCGACTACTACCAACCAAGCCCATAACAAAGAAATGGAGAAATACTATTTGTTCTAGTAGGAATGACATTAGTATATTTTACAGGAGTTTTTATTGCTAGAAAAAATGACGGAAATTGGAAATAAACTATCAAAAATATATTACTCCCCTATTGGTTACTGGAAAGGAAAAACTGCAATACAAAAATTACATGCTGCTGTGGGCAGTGATGTTACACTCGACCAAATAAAACAGTGGCGCAAAAAACAGGCTATTTGGCAAATATATCTTCCTGCTCCAAGAAAAATAACAAGACCTCATTTTGTAAACACTATCCCTAATGACACCCATCAAATGGATCTCCTGTTCCTACCACACGATACAATAAGAAAGAAACGATACAAGTATGCATTAACTGTTGTTGACATAGGTTCAAGGTATAAGGACTCTGAACCCATAACTGACAAAAATGCTGTAACAGTGGCCACTGAGTTAACAAAGATATATAGTCGTGGTCCTTTAAAATTTCCCAGGCTTGTGCAAGTCGATGACGGATCTGAATTTAAAGGTGCTGTTAATCAGTTATTTGCAAAACATGGAGTGCTAGTGCGGCGAGGCATACCAGGTGTACATAGATCACAGGCAATTGTTGAAAACTTTAACAAGCAATTATCGGAGAGACTTTTCAGCTATCAGTATTCTAAGGAACTCATGCATGACGCACGTAACACTGAGTGGGTTAAGAGATTACCGTCTGTGATAAAAGCAATGAATAATGAAGGTCACCCTAAACCTGTTGATGCTATTAAATTGAAAACAATTCCATCAGGGTCAGAAAAAAAAAACAAAAGCGCCAGACACTAGCTTGTTTACAAAACAGGTAAGATATTTGTATCAACCCGGTGAGGCTGACAATGACGTCAGACGTAGGGCAACTGATCCAATTTGGTCTACGTCTGTCCACAATATTAAAAAATATAGTTCCTTCCGCTAATGCATCAATTTATTATCTGTATGAGCCTGCGCCACAGAGGGCATTTGTCAGAGAACAATTACAAATTATTCCTCCAGACACTGTTACGCATTTTTAATCATTTCATCAACTAACTCATTGATTAGTTCATCAACCAGTTCATCGGCTATTTCTTCAGATAACTTGAGTCTGTAATGTCCAGGTGCATAAGTATTTTCCTTAGTGTGAAACATGCGTTTTGTGTCCCCTGCTGCTAGAGACTTTTTATGTTTTTGGATCATTTCAGTATTGTGTCTATTTGATCTCAGTGTCTTGTTTGGATAATCAGGCATCAATTCTTCATCTAATACTTGGTTATAATGTTCATGACAGATGTCTTTATTTTTTATTGCTGTTTTTTTTTTTTTTATTCCTTTGGCTTTCGACTGACTACCTTTTTGGTGCAGTATAGATAACAATTTTGATCTCAGTCCAACATACTCAACTATTGGAACACCATTTAGTTCATCTTTAAACTTACCAGGCACTTTCTTGTTTTGTGTGCTAAACAGTGGATGATCCTTAGGGTAGTCAAACGTGTCATACATATGTAACTCTGTTTTTATGTCTTCATAAAAGTCTTCAGTAGGCACGTCTATGATCATAGAGTCAGTGTCAGTGTATAGCAGACGACACTCATGATATTTTGGTTTGAAGTAATCATAATAAAATTCAAGCATCAATAGTTTTGATAACTCAAGAATTGCCATACCAATGAATACTGGCTTGTCCAGTTTGACAATCTTTTTTTTTGAGTGACACTGCATACAATGATGAATGAAACTCTTTGTACCCTGTGTACAGTGGCTTGCCTGTAAGTTTAATTGCACCTGATTCAGTTGTAACAAGTCTCACATCTTTGCAGTGATGAGGATTTTCCATAGTCTTTCCAAAACAGGCATTGTTCATAAGCTTAAAGAAGTCTTTGTCAAATGCAGTGTTGCTGTCCCTCGCATGCAATGTTGTGTTCTTCATTATGTAATCTTTCATGAAAGCACTTTGCTCAAATTGAATACCCCTGTGAACTTTCTTTAGTACTAACCCATGTCTGATGTAAAACTGTAACAAGCAATAGTGGCAAACGTTAGTGAATTTGTCATTCAAATTTGGCACAAGTTTGGTGTCTTCTTTTTTACCCGTCATACTCATTTTTTGGATAATCATTGTGGTAATCATGTAGATGGTATGGGTACTCCAGGTCTACTTCAAAGATCCAACCCTTTGCATCATTCCGGTCATGAGTCATAATATAGTTTGTTAACTGTGTTATGTCATACTGTGACAAATCATACAGACAACAGTTTTTCAAGGGCAATAACTCACACATTGCGAATCCGTAAAGGTTACTAGCGTCAAGGTACGTAATGAATGACCTTGACCTTGAGGGGTCAAACCCAAGGTCGTCCAGATATTTGTTGTTGGCTCTGGCATAATTGTTTACGGCTATTCTAATGCCTCCCCTCAATCCACGTTCCACCACTTCACCCATCGTACGATCAGACAACAGGTCTATAGATATCTTACTGGATTTCAAAAATGCATCCCATGTCATGCCAGGACTAGTTATGTAGCAAGCTGGGTCAAGACTGTAGTGTAACAAACCCTTTTCACGATAACTTTCAAATACGTCTGCTAGCAAGCAAACGTCAGCGTTCAAGTATTGGTCATGGTAATCACCAATCGTTTCACACCCTAGTTTACCCCATGCATCAAGTGCGTGCTTGTAATCGGAGTCAGAAATACCTTTGCCAGTTAGTGTAGAATAAAATTTCTCTTTTGGAGGTAGTCTCCTTTCCTCAAACACAACCCAGTGATCAATGTACTCATAGGGATAGACTCCTTTCTTGATTAACTCAGGCTCAAAATATTTACTTGTTATTGGAAACTCAGTCAGTCCTTCTGCGAGACTAGCAAGCCCTAAAGACAAATGTTGCATTGAGTCATAAAATGCTAATTTGCTGTCCAGCCTAAAAGTTAAGTATTTTTCAGTTGTCTGGGCAATACAACTAATTTTTTTGTAAGACTCATCTACAGCCTGCATGATAATATGTGAATCATATCCTTTGAGATTGTGGAAAAAGATAGGCAGTTTGTATGCCTTGGGATCTATTTTTAATTTCAAGTTACAATCACCATGGGCAGCACCTCTGTAACGTCCAGTTATGTGGTCATGGTCGCAAACTTTATCACCGTCAAGGGCTTGTTCACAAATCCAACACATCACTGCTGTATCAAAATTTTGTTTGTCTTCTTCGGTCATCACCAAAGGCATCTGACACTTTTCCAAATAATGTACTACCTGACTATACAGTTATCTCATTTCTGTTAAAAACTCAGCTGCTGCATTTTCAACTCTGTAGATAACAGGTTCTGTATGCTGGCCGTCTGACCTTGACCTAACAAGAATATATCCGAAAGATCACACCACTTGATCACTCAATTTTACAGTCTTTGGTAATGATTCTGGAACAGGACCATCATAATTATGGTACAACCAGTGATTCAAAATCAGCATACACTACAAACGGCAGCTTTTGCTGATTAACATAGTTCTTGAAATATACCTTGCTACCAGGATCTGGATACCTAAGTATTGTTTGAATGTCATCAGCCGACCTACAGTGCTGGACATGTTTGTGTGCTACTTTAATAGAGGAAAACCTTTGTAAACATCTTTTACACACTTCCTGTTTGCCATTGTGTTTTGATATGGCGAAGTGGCGCAGTGGTTAAGGCGTCTGCCTCCAATGCCAAAGGTGCGAGGTTCGATACCGGGTTCCGGCGTTGGATTTTTCTCCTCTGGTAAGTGTCACCGTCTGGGCAGTGGGCAGATGTTCACATCTGCACGGGACATAGACGACCCTGGCCCCCACAAGTCCCCTGCTGCCTTGCAGGCCTGGCCGCTTGGTTGCGGAAAGGCTAAGGGAGGAAACCCCTGACATCAAAACCCCCGTGTCTCCGGGGAAGGCATTTGAGCCAGAGACTAAGACAAGGACAGTCTGATATAAAACTACGACCTGAGGACCTCGATGCCACCGTCCCAGCTTGCTAGGCCATGGCAAATGAACCAAGGGTTTAAAGGGTGGGGCCAGTACACTGCACTCCACCAAAAAGTTCCACCGTGAAGGCTTTAGGAAACGCCCACGGACTATGACACTGAACTTTCCAAGTCCTGTAGCAATGGGCAAGGGGCAAAACGGCAGGTGAAAGATGTCACTGGAAGCTGCAGTCTCAAACCTGCATGCAGGCGGTTCAGGATATTGGTCGCCTGATGTTGACCTGGGGATGACAACATCACTCGGCACACCCTGAACGACCAAGCAGCCTTCTCTAGGGACAGCACTGCTTGCTCCACACGGAGAGGGGCCTAGAAAAGGTGGCCTAACCAAAGCTCAACCACAGTTGGCTAGCCGCGGTCAACGGGCATCTTCTCATGCGGTCAGAAAATAAGAAAAAACAACGGATCCACTCTCATGACGACCACGTCCGGACTCAACGTAGCATGCTGGAACGTCCGAACCATGCTCGACACAGCAGACAGCGGACGCCCTGAGCGTCGCTCCGACCTCATTGCCCATGAATTGCGGAGGTTAAACATCGACATCGCCGCGCTCAGCGAAGTACGCCTCCCGGAGGAAGGCAGCCTCCAAGAACTTGGCGCTGGCTACACCCTCTACTGGTCAGGCAGGCCTGCATCAGAAAGACGGCTCTCAGGCGTGGGCTTCATGGTGAAGACCCCCATTGCCACTAAGTTGGAAAACCTACCAACGGGTCACTCCGACCATATCATGTTCATGCGCCTCCCACTGAGACACCAGCAATACGTCACCCTTCTCAGTGTGTACTCCCCAACCCTCCTGGCAGAGCCTGCAGAAAAAGACAAGTTCTACTCTGACCTGCGCAGCCTCCTGCAGAGCACCCCTGCAGACGACAAAGTCATCATCCTTGGTGACTTCAACGCCAGAGTGGGCCAAGACTCTGAAGCCTGGAAAGGAGTCTTCGGCAAGCATGGCGTTGGGAACTGCAATGACAATGGTCGCCTACTGTTGGAGCTCTGTGCAGAGCAGCAACTTGTCATCACCAACACTACTTTCCAGCAAAAGGACAGTCGAAAGACCACCTGGATGCATCCTCGCTCCAAGCACTGGCACCTTATCGACCATGTCCTAGTGCATCAGAGGGACCGCAGTGACGTCCTGCTCACCAGATTGATGCCCAGCGGAGAGTGCCACAATGACCACCGCCTTGTTCGCTGCAAACTCAGGCTCCGACTCAAGCTGAAACCCAAGAAAGGCCCCCCCTCCCCAAGAAAAAGCTTGATGTTGCCAGCCTTCAGCGTGACGACAAGAAAGCTGCCCTTCAGGCCGATTTAAAGCGCATGCTCAAAGACACAGTTGATCCAGGAGACTCCTCCCCTGAAACACTCTGGGAACAAATGAAAACTGCTATTGAAAAATCTTCTGTGAAAGTCTTGGGCTTTGCTAGAAAGAGGAACAAAGACTGGTTTGACGAAAACGACGTAGAGATCCAGGAACTTCTAGCAAAAAAAGAGCCGCCCACCAGGCCCACCTAGCCCAGCCTTCCTGCCCTGTGAAGAAGTCTGCCTTCCGCCTCATCTGCAGCAGTCTCCAGCTCAAGCTTAGAGAACTCCAGAACGAGTGGTGGTCCAGACTCGCACAGAGGACCCAGCTCTGCGCTGACAACGATGACTACAGGGGCTTCTACGAAGCACTAAAAGCAACTGATTCGTGAGCTGCTTTTTGCTGATGATGCTGCCCTCGTTGCACACACAGAGAGAGCCCTGCAGCGCATCACGTCTTGCTTCGCAGATGCTGCCCAGCTCTTTGGACTCGAGGTCAGTCTGAAAAAGACAGAGGTCCTCCATCAGCCGGCACCCAAGACAGTGTATCGCCCTCCTCACATCACCATTGTCGAGTCTGAACTAAAGTCAGTGCACCAGTTTACTTACCTTGGCTGCATTATCACGTCGGACGCCAAGCTGGACAAGGAGCTTGACAGCAGGCTGGCAAAAGCGAACAGCGCTTTCGGGCGACTTTTCAAGCGGGTGTGGCACAATCAACAGCTGAAAACAGGCACCAAGATCAGCGTGTACAGAGCTGTGGTCCTCACCACCCTGCTGTATGGTTCCGAGTCCTGGGCCCTCTACCGCAGCCAACTACGACTCCTCGAACGCTTCCACCAGCGCTGCCTGCGTACCATCCTGGGCATTCACTGGAGTGACTATGTCACCAACGTCGAGGTCCTTGAACAGGCTGAAACTGTGAGCATCGAGGCTTTGCTGCTGCGGACACAGCTCCGCTGGGCGGGGCATGTCTCCAGGATGGAGGATCATCGCCTACCAAAGATCACCCTGTTCGGCGAGCTTGCTACTGGACACCGTGACAGAGGGGCACCAAAGAAGAGATACAAAGACTGTCTCAAGAAGTCACTTAGTGCCTGCCAAATCGACCACCACCAGTGGTCTTCGCTTGCTGCGGACCGTGACACCTGGCGCTCCACCATTTACAAGGCAGCTGTCTCCTTTGAGGACTCTCACAGAGCTAGCCTTAAAGACAAGCGGCTCAGGAGAAAAAACAGAGATGCCGCAGCTCAGAACCCTGGCCATACCTTCCCCTGCAGCCACTGCGGTCGAACCTGCCTGTCTCGGATTGGCCTCCGCAGCCACGAACAAGCCTGCAGACGTCGTGGGCAACTCCTATAAAATCTTCGTTCGCGAAGTCAAGCCAAGAAGAAGAAAAGCAGTGTATGGCCCTAGGCACCTGGTACAAAGTCCCCTGTGAAGCGCTGATGGACAGGCACTCCTCACAGATAATACCTCCATCTTGAACCGCTGGTCGGAGTTCTTTCAGGACCTCTTCGGCGCTGAGCGCACTGTTCAAGAAACAGTCATCCTCCAAATCCCACACCTTCCACTAAAGGTTGAATTGGACGAACCGCCCACCGCCGAAGAGACCCTCACAGCCATCCACCAGCTCAAGAGTGGCAAAGCAGCAGGCATTGACGGAATCCCGCCAGAGATATAGAAACATGGAGGCCCAGCACTGCACAACAAGCTCCACGACCTCTTTCTCTGCTGCTGGGAAAAAGGAACACTACCAAAGGATCTCCGTGATGCAGTCATCATCACCCTGTACAAGAACAAAGGAGAGAAGTCTGCCTGCTCTAATTATTGTGGAATTACCCTGCTGTCCATTGCTGGGAAATTTTCGCAAGGTTGCTCCTGAATCGACTGGTACCTGCCATCGCTGAAGACAACCTCCCAGAGGGCCAGTGTGGCTTCAGAGCCAACAGGAGTACCACCGACATGGTCTTTGTGCTGAAACAGCTTCAGGAGAAGTGCCGCGAGCAGAACAAAGGGCTGTACGTAACGTTTGTCGACCTAACAAAAGCGTTTGACACTGTGAGCAGGCAAGGTATGTGGCAGATCCTGGAGCGACTAGGCTGTCCCCCAAAGTTCCTCAACATGATCGTCCAGCTCCACGAGGACCAGCAAGGCCAGGTCAGACTAAACAGTGACCTCTCAGAACCATTCCCCATTCACAATGGCGTGAAGCAAGGCTGCGTGCTGGCACCGACCCTATTCACCATCTTCTTCAGCATGATGTTGAAGCAGGCCACAGTGGACCTCGACGATGACGACGCAGTGTACATCAGGTATCGTCTCGATGGCAGCCTGTTCAACCTCAGACGACTGCAGGCCCACAAGAAAACCCTAAACCAACTGATTCGTGAGCTGCTCTTTGCTGATGATGCTGCCCTCGTTGCACACACACACAGAGCCTTGCAGCGCATTACGTCCTGCTTCGCAGATGCCGCCCAGCTCTTTGGACTTTAGGTCAGTCTGAAAAAGACAGAGGTCCTTCATCAGCCAGCACCCAAGGAAAAACATCGCCCTCCCCACATCACCATCGGCGAGTCCGAACTGAAGTCTGTACATCAGTTTACCTACCTCGGCTGCATCATCACGTCAGACGCCAAGCTGGACAAGGAGCTGGACAACAGGCTGGCAAAAGCGAACAGTGCTTTCGGGCGACTATTCAAGCGGGTGTGGCACAATCAACAGCTGAAAAAAGGCACCAAGATCAGCGTGTACAGAGCTGTCGTCCTCACCACCCTGCTGTACGCTTCCGAGTCCTGGGCACTATACCGCAGCCAACTACGACTCCTCGAACGCTTTCACCAGTGCTGCCTGCGTACCATCCTCAGCATTCACTGGAGTGACTATGTCACTAACGTCGAGGTCCTTGAACAGGCGGAAACTTTGAGCATCGAGGCTTTGCTGCTGCGGACACAGCTTCCCTGGGCGGGGCACGTCTCCAGGATGGAGGATCATCGCCTACCCAAGATCACTCTGTTCGGCGAGCTCGCCACTGGACACCGAGACAGAGGGGCACCAAAGAAGAGATACAAAGACGGTCTCAAGAAGTCACTTAGTGCCTGCCAAATCGACCACCGCCAGTGGTCTTCGGTTGCTGCGGACCGTGACACCTGGCGCTCCACCATTCACAAGGCAGACGTTTACTTTGAGGACTCTCGCAGAGCTAACCTCAAGGACAAGCGGCTCAGGAGAAAAACAAGAGTTGTCGTAACTCAGAACCCTGACCAGACCTTCCCCTGCAGCCACTGCGGTCGAACCTGCCTGTCCCGGATTGGCCTCCGCAGTCACGAAAATGCCTGCAGATGACGTGGGCAAGCCCTATAGAATCTTCGTTTGCGAAGCCAAGCCATGATGAATTAGTCGTGACATACTCCTAATAATTGTGTAGTGAAAGTTATCACCGGAGCCAGAGCTTATCAACATGTCAACATGCTTATCTTCTGACTGACCGTAGGTTGGGGCAATTGGCGACACTCTAATTGGTTGTAACTTGTTCTCAGACTCATTATCCCATACATACACATTCACAGATATCCCAGGATTTAGTTTTTCAAACAGATCTATATCCTCCACCTTAACAGGAAAATCTATGCCACTGAAGTTGAGTTCATTTACAAATTTGGTATGGTTAGATACACGTTCAGGTTTTGTTTTTACAAAATGCAGTTTGGCAAGCAGACACCACATGAAACAGAAATTATCTTTGTTCTGAACATTGACGACACCCTTTTTGTCTGCAACTTCAATTGGTAGTGGCAACCATGATTTGCCTAATATAGGATGATATCTTGACTGCTTCAGTTGCAGTTCATGTACACGGCCTTCATGCCAACCAGATCCCTGCATTTTTGCTCAATCAATTGCTTCTAAAGTCAGGCAACAGTCTTTCTCTAAACACTTTTTCCAATTCCTCTTTTGAATTAACTGTGTGTTGTCTTGTCGAGAAATACGAAACAATCACTTCACCATCTACCCTGGTAAATTCTATTTTAGCAACAATCTGAATCTTTACACTACCAGAAAGAAGGTTATCTTGTATGACCAAAAAAGGCCTTTCTATCGATTCATAGACACTGTAAGTGTTGGATATAGGCAAATCTGTTGTGTGAAACACGTTTCTTAAGCCTGACGAGCTTTGGGCTTTGTCCGTTATTTTTATTTGTCCGACAAAATAATAAATAGAAAAAAATTACACCTTGTGTAATACCACTTTATTGACTGTAATCCTTACAATAAACAAATTTAGTTTATATAGTTCACTAACCAACAAATCAACCACTTTCCTGGTATGTGTCTTAAGGTCTTGTGCTCATGCTGCAGGTGTAATATCACTTTATTGACAGTAACAAATTCAATATAATCGTGTTGTTTACTTAGATGGTAGAATATGTGTAAAAACATACTCTCAAACCTGTCACAGTTAGCATCATAAACTATAAAATCTTGTGTCTTAAGATCAACATTCTTTTAATTATAACATGGTGGACTATTAGAATATCCAAAAGTTACATTAAATGCCATGTATATCTTCGTTGTTGTTGAGAATTTTATCAAAGGCTCAAACGGATGTTTAACTTGTGTTTTTAAGTCATAAAAATGCACAACACCTCTGAAGCTCTCTGTGATATCAAATGCTCGCCTGCTTTGTCTGTCCATAATTATTTATGGGCCAACCAAAAGGCTAAATTAATTTACTAACCCATACCCAGTGGGCTGATCTGTCTTTAAAATAAGCTTTAGATGCTTAGTCAATTTCAGTTTGTTTTTCACAATGTCTCGTTCATGTTTGTTGGGGATGACATTGTTCTCTCTGAGACAGTCTTCAAAGATGTCACGATTTTTACAGTAAAACAAACAGATAAACTTTAACTGCTCACAAAAATCTTTCAGTACAGCATTATATTTCTGAGTGAGAATCTATACACTGATGTTTGCATGTCTGCCATTGAAGGCCAGTTCTGCCAGTGTGTTTCTCTTTTTAACAATATCCTTATCTGCAGAACAGTCATCGACTATGAACAGGGTTGGCTGTCCTTCAAATAACTTGTAAAAATACTGCAGGTAGTTGTTCAGTTTTTTCTCAGGGTCAACTAAGTAAATGTTGCTGTCAGTCCAAATGAATGAATGGTTGTGATAAGCTTTGTTGTGTTTGACAGTTGGACAGAATATCACAATGTTTTCAAAATGATGAATGTATCTTTTTTGTAATAGATTAAGTACAAATTCAGTTTTTCCACAGCCCGTGGCACCAACAAATAAGCCACAGTGTAGGTCGAGTGTCATTAAGTTCATTTTTAAAACACAATATATAAACTGTGTGTACAAAACACTATAAATGCCTATCTGGTCATGAAAGGGGCACAATCTAATAAACTCACCCACACGGCAGGTGATATATAATGACTATGCGAAAGCTTGTCTGGCTTGATTCTTCCACCTGCTCTGGTCTGGTTGCAATGTAATAAACTCACTCACACGACAGCAGGTGTCCCTGCTCTGATCGGGTTGCAATCTCAGACAGTACGAATACAGGCACCTGATTTTACCACCATACTGTTCACGGGAAAAAAGTATACTATCCAACCTTTTGTAAGTGCATTATCATGTGCCTGTAATCAAACTAAAAGTGGCATTCCTGACCTGAAATACGAAACCACTCAGGCATACCCATTCTCCTCGCATGATTTGTTGATCTAAAACACTCGTAAAACAGAGTGCGTGTATATTGGCTTTGGAATCACTGGGAGTAGAGTAATGGGTTTTGTCTTTTAATTTTAAATGCGTCGCAGCACTCACGATGTGTTGATGTGTTCGTGTGCTTGGAGTGGAAACAACAAATTTTTCTCCACACTTTGTCAGATGACGAAACAGAAAGCAATTCTTTTTCCTCCACACTACTACTCATCATTGGGTGAGTCCTAATTATTAGAGAATGACCAAGTGCTCTATATTTGGAGAAAAACCTATATTCAAGGTTTGTTCCATATTTGGTGAAAGACCTATATTCAAGGTTTGTGTTAGTGCCTTAATAACACACTTTTGAAGCGTTGACACAGAACAGAATAATTTGGTCTGATAAAAGATAGGTAATATGAGAGGAAAAGGGAATTTTCTGCCGACGCCAATTTTCCACTGTTTTTGCACACAATTCCGTCATCTAAGAACACACCCCGTTTTTCTAAGATTTTCTTTATTTTTTTCAGTAAAATAAAGATTTCTAAAACCAAGGACATTCATGACTAAAACAAAATTAAAACCTGAGCTAATTAATATATCGATTATGTAAACATTTACACACTAAAATGCAGTAAATCAGCGTCCATTTGCGTAGCTTATGCGTGTTGTATTTCGGAAATTTCCGATTTGGTTATAGGCAAAACATCATACAGCAGTTACTTCCCTTAGCAAGTTTACGGCTTTTCCCGCTCACATTTTTGAGAAAAGAGATACACAATTACTTGCCTAAAAATCTTAAAAATTTCAATCCACAACATACCAACAAGGGTTAGGTAGATTGTCTGTATCAACACTGTATAAAACTTCTTCTTGGCTTGACTTCGCGAACGAAGATTTTATAGGAGTTGCCCACGACGTCTGCAGGCTTGTTCGTGGCTGCGGAGGCCAATCCGAGACAGGCAGGTTCGACCGCAGTGGCTGCAGGGGAAGGTATGGCCAGGGTTCTGAGCTGTGGCATCTCTGTTTTTTCTCCTGAGCCGCTTGTCCTTAAGGCTAGCTCTGTGAGAGTCCTCAAAGGAGACAGCTGCCTTGTAAATGGTGGAGCGCCAGGTGTCACGGTCCGCAGCAAGCGAAGACCACTGGTGGTGGTCGATTTGGCAGGCACTAAGTGACTTCTTGAGACAGTCTTTGTATCTCTTCTTTGGTGCCCCTCTGTCACGGTGTCCAGTAGCAAGCTCGCCGAACAGGGTGATCTTTGGTAGGCGATGATCCTCCATCCTGGAGACATGCCCCGCCCAGCGGAGCTGTGTCCGCAGCAGCAAAGCCTCGATGCTCACAGTTTCAGCCCGTTCAAGGACCTCGACGTTGGTGACATAGTCACTCCAGTGAATGCCCAGGATGGTACGCAGGCAGCGCTGGTGGAAGCGTTCGAGGAGTCGTAGTTGGCTGCGGTAGAGGGCCCAGGACTCGGAACCATACAGCAGGGTGGTGAGGACCACAGCTCTGTACACGCTGATCTTGGTGCCTGTTTTCAGCTGCTGATTGTGCCACACCCGCTTGAAAAGTCGCCTGAAAGCGCTGTTCGCTTTTGCCAGCCTGCTGTCAAGCTCCTTGTCCAGCTTGGCGTCCGACGTGATAATGCAGCCAAGGTAAGTAAACTGGTGCACTGACTTTAGTTCAGACTCGCCGATGGTGATGTGAGGAGGGCGGTACACTGTCTTGGGTGCCGGCTGATGGAGGACCTCTGTCTTTTTAAGTGACGTCCTCCTCACCAGAGTGATGCCCAGCGCAGAGTGCCACACTGACCACCGCCTTGTCCGCTGCAAACTCAGGCTCCACTTCAAGCCAAAACCCAAGAAATGGGGGCCCCCCAAGAAAAAGCTTGATGTTGCCAGCCTTCAGCGTGATGATGTGAAAGCTGCCTTTCAGACAGATTTACAGCGCAGGCTCAAAGACACAGCGGACCCAGTAGACTCCTCCCCTGAAACACTTTGGGAAGAACTGAAAACTGCTATTGCAAAATCCTCTGCAGAAGTCTTGGGTTTCGCCAGAAAGAAGAACAAAGACTGGTTTGACGAAAACGATGTAGAGATCCAGGAACACCTAGCAAAAAGTCGAGACAGTATAAAACTTAACCTGAATACAAACACGCAAACACTACCCGCCACCTAAATGTATAGGTGGAAAGTGTTTACGCAACAGCCAGTGCCAAGCCTTTTGTGAAGTCTACCATTCAATATTCTATTATTAGCAGCTGTGTAAGCCCTGACTAGACGTCACGTCCAAACTGGTTTATTTTAAACCTGACGTACCCCCACACACCACCCCCACCCCACCCTGCCCCACGCACACCACCCCCACCCCCACCCACACACCACCCCCACCCACACACCACCCCCACCCCCCACCCATACCCCCCCCCATTCCCACCCCCACCCTCCCACCCCCGCCCCCACCCCCCACCCCCCTATTACAAAAATATCGAATTTAGGTTACTGTGCCAAAACGAGAAAGTAGTTCGAATTTTGGTCACTGCCACAAAACAAGAAAATTAGATCAATTTTTGGTCACTATGTCATTAGGCCATTTCAGAAAATGTATGCCATATCAAAATAAGGAGGCCACACTCTGGTTTGAACTACAGCAAGTTTTCTCAAAATAATTTTCCAACTACATGAGCAAATGAAAAATACCCCCTGAAATAGGCAAATAGGCACGGTCAAGCTATTTAATTGGACGGGTCCATCAAAGGGGTGATTTAAAAATACACCTTGTCAGTCTACACAGGTATGTATAGATTTAATATACACCCTTTTTTGTCAGAGTGATATGTAAGTGTCAAGCCAAGGCCTTTTTTCAATAAGATCGAACCGTTTTTTTCCAGCTGTGTCTGACGTGACTGTTTGCTAATTTTATTGATCAGTTTGTACCGAAACGTTCTCAGAAGAAAACACAGCTCTTTATCGGTGGACTATTCTACACACAATATGACGCAAAGTTCTGGAACAAACATTTTTAAGCAAGCTGGAATTCTTCGCAAATGACTAAACATTTGTGACAGAAAAGGTGGTGTTTTCTACCGTGAACTGAAACTTCTGATGGGCTAGCTCGGCAGTGTCGCGTTAGTCATTCACTGCATAGTACATGAGACAAGACAAGCCTTAAATTCCCTTGGTTTGAGTACTTAAATTCTCAGTGCCGAGTCACTCAGTGTTAGCTCAGCCTAATGTGATTTGTCACACTAACATTGAGCTATCTTAAACCAGTGGCCAACTACACGCTATTACAGGTGGCTTAGCTATGTGTCGCGCCACGGAAATAAGCATACCGATTTCGCTTTGAGTGTAAGCTGTGTACAATTAACAGCGTTGGACGGCGCGGTGTTAACAGAAGGTTGATCCTTTCAATCATAGTCATTGCTATCACTTCCATACCGTGGACAACTAATAAATTCAAGACAAAACACAAGACTGAAGTGTGAGTGCATGTGTCTGTGGGTATGTCTGTCTGTCTGCCTTTGTTTGTCTGTCTTTGTCTGTATGTCTGTGTGCATATGTGCGTGTGTGTTTGTCTTTGTCTGTGTGTGTGCGTGCATTGTGTTTGTTTGTCTGTGCGTGAGTGCGTGTAAGTGTGTGAGTGCATGCGTGTATGAGTCTGTGTGTGTTTATACATGTGTGTGTGCGTGTATGTATGCGTGTGTGTGAGTGTTTGTATGCATGTGCTTATGTATGCGTGTGAGTGTTTGTGTGTGAGAGTGCATGTGTGTGTTTGTCTGTGAAAGTGCGTATGTGTATGTGTTTTTGTCTGTGTGAGTGCATGTGTGTTTGTATGTATGTATGTGTGTTTGCGTGCGTGTGTGCATGTGTATATATGTGTATGCGCGTCTGTGTGAGTGCATATTTTTGCGTATGTAGGTGTGTATGTGTGTGTGAGTGCATGTTTTTGCGTATGTATGTGTGTATGTGTGCATGTCTGTCTGTCTGTCTGTGTGTGCATGTGTTTGTCTGTGTTTGTTTGTCTATACGTGTGTGTGTGCATATTGATTAGTTATTAGGGATAGAAGAAAATACATTTCAATACCATTTATACCATTTGTTTTGGAGTCAATGCCCACACATACATACACAAACACACACACAAACAAACAAACAAACAAAAAAACATTTCTATATGCACTTGATAACAAATTATTAATGTTACCTACAGATACTTGATAACAAATTTCCAAAGTCACTTATAACTGACAAATAACTTTACAGGTAACCTTTTAAGATCAAGAACTTATAACAACTTAAACACAACAAATTGTAAGTTCTTGACTTAAGTCACAACTTACTCGGACAGATTTGACAAGATACAAGGACCATGAAAAAACATTTTTTTAGTAATAGTCTGGTGGTAATGGAGCTGATGGGGTTAAATAGTTAGGTGCAAACGACATGACATCTCTTTGCGAAGTGTAATGAAAAAATAATAAACGATTACCAAATCTGATTTTTATTTGTTTAAAAGATTGTGTAGATTTTCTGTGGTTTCCTGAACACCAATCTGTTTTCCCATCTCTAAAAAACTAGCTTTTAGTTCTTCAACATTCACGGGAGATTGACTACGCATTTTATTCTGAATTTCAGACTTCTGTTTTTTGTAATTATTTCAATCATCCTGCACTCTCTTAAATTCAATATCATCAATAAAATTATCGTCCAAAGCTTTATTGATAATAGTTTCATACTGCTCAACTTCGCACCAGCCAGCGTACTCAATGCTTCATGTTTCTGTAATTTTGTGTGAAACCTCTTGTTTAGGGCCTCCAAACCAAAGCAAGCCAGGCATGTAGCAACGCTAACAACCTCAACTGCAATTCCAATTAAACTTTCAATTCCTGTGGCAAACAGAACAATGCCCCCTACAGAACATCCAGCTAAAACTGCACCAACAGCCATAGATGTGTTTTGAACAGAATTGAAAACGGTCTTATACCGTCTTTTACACAGTGAGTATTTTGCTTCCTCACTTTCCAAATATTTAATTGCTTCTGTAATATTCATTAAACGAAATGCATCTGCCGGTAATGTTTTATCTGATGCAATTTGCACATGTGGATCAGGTGCAAGCGACGACACAGTCTCAAGCGTTGGTAGTTGTGGATAGAAGTTTACCATTTTTTTTATTGTCAAATATTTTTTATTTAATCAGTGATTACATTTTGTAACTCGTCAAAAGTATACAATTTGCTGGCATAATAAAATGAAACAAGATTTATGTGTTCCAGTTTTATGAAACTTAAACGAACAAAAGTAAGTTTATCAACGGTTATCTTGACAGCTGGAACACTGCTCGAAACCTCAAAAACCTCAACATTTTTTCTAATTTCAATAAAAACTTTTGTTGCCTCTGTCAATGAGTCATCCCACGTAAGCTTTATTCCCTGTGCTATATCTGCCTCTTTTACAGAAGCAACAGATCTCATGATAATTTCAAATACTATTGTAGCTTCTCTTGCAATAATAAAGTTTGATGGTGTAAACACGACCTTCGCATCAGACCTGCCCTTCCTATGTGTAAGAAGATACCTCCGTTTCTCATAATTTTCAACTTTCAGTTTATCTCTGCTATTGTTGTCTGGGGCAAAGCTTGGAACAAGGCTTACAATCAGCGGCCCAGAGTTAACAAACTTCCTAAACACTAAAGCACCTTCATCATCAGTATATACATAAGGACTAATAAATTCCAACTTTATATCCCAGTCAATTGTTGGTGGCGGTGCATGCACAAGTGAAACTACCCACTTATTACCTACATGTATTAAGTTGTAGGGCACATTATTTACAAGAGTAGGCACAACTGGTACAGTAACATCATGAAGCTGACCAAGTTTAGGAATCTGTCTTTCACCATCTTTCATGTCAACAATTACCTTTCTCTTGTACATGACAGTCGAATCAAGTTCAAAACCATATATTTCTCCTACTTCTCCCTCCTTCTCAAAATCCTGTACGTCTGCCAAATTTTTCAACTCTGTTACCGGACACGCAACTGGTATGATTCTCGGCTTTGGACCAGCACTCATTTTATAACAAAAATAAAATTATTTAACTTCTAAGACAACACTAAAATCGTGCATTACAACTGTTTTGTCATCCTGATTAGTTACAGATATACACAGTGACTCAAAGAAACTAGAACCTAATTTCTTAAACTGCAAATTAGGAAATCTAACAACTACACTTTCGCAATAGGGAGCAGTTCCAGCTGGCACACATCTCAACAAAGTTGAAGGCTTTCCATTGTGTACATTCTCAGTTGTGTTCAGTTCTTTCAAATAAAACTTTAGTACTGTATGTACTGACAAATGAACAGGATATTTTCCAGTTAATTTTCCATCAATCATCTCTATTTTCCAAAGCCTTGATTTAGCTTCAGTTTCATTTATTAAACCAAGTAATAATAGAAGATCATCTGAAAATGTTATCCTACGCTCAGAAGAAAATTCTAATTATAACAAGTAAGTTAGCTGGATTTAAAGTTGCTTTAATTTTTATTTTACTTTGAAACCAGTTAGCTAATGTACAAAAGTCATAACACTCAGATGTTATTTTATAGTTCTCAATAGGAGAGGAATCATCACTAACAGATACATAATAATTTATATCATCTGTTACATTAAACCATTTTACTGCGTAGAACATTTCATGGATAGCTACAGTCTTTTTACCATCACGATTATCAATCCCATTAGTCAACCACACTAGTTTGCTTGTGTCAAGATTTGTTAAGGTAATAAACATTTTTATTATCTCATAAAAAAGAAGGATGGAATTTAAATCACCAATCATTACCACTACAAACGCATTTCAATTTAATGTAGATGCCAAATACAATGTTGCACCTACTTATGAACAGAAAATAATTCAACTAAACCAGCTCGACATAGCTGTAAGTGAACAAGACCTATTCCAGGTGAAAGTACGCAACCCGTTTGATCATTACCTAAACCCTCCAATAACAGACGATGCTACTGCAAGAAAGTGGTCTTCAAGCCCACTACAGATGTTTCAAAACCAGCTTAACTTTGCTATACTATGTTCTACTGCAGGCTGTGGTGTTTCATTCACAGACCATTTGAATCACTCAAACAAACTAATTAGGTCTGTGTATCATTTTCATGTTTATTACCAGCTTAGACGCATTCTGTCAGAACTTCATACACCACTACCAACTGAATCCAGTTTCAACAGGTTTAACAACCCCATGGATATGAAAGCATTTGAACGAATCTGTAATGAGTTTAACATTAGCCCTAAGTATGACTTTACACAAAAACGTGATGATCACAATGGTATGTTTACATTGTATTATGCTCTGAGTCACAGACAATACCCTCAAGATTATTACCCTGGTTACACTTCATTCTCATCAAAATCACAGGTCTGGTTAGGCTCAATAGAACAGAAACAGTCTAATGCCTTGACCACATTTATCTTAGACAAAAGTGACAGGTTTACTCAAGCAGGAGTCGAGCGCGTAAATGAGTCTATCAGAAGATATGTCTGGTGTATACTAGGTGCACAGTCACTAACAAAATCAAACATTTTTAATGGAAGTGGAAAGTTTAAATCTCAAAAAACAGTTTCTTGCTAATCTAGAAGATTCAGTAAATTCAGTTGTTGATCTCCCGTCAAGAATACAATGCTACCAAGACGTACTCAGATATGCCAAATCAAAAGTTGACTTTGTAGTTGGCATCGGGTTATACATGTTACCGTCTGACCTACAATTACAAATGGGGACAATAACAAATTATAATAATGAAATAATTGTTGCAGGTCGTGATCAGAAATTAGGACTCAATAAATCAGTGAACACACACTTACAGTCAATAACAATGCCAGTCCCAGTAACATCACCACCCGTAAAGGTAGTAACGCCAGTAATGTCAGTAACAGCCCCAGCCCTGGCACCGTCACCTGCACCGGCACAAACACCAGCCCTGGCACCAGCACCAGTAAACACACATGAGTCAGAGAGGACTGCATTGGTAATGGGCCTCACTGGACTAGGTATATTACTTCTTTATCTGTTTCATTAAATTTCGGCATCCTGTCTCGGAAGACAATGGAGTATGCGCTTGCTGGGTCAGTCACTGGAGTGACCTCTCCAGTGCGCAAGCCTGGGCGAAGTGTATGGAGATCCTGGGATGCCCAGTCGTCAAGATCCCCCTCTCGGCCTCGCTGATGTATCCAAAGGAATGCAAAGCAGTACGTTTGGCATCAGTTTGGCTGCAGGAGCTGCCAGAACAGTGCGTGAATACAGGCAGCTGTCTGCCTTCGGGGCTCCACTCCTGATTTGAAGGGTTTACTCCCCCACATTTGGCCGTTGGATCCAACCTGATCTCCTCCGTCCTCTAGCTGTTGGCTGTCAGAAACAGCTCATCCGCCTAGTGGTGCAATGTGAACACCACCCCCTCACGTAGTTTAGCCCACCAGCTGAGGTGGTTTGCCAGGGTGTGGCGCTTGGAGCCAGCACGTGAGAGATTAAGGAGATGGATGAGGACCAGTGATGCCCGTCCGTCTTATGTAGGACGCAGCTGCCGAACAGCAAAGGTACTACCTCTATCCAGAGCCCCCTACACCCCCCATTCATTAAATAACCCACCATTAATCCTCCTACTGACTGTCACGTAACGGATGTGACATGTTGTTTTATTTTTTTGCCAAGTCGTTTTCTTGTTAATAAATGTAGGTCGCCGACTTCTGTAAATAGCCTTAGTTTAGGGAAGTTAATAAATGTAGTGTGAGCGTAATCGTAAAGCCCGTGCAGCAAGCTTAACAGTGAGCGAGTACAGCGGTTGCACGCTTTCGCCGAGTAGCTTTAACCAAACAGTGTTCAGAGTAAAGTTAAACTGCAAGGTAGCAGAGGGATATTACAGTCAGTCAGCGGAGTTAGCTAGCGAAGTGAGAGTCTGGGTCAGGGTGCGGCCTCGTTTGGAGCCCTTGACAAGCTGTGTGAGGGTTGTTTTACCCTCCCTGCAAGACCACGGCCAGTGTTCCTGGGTGTGGGTGTCCGAGAGACTAGTGACCACGGCTGCTACTCAACAGAAGACCCCTCCGGTTCGTCTTCGTCTTGTTTGTCTCGTCCTGCCGGAGGACTCACCAGTGACAGGTATTTATTCATGCCATTTTTCTCAGTTAGCTGCTGTGCTCTCGGGTGTTTGAATGTGTACATAGGTTCGGAAGTGTATGTTCGTCTAGTTTTTTAGTGATGTTTTAATCGAGTCTTTAACCATGGTTTTTAGGTTGGGTTGTAATGTGGTGGGTGTCGGATTTAGTTGGTTATGTTCGGCTGTCGCCGAGTGAGTATATTTAAAAGGGCCATGTTGTAAAATGAATTAAAGTGGGTATCCTTTCAAATATATTTGTATTAAGTCCTAGATGCAATGTAATAAGATTGTCACGTTGGGTGGTTGCTGGTGATTATTTCATATCGTTGTATGTACATGTGGATATTTTGATAATGTTGGTTTTAGCAGTGGCAATTTTATTATACAAAAGTGGTTGTGCTAGCTCAATGTTAGTGTAATGGAATAGTGCAGACCTGGTGAATGTTGAATGTACATAGGAAGCTTTCATATCCATGATTGTATATTTAATATGGCCAAGGCGGGTATTAGGGTGAGACGAGACACAACTCACGTGGTTTGTGAGTAGGTGCGTGTCAAATAGGCCAGAATTAACTGTGTTGGCACTTTGACTGACAATGCGCCCTTTTCCAGTGCACTGGCTTCGAAGATTTCGTCGTTCTTCGATCTCTTTGTTCTTCCATGACCAACGGTGACGCATCATCGGGAGCTGGAACGCCTTCGCTAGCCAGTCCTGTTGGACAAGTACTTTGACGTTGGGCTACAGCGGGCTGATTCTACGTTCTGCGCGTCGGTCACAGGCGTGTGTGGGCAAGCGCGGCTACGGTGCTCTGCGGTGTAGGGGTAGTACTCTTACGTTACGAGCCACCCTGTCTAGGGTGGGACAGAGGACACTGTGCAGAGACAAAGTACCCGCCTTGTATAGCCTTGTATAGCCATTGCCGATTTTCACCTGTTAGTCATTTTCACCTATTAGTCATTTTCACCTATTAGTCATTTTCACCTATTAGTCATTTTCACCTGTTAGTCATTTTCACCTGTTAGTCATTTTGCCTGTTAATCATTTTCACCGGTTAGTCATTGTTATATTGTCATCTTTTTCACGTGTTAATACGTTATATGAGCGCATGCGTGGGTATGTGTGAGTGTGTGGGGCATTAGTGGGTTGGGGTGGGGGTTAGAGTAAGAGTAGGTAATAAAGGATTTGTTTGTTGTTTATCACTGGCGTTGTGTGGTTTATTTAGAGTGGGTGGGCTTCTCGAGCGATTAGCGCTTACATTGTCCACGGCACCCTGACCCCGTCAGGCGTGTCGTGACACTGACACCAAAAATATCTACACATGTTCTGCCATAAACCCAACTACCTTTGCCACAGTATTGATAAGCCAACTGACAACACTACAAATTATGCCAGGCAACACGTCCATTGCTTACACAGCCAATTTTTTTTAAGCAAGTCTGATATGTGTGATAATTGCTTCTTTACCCATGACTGTAAATCTTTTGGGTCTGTTGGAGCCGGTGGGCCTGGTGGACCAGGTGCTGGACCCCAACCCCGGGTCCCCCAGAGACAGCCAACACAACAGTACTAATAATAAACCCAAGAGCAGTAATTAAACTCACAATTGTAATACCCTGTTCTCTGAAAAGTGTTTTAAGTCTCTCAGCCAATGTTGTGTCTTCGTGAAGTATTTTCTGAATAGTTTCTCTAATCCTGTTGACCTGTGTTTTCAGTTTTTGTCTTCCAATACTAATCACTTCTAATCACCCTGATCTTTCTATCTGCAAATCATTTAATCTGTGTTGTATTCTTTCTTTCATTTCTGTGTCAAGATTCCCATTGTCTGCTATAGCCAGTTTCTCTTTTCACGTTCTATGTGTTTATCAAGCTCACCCAGTTTGGTAACATTGTTTACCATCTCACCTCTTATTGACTGCAGAGATTTATCCAACCCTATAATCTCCCTCATTGTCAAAGGAGGGTCATCTATTGTTTTCATAGCATCATTTATTTGACCTTCAGTAAATGAGGTTTCTTGTATCACTGTGTTTGCTATTTCTGGTAGACTTGTTACTGGTGCCATTTCAATATCTTGCCCTGTTGGCAACTTTGTTTGCATGTCGTGAAGGGCACTAACAAGATGCGGCGTGACAGGAGACCCACCAATTCCAAGTTGACGCAAGGCACCAACACCACCTTCATTTTTGATTGTACTTAAAGCCCTAAACTTACCAGGGTCTTTTTTATTAGTCAATAGTACTTTTCCTTTGTCAACAGTATTTAAATATAAATGACCCTTGCCATCAAGTTCAAACTGAATAGGATCTATGTTGTCTGGGCGGCCACCAACATGATCATAAAAACGAGTTCACTTTGGTTTCTAAAAGTTTGTGACGTAAATTGTAAATATTTCTTGTACCAGTCATATCTGTCATATCTGTCATATCTGTTGTATTACCAAAATCATACATGTCATCCATTTCAAAATCACCATGTTTAAATCCTCCCGCTGCCATTGTTTTATTAATTTAATATTTTTTATTGTGCATAATAAAAATGACACAGTCTTACGGATCAAAGTTAGAACCATATAGAAAACTACATGAGCCTCTTGGTGTTAAGGGCATTAGACAATCAATCGTTATTACAAACAATCCAAGTACCATAGACCAGAACCAAACACTTACAGTCAAGTTTCCAAACCTAGGTCCCAGTGACGTTATTGTTCCTGGTACTGCACGCCTAGCATTTAATATCGAACTATCATCAGACACAGACGTAAACAGAACACTAGTTAACAATCTTGGCAGAGCAATTATTAGGACTATTAAAGTAAAACTTGAAGGACAAGAAGTGTTTAGTCTTGACGATGCTGATGTGTTTTACTGTTACAAAGATTTGTGGCTTACTCGAGAAGAACGAGAGGATCGTATTTACCAAGGCATACAGTCTGATAGCATTATGAAAATTCTAATCGATGCCGGAGACAAAACAACCACAGCAGCCAAGGACGTTATAATGGCAGAAACATTTGGAACCAGGTTTTACATTCCACTTGAGTTTGAAATTCTAACAGCGCATTTACCTTATTATCAATGAGCACTAAATGACCGACTGAGCTTTGAACTAACTTTCAATGACTACTCCAAAGTTATAAAATCATCTGATCTAAATGCAACATATAAGATTTCTAACGTTTCCTTGGAATACGAAATTGTCACACGCACTGAATTAGCCAGACTCATACAAAATCAGACGGACTCTGGCAAGTCATGAGATCGTTCAACATAGAGGAGGGACTGATCCAAATGATAGAAGCGCTTTACAAGAACGCCTGCAGCACGGTTCTACTTAACAATCAGTCAGGCGAGTTCTTCAGGACGACGATCGGTGTCCGTCAAGGATGCCTGCTCTCTCCTGTCCTTTTCAACATATTCCTGGAGAAGATCATGCAGGAAACCCTCCACGACCACCATACTTCAATCTCTATTGGTGGCAGATCCCTGTGCAATCTTCGATTCGCAGACGACATTGACCTCATGGCAGGCAGCAATAGTGAGCTCCAAAACTTGACAGACAAACTTTCAAGTAGCGCAGGGTCTTATGGCATGGAGATCAGTACGGATAAAAGCAAAGTGATGATCAACACCACAAGCGACAGCAGCAGCAACATTCACATGAACGGCCAGAAGCTAGAAGAGGTCAATAGCTTCAAGTACTTGGGAGCCAGCCTGTCCAAAGACGGTAGTTGCATAGCAGAGATCCGTATCAGGATAGGTACAGCAACATCCGCAATGGCCAGGCTGGACAGGATATGGCGAAGTAACTCCATCAGCTTCACCATCAAGTACAGGCTTTACAAGTCCATTGTAGTGTCTATTCTGCTCTACGGCTGTGAGACTTGGACACTGCTTGCAGACTCAGAAAAGAAAATCCAGGCCTTTGAGAACAAGTGCCTGAGGAAGTTGCTCCGCATCTCGTACCGCGAGCACAAGACCAACGAATATGTACGGAGCATCGTCACTTCCCTGGTGGGCCCACATGAACCCCTTCTGGCAACCGTGAAACGGCGCAAGCTTGCTTGGTTTGGCCACGTGACCCGACACAACACCTTGTCCAAGACTATCCTCCAAGGCACTCTCGAAGGAAGTCGTCGGCGAGGTCGTCAGAGAAAGAGTTGGGTCACAAACATAAAAGAATGGACCGAACTCGAGATGCCAGACTTGCTTGCCACCGCCCAAAATAGAACTCAGTGGAGAGCACTGTCTGTTGCTGCTGCCTTTCAGTCCCCCCAACGCCCAGTTCGGGCAAGGGACTGATGATGATGATGATGATACAAAATCAGTACCAGACAAAACTTCCAATTTATTGTGACCGAGTGATTAGACACAGTTTAATGCATAAAGACAAGAGTGACCCAATGTGGAACATAAACTTGAAGACACTTGCTAGGTCACTGAAAGGTATACTCATGTTGTTTGTTGAACCAGCGGCTCCATACAAACGGGATTCAGAAAAATTCTACAATCCAAAGATTACACATTTGTCCTGTACAATTGAAGGCCGCCCTAATCAAGTGTATGCCTCTGGAATGCAGCCTTACCAGCACTATGACGAGATCACAAAGTATTTTGCAGGTGGAATGATTAGAGATAAACCAGCAAACAATGCGTGCAAAGATCTACATCTGTATGACGTTAGTATTGGACAATACCTTATAAACAAATATGCACTGTGGTTAGACCTTCGTAGTACAGATGATGACTATCTTCATGGGTCAGGTCAAACTGTTGAAAATGGCAGTGATGGAATAACAATTCAATACAAAAAAAAGGTTGAAACTGCTGCAGCGATAAATATATATATATTTGTATCTGATATATGACGCACAACTGAACATACAAGAGTGCAGACTAAGTGGACACATATATTAAAATTATATTGTGTATTAAAATGAACTTGATGACCCTCGACCCACACTGTGGATTGTTTTGTGGTGCCACAGGGTGTGGTAAAACTGAATTTGTACTTAGCCTCTTACAAACAAGATACATTCAATATTTCGAAAACATTGTAATATGTTGTCCTACAATAAAACATAACAAAGCTTATCACAACCGTTTATTCATTTGGACTGACAGCAACATTTACTTAGTTGACCCTGAGAAAACACTGAATGACTACCTGCAATATTTTTACAAACAATTTGAAGGACAGCCAACCTTGTTTCTTGTTGATGACTGTTCTGCAGAGAAAGACATTGCCAAGAAAAGAAACACTTTAGCAGAACTTGCCTTCAGTGGCAGACATGCAAACATCAGTGTATGGATTCTCACTCAGAAATATAATGCAGTACTGAAAGATTTTCGAGAACAGTTAAAGTTTATCTGTTTATTTTACTGTAAGGATCATGACAGCTTTGAAGACTGTCTCAGAGAGAACGATGTTATACCAAATAAACATGAACGTGATGATGTAAAAAATAAACTGAAATCAACTAAGCATCTAAATCTTATTTTAAAGACAGATCAGCCCACTGGGTATGGGTTAGTAAATTAATTATTCTTTTGTTTGCCCAATAAAAATGACAGACGGACAAATCATACAAGTGATTGATATCTCACACTGCTTCAAAGATGTTGAGCACTTTACCGACTTAATATCAGCATCCAAACAGACCCACATAAGCTTTTCAGCACCAGTGGAGATATATGCAACATATAGTGTGACTTTGGATTATGTTGATGAGCTTCCAGATGTGGAGTGCATGACAATTGATTTAAAGACACCTACTTTAAAGTTAATGATACCAAATATGGCTGGCTAGAGGAACTTTGTTATAACATATTTAAACAACTATGCAAACTAAATGTTTATATTAACAGTATTACAGTTAATAAAGTGGTATTACACATGCAGCACCAGCATAGTCAACGTTAATATTTTTTATTTATTATTTTGTCGGTCAAATAAAAATGACGGACAATGCTCAAAGCCCTGGCTCATCAAACCCTGGCTCATCAGGCTCAGGTTTAAGAAACGTGTTTCACACAACAGACTTACCAATATCCAATACTAATAATGTTTATGAATCAATAGAAAAATCTTTTTCTGTCATACAAGATAATCTTGTTACAGGCAGTGTGAAGATTCAGATTGTTGCTAAAATAAAATTTACTAGAGTAGACGGTGAAGTGATTGTATCGTATATATCAACAAGACAACACACAGTTAAGACAAGAAGAGAACTAGAGACTGTGTTTAGACAAAGACTATTACCTGACTTCCTCCAAGCAATTGAGAGTGAAAAAATGAAGGGGTCTGTTTGGCACGAAGGTCATGTACATGAACTACAATTAAAACAGTCAAGGTATCATCCTATATTAGGTAAATCATGGATACCACTGCCAACAGAGGTTGCAAACAAAAAGGCTGTCGTTAACATACAGAACAATGACCACTATTGTTTTACGTGTAGTGTGCTTGCTAAACTACACTTTATAAAATCAAAACCTGAACGTGTATCTAACTACACCAAATTTGTAAATGAACTCAACTTCAGTGGCATTGAGTTCCTTGTTAAAATAGAAGACATAGACTTTGTTTGAAAGACTAAATCCTGGTATATCTGTAAATGTGTATGTGTGGGATAATGAGTCTGTTGACAAGTTACTACCTATTAGAGTATCAACACTTGCTGCAACATGTGGACAGTCAGAAGATAAACATGTTGACATGTTATTAATCGGTGATAACAATAACTTTAACTACACAAATATCAGAAATATGTTACGTCTAATTCATGGACATACAAAAAAACACAATGGCAATATAAAAAAAATAATCCCCAGTCCTGACGCAACAATATATTATCTGTATGACCCTGCACCCCAAAGGGCATTTGTCAGAGAAGAATTACAGATTATTCCCCCAGACACCGTTACTGTGTACAGACGTTGACCAGATAGGGTCTGTTGCCCTGCGTCTGTCGTCGTTCTCAGCCTCCCCTGGCTGATATAAATATCTCACCTGTTTAGTAAATAAACTTGTGTCTGGTGCCGGGGTTGGTCCTGTTTTTGGCTCTGTAATTGTTTTCAATTTAATAGCATCAGCAGGCTTAGGATGGCCTTCATTGTTCATTGCTTTTATCACATGTGGTAATCTCTTAACCCACTCAGTGTTACGGGTGTCATGCATGAGTTCCTTAGAATATTGATAGCTGAAAAGTCTCTCTGATAATTGTTTGTTAAAGTTCTCTACAATTGCCTGTGATCTGTGTACACCTGGAATGCCTCGTCTAACCAGTACACCATGCTTAGCAAATAACTGATTAACTGCACCTTTAAATTCTGATCCGTCATCGACCTGCACAAGTCTGGGGTATTTCAGGGGGCCTCTTTTGTAGATACTTGATAAAGCAGCCGCAACTGTGGTAGCAGTTTTGTCAGATATGGGTTCAGCGTCTTTGTACCTTGAAGCAATGTCTACAACAGTTAATGCATACTTGTATCGTTTCTTTCTTATTGTGTCATGTGGTAAGAACAAAAGGTCCATTTGGTGTGTGTCATTTGGTGTTGTGTTCTCAAAATGAGGTCTTGTTATCTTTCTTGGAGCAGGGAGATATATCTGCCAAATTGCCTGTCTCTGTAACCATTGCTTGACTTGATTGAGTGTTATATCTCCGCCCACAGCGGCATGTAATTTTTCAATAGCTGTTTGCCCTTTCCAATACCCTGATGGTGAGTAATATATTTTTGATAGTTTATTTTCGGCTGCCATTTTTTCTAGCAATGAAAACTCCAGTAAAATAAACAAATGTCATTCCCACTAGAACAAAGATTATCTCTCCATTTCTTTGTTCTGTGCTTGGTTTGTAATAGTCACTTAATTTTGGTTTTGGGATAGACATGTCTTCACCTGTGACAAGATAGTATTCATGAATTGCGTCATCTGTATTTGAAAACGTATGTTGTGCATGGCCTTCAAGCCTCAATCTTTCATTGATGAAATCAAGTTTCTCAATTCTTTGCTTCTCATAATCCTGTTGAGCTTGTGCTAATGTTTCTGACGCTTCATTGTGACGTTTCATTTCTTCTGCAGATTCTTCTCTACCCATTTTTGAAAGAGATAATTTGAGCCACTGAAAGCCAATGCATTAACCATCGCACCTCCAATCATAATAGCTATCGTCGCCATATTATTTTTATTTAGATAGAAACATTTTCGGGAATAATTCCTTGCTTAACAAGAAAATCTTTTGTCGCAATCGACGCTGTAACAACTACAATTAGCTTAGCGCTGTCTTCGAAATCGAGTCTACTCAAGTCTGCTGATTTCATTTTGAGTAGACTTTTTCCTAGCATAGAATAAGCTACTGCTAATCCACTGATTACGGCAGAGTGATACACAAGGTTCATTAAATTCTTTGAGTCGTTCATTTTCTAAGACAATAAAAAATTAAAATAATATTTTTATTTACTGCATATAAAATGGGTCAACGGCTTTGGGTGTTACTGGTAATGTGGTGACTTCTGGTTTTGTTTTTGGAGTGTCTGATTTTTTGGTCACTGTACGAGTCTGTGGTTTGTATTTTTTGTATAATTGATAACCTACGTAACCAAATCCGACAACAAATCCGGCAATTATATATTTTGTTGATTGAGGTTCGGGGTCAGGGTTAGACTGGGTTGTTTGTCTCTCACTTTGATGAGAGAGTGATGGTATTGACACAGGTCCTGACGATCCTGACGGTGGATCAGTTACATGAGTCTTTTCTGTTTGTGCCTTAAGCTGTAATTTTTTTTGCCTGTTATATTCGGCTAATCTTTTTCCAGCCTCAACCCTGCCTGGACTTTTAGTCTTCGTCACAGTTTGAACCTGTGTCAAAACTGGACTGGGGTTCGGTTGTGGAGTCGTCTGGGTTTCGTCCATTTTCTTCTGCAGTAAAATTTATTTTTGAGAAATCAATATGGCTCCCAGTAACTAGTAATGTTACGACAGGTGCAAGGTAATTTCCAAACTTGTAAAACATGACACATGCTAATTTGCCAATTGAACTTGAAACAATAGGATTGCTTTCAAGGTCGTGTGATAGGCTGTCACTATCCACAGGTAGAAAGTGACTCACTGCTTTTGTGTATAGGCATACAAGAGATCGACTCAAATCACGAGTCATTAGTGAAGCAATGTGGTTTTCATATTTAGAATGAAGCTTGATTAGCTCGTCAGCGGTGAGAGATTCAATATCCTCTGTCATGTATTGTTTTCCGAGATAAGTCTTTGATTTGCCTGACACAACTACAGAAAGAAGGCGCTGTTTTTTCGAGTCTAAGTCTTTGTTTTCTACAGCATTAATATCATTTAGAAGAAGTAATTCGTCTTGATTCATTTTATAATAAAAAATATTAATTTTAATGTCATTGATTTTGGAAACCTTTATTTTACCAAAAAAAAGGAGAAAACCAAGAAAAATGGGCGGCGTGAAGGCATGGGAGTATGCGGTCGAAAAACAATGGAAATTTGTGATCGATATAAATTGGTCAAATTTTTATCATCTATTTTTAAAATAAAAATAAAGAAAATATGGGAAAAATGCATGGTGTGACTAAGTGTGTGTTTTGTGGGCAAATAACGTAAAATTAAGAGCTCAATATAAATTGTCCATTTCCACCCATATTACCTTTCTCTACCTTGCCTATACTTTCTGGAAGCTTCACGATCTTTCATAAAACGTAAAAAAACGGCTGTTAACTTCACGCGCACTGTAAACAACTTGTTGCAAAATGTCGCCTATTCACCGACGTCACACATACGATGTCACTAGGTAGTGCGACCTTGCTAGAACGTTCTGGACTAAACTTAGCGTATCATAACAAAGCGAAATCCGCTCTACGCGCGAACGAAAAAAAAATCTTACTGAAAAGGTACGTGATTCGTAACCATGATAGCTCAAATAAATAATGGATCGTTTCCTACGATTAATACATGCATGCTCTCACAGGACAACACAACCACACTCGTAACATTGAGCAAGTGTCTGAACACCGCCTCCTTGGAATTATCATAGATGATCAGCTCAAATGTCAGGCACACACACATAAAGTGTGTAAATCTGTTTCAAGAAACATTTTCATGCTGTCCAAACTGAAGCACTTCACTGACTTTGAAACCAGAAATTATTTTATTATGCATATATTCAGTCCCACATTAATTATGCTTCGACGGTGTGGGATGGCTGCAGAAATGTACATTTAAAAAGACTGAACTCCTTAAAAAGACGAGCAGCGAAATTAATTTTACCTGATCCTACTTTGACAACGGATGATAAGATTCACAAAGCGGGACTTTTTTCTCTCAAGAATCAGTTTGCAATCAACAAAGGTGTTCTCCTTTTCAAGATTCGGAATGACAACACTCCGGAATATCTAACCCAGGTGCTAGTCCGGTCACAGTCCCGCTATGACGATACAAAAAAGCCTGTATGTAAAACCCAAAACCAGAATAGACTTATTTAAAACCAGTATAGCATTCTATAGCGACTTTGTGGAATTCTCTTCCATCCCACACGAAGACCACTCCAACGGTAACGTACCCATTTCACTGCTGTGTATGTATAGTGCTGCTGTGTTGTTGTTTTTGTTTTGTTTTTGCGGTTTTTTTCTTCCTTACCATTGTTTTAACTCCCCCAACACACCGTAGGCGTTGGTCTTATACATGCATTAATGTAATGTAATTGTTGTGTTGTAGATGTAGCAACGGCAGATTTGAAAAATGGCATTGCCTTTGGCATTGTTAATATCTTTACCGTTGTAAAATAAAGATTCATTGATTCATTGATTCATTGACTCTCCCCTTCTCTCCCTCCCCCCCCCTCCCCGCCCTAGTCTCTCTCTCCCTCCCTCCCTCTCTCTCTCTCTCTCTCTCCTTCTTTCTCTCTCCCCCCCCCCCACCCCCGTTTTGTTGTTGTTGTTGTTTTTTGTTGAGTTTTTTTAATTACCCCTGAAGACAGTTTCACAACGACTTACTCTCAACTAATGCCGATATTCTCTTACTGTATTTGATTATTTACGTTGTTTCAATGACTTCTTACTTGTTGTGTACCGTGCTAAATGCTGTTTTTTTTTCCCGGGGTCCTCCAGTTTTTCCCCGAGGTAGTCCTCAACTTGAAGGTGATATAAAGTTTGTCTTCGGGTTGGTGTTTAGCAGGCTTTGTGTATTAGACACTCAGCCTACTTCCTGCCCAAGGGTACTCCCTGTTCGTTCTCTCTCTCTCTCTCTCTCTCTCTCTCTCTCTCTCTCTCTCTCTTTCTCTCTCTCTCTCTCTCTCTCTCTCTCTCTCTCTCTCTCTCTCTCTCTCTCTCTCTCTCTTTATCTCTCTTCCTCCCCCCTACCACGCTCTCTCTCTCTCTCCCTCTTTCTCTCCACACGGATCACACAAACGACATCCACACTCATCGATCATATATACACAAACAAGCCAGAGTCTGTTCATAATGTGTCTGTCGGTAACCTTAGTATCAGCGACCACTTTCCCATCCGCTGTACGTGGTCTACTAAACTTCCTAAAGCAAAGAAAGGATGCCATACGTATATCACCTATCGCTCCTTTAAAAGTTTTAATGAAAGCGAGTTTCTGTTTGATCTTAACAGCGCACCTTTTGATGAAGTATTTAGTAAATCTGACCCTGACAGCGCTCTGTCTGTTTGGTATACCATCTTTCTTAAGATCTTAAATAAACATGCGCCCCTGCAGAGGAGACGCGTCAAACACGCATCACTCCAGCCGTGGCTTACTCAAGACATCATTCAAGCCATGAGGGTGAGAGATGATCTGAGACAGCAGAAGTGCTTCACTAAATTTAAGCGTGAGTGTAATCGCGTGAAATCTCTAGTGCGACAGGCTAAAAAAATCTTTCATTGATCGCTTGATTAATTAAACAAGACAAAGACATGTCCACGCTCTGGCGCGCTATGGCCGTAGTGACTGGAGGCAAGTGTAACAAATCTCCTTTAATCCCTTCTGATCTGACTGCAGACATGTTTAACGACCATTTCCTCTCAGTTGCTGAGTCTCTTGTCCCTTCAGAAGCAAGTTCTCAGCACTACTCTTGCTCAGACAGACTAGTTGACTTTTGTAGAACGCGAACTGCAGGATCTGATCCTTTTGTGATTCCACTACTGGCAATGCACGAAGTCTGTAGGGAAATTAGTTCAATGAAGAATAAGAAATCGTCTGGGCCAGATGGAATCAGCCCCAAAATACTTAAATTAGCTATTCCTTATTTTATTGAAACAATAACCTATATTTATAACTTGTGCAATCAAACGAATATTTTTTAACTTAAAAAAGCCAAGGTTATACCCCTCCCGAAAACAAGAGATATGTCTGATGTTAATAACTATCGTCCCATCTCACTATTGTCAATTCTTAGTAAACCACTTGAACGGCATATCCATAAACATCTCTTGGAATATTTAGAAAATCATACATTAATCCACCCCCTTCAGTCGGGATTCAGACCAAAGCACAGGTGTCACACGGCCCTAGCACGTCTAACTGATTGTGGCTATGCTCGATAAATCAGGGCGAATTTACTGGCGCTGTATTTATTGACTTACGAAAAGCCTTTGATCTTGTGGACCATAAACATCTACTTTCCAAGCTAAATGTGTACTTCGGTAGTTTGTTTGGCAATAAATGCATTTCTGCCTCAAATAACTTCATCCAGAAATCTCTTTACCACCATGGCACAACTCCACTTTTCACCTTATATCTTAGCGACAGACAGCAACGCGTCATGGTCAATGTATCATACTCCTCAAGCGGATTAGTAACACGGGGTGTTCCCCAGGATTCAGACCTAGGGCCTCTTTTGTTTTGCCTCTTTATAAATGACCTGCCGCTACATTTGACAAGCGACAAAATTTCATTTGATTTATTCGCCGATGACGCCACAATTCACACCCCAGACAAGCGTATTGATTCTTTAAATGGCCGTTTGCATCAGGGTTTGATCAAAATTTCCAGTTGGTGCGCAAACAATGAAATGATTTTGAATCCTTCTAAAACGGAATGCATGACGATAGCAACCCGTCAGAAGCGCCAGTTAAAGCCACTTACACTCAGCCTGACTATCCATAATGACATCGTTACTCAGGTCACGGAACACCGATTACGTGGTGTAATTGTTGATGACCAGATGAAGTGGCAATCGCACATAAATGCTGTATGTAAAACTATTGCCAGAAATGTTTTTATGCTTTCAAAGTTGAAGTACTTTATCGATGTTGATGCCCACAAGTTATTTTACAATGCACATGTCAAATCCCACATCGATTATGCGTCCACGATATGGGATGGCAGCGGTGACGTACACTTGAAGAGGCTTAACTCCCTGCATCGGAGAGCAGCGAAACATATCCTGCCTGATTTAACCCTGACAACTGACGACAGACTTGGAAAACTGAAAATGCTACCTCTTAGCAAGCATCACCTTTTAAACAAGGGTGTGGTTATGTATAAAATCTGGAATGAGATTCACCCAGAATATCTTTGTAAGCTCTTTACCAAGGCAAGTTCAGGTTATTCTACTTCAAGACGAAACTTTATTACACCTAGCCTCAGGATAGATCTATTTAAAACCAGTGTATCTTTCTCAGGCGCATCTTTCTGGAACAAACTGCCTACATGTATAACACACGCTAGCTCCCTCTCCTCTTTCAAGGAATGCCTCCTCAAGTACTTGTCTGCTGATACATAATCTACCACAAGTATCCGTATGAAACATGTGCCTATCGTATAATCAGTGAATGCTGCCGTATGGTTTGTCCATACTAATAATAATCGCCTAATTACATAATTCAAATTTCTATTATAAACCAAATAATCATTGCGGTCCTAAGTGAATTTTCACTATGATCCAAATGATTTGCTTCGTATATATGTCAAGTTATCATTAGCGCGTGTCTGTGTGCGCGCGTGTGTGTATGTGTGTGCGCGCGTTGCAAGTACTTTCTGTTTTTTGTTTGATTTTGTATGACTAAATGAATAAATGAATTTTGATTAATAAATGTCTATTCATGTTTAATGTCTCCTAAGTTTTCTTTGTGTAATTTGGTACTATTAGTATTACAGAACCCTGGCCAGACCTTCCCCTGCAGCCACTGCGGTCGAACCTGCCTGTCCCGGATTGGCCTCCGCAGTCACGAGCAGGCCTGCAGACGTCGTGGGCAACCCCTATATAAGCTTCGTTCGCGAAGTCAAGCCAAGATATTACAATTATTACCCTGTGTTTGTAGAGTAGCAACGGCAAGTATGAAAAATGGCACACGTGCTAATTACTTCATCCGTTGAGAAATAAAGTTTCATTTCATTTCATTCCATTCCATTTCATTTCATTTCATTTCTCTCTCTCTCTCTCTCTCTCTCTCTCTCTCTCTCTCTCTCTCTCTCTCTCTCTCTCTCTCTCTCTCTCTCTCTCTTGATGTCGACACTTGCAAACTATTTTACAATGCCCATGTCAAATCCCACATCGATTATGCCTCCACGACATGGGACGGCAGTGGTGACATACACATGAAGAGGCTTAACTCCTTGCATCGCAGGGCAGTGAAGCAGATCCTGCCTGATCCAGCTCTTTCTACTGACCAAAAATTTGAAAAACTAAAAATGCTTCCTCTTGACAAGCACCATCTCTTTAACAAAGGGGTAGTCATGTATAAAATCTGGAATGAAATCCACCCAGAATACTTATGTAATCTCTTCACCAAGGTAGCTTCAGGCTATTCAACATCAAGGCGAAACTTCGTCACACCACGCCCGAGGATAGATTTATTTAAAACTACCCTTGCTTTCTCGGGCGCCTCGTTTTGGAATAAACTGCCAGCGCACATAACACACACTGGTTCACTCCCCTCTTTCAAGGAAAGCCTCTTCAAGTACCTGCTATCTAACAGCTCATTCACTGGTTCGGGTATCTCCATCGCCTAAAGCCTTGATATTAACCTCCGCGCGCACGTGCGTGTATATGGGTGTGTGTGCGCGCGCGCGTGCGTGCGTGCGTGCGTGTGTGTGTGTGTGTGTGTGTGTGTGTGTGTGTGTGTGTGTGTGTGTGTGTGTGTGTGTGTGTGTGAGCATGCGGCGCGAGCGTGCGCGCGTGTTTGATTTCAGTGAAAAAAGGAATTTTAAAGACTATCTTTTTTTTTTTTTTTTTTCCTTCGTTCACATTGTTAGTAATCATAATTGGTGCCCTCCATTTTGCCTTATCCATCTCTTTTTGAACGACTTGTTATATTATGTGCACTTTCATGTTAGTAGCTTTGTACTTTTGTATCTTAGTAGCTTTGTACCTTTAGCAGATTTATACCTTTGTAGTTTAGAAACGGCAAGCGTGAAAAATGGCACATGTGCTAACTGCTTCTTCCGTTCAGAAATAAAGTTTCATTTCAAAGTTTCATTTCATTTCATTTCATTTCATTTCATTTCTCTCTCTCTCTCTCTCTCTCTCTCTCTCTCTCTCTCTCTCTCTCTCTCTCTCTCTCTCTCTCTCTCTCTCTCTCCCATTTTTGCAATATGTTGCCTGACATATGTGTTTATCTAAATGGAGAAGACCCGTTTCATATTTTTGGACTGTCTGTAACACGTCTCAATTCAAATGTATCAGATATATCCATCCAAGTTCCTGGATTTCCTGTCATGAGACGTGATCCTACGGCCCATGGACAGACAGGATTAGCTGCTTATGTTCACTCGTCTATTCAAGATTTTATACGTAGACGACATGATTTAGAAACCAAAGATATTGAGTGTATGTGGCTTGAACTGAAGGCCCCCCAATCTCCATCATTTCTTATTGGCCTTCTGTACCGCAACCCTGCTGCGAACTTTGAGTGGTATGATGATTTCCTTAGTATGTGTGATAAAGCTTGTAATCCCAACTCCAATGTCATCCTCATGGGAGACTTTAACATAGACATGCTAAAGCCTCACCATGCGTGGGACTCTACGTTAACGTTGTTGGTTCTGCAACAGTTAATCACTTCACCCACACGGATCAGACAAACAACATCCACACTCATAGATCATATAAACACAACCAAGCCAGAGTCTGTTCATAATGTATCTGTCGGTAACCTTAGTATCAGCGACCATTTTCCCATCCGCTGTACGTGGTCTACTAAACTCCCAAAAGCAAAGAAAGGATGCCATACGTATATCACCTATCGCTCCTTTAAAAGTTTTAATGAAAGCGAGTTTCTGTTTGATCTTAACAGCGCACCTTTTGATGAAGTATTTAGTACATCTGACCCTGACAGCGCTCTGTCTGTTTGGTATACCATCTTTCTTAAGATCTTAAATAAACATGCGCCCCTGCGGAGGAGACGCGTCAAACACGCATCACTCCCGCCGTGGCTTACTCAAGACATCATTCAAGCCATGAGGGTGAGAGATGATCTGAGACAGCAGAAGTGCTTCACTGAATTTAAGCGTGAGCGCAATCGCGTAAAATCTCTTGTGCGACAGGCTAAAAAATCGTTCATTGATCGCTTGATTAAACAAGACAAAGACATGTCCACGCTCTGGCGCACTATGGCCGTAGTGACTGGAGGCAAGTGTAATAAATCTCCTTTAATCCCTTCTGATCTGACTGCAGACATGTTTAACGACCATTTCCTCTCAGTTGCCGAGTCTCTTGTCCCTTCAGAAGCAAGTTTTCATCCCTACTCTTGCTCAGACAGACTAGTTTACTTTTGTAGAACGCGAACTGCAGGATCTGATCCTTTCGTGATTCCACCACTGGCAGTGCACGAAGTCGCTAGGACAATTAGTTCAATGAAGAATAAGAAATCGTCCGGGCCAGATGAAATCAGCCCCAAAATACTTAAATTAGCTATTCCTTATGTTATTGAAACAATAACCTATATTTATAATTTGTGCATTCAAACGAATATTTTCCCAAAGGAACTTAAAAAAAGCCAAAGTTATACCCCTCCCGAAAACAAAAGATATGACTGATGTTAATAATTATAGCCCCATCTCACTATTGTCCATCCTTAGTAAACCACTTGAACGGCATATCCATAAACATCTCTTGGAATATTTAGAAAATCATACATTAATCCACCCCCTTCATTCGGGATTCAGACCAAAGCACAGCTGTCACACGGCCCTAGCACGTCTAACTGATGTGTGGCTACGCTCAATAAATCAGGGCAAATTTACCGGCGCTGTATTTATTGACTTACGAAAAGCCTTTGATCTTGTGGACCATAAACTTCTACTTTCCAAGCTAAATGTGTACTTCGGTAGTTCGTTTGACAATAAATGCATTTCTTCCTCAATTAACTACAGCCAGGAATCTCTTTACCACCATGGCACAACTCCACTTTTTGCCTCATATCTTAGCGACAAACAGCAGCGCGTCATGGTCAATGGATCATACTCCTCAAGCGGATTAGTAACACGGGGAGTTCCCCAGGGTTCAGTCCTAGGGCCTCTTTTGTTTTGCCTCTTTATAAATGACCTGCCGCTACATTTGACTAGCGACAAAATTTCATGTGATTTATTCGCTGATGACGCCACAATTCACACCCCGGACAAGAGTATTGATACTTTAAATGGCCGTTTGCAGCAGGGTTTGAGCGAAATTTCCACTTGGTACGCAAACAATGAAATGATTTTAAATCCTTCCAAAACGGAATGCATGACGATAGCAACCCGTCAGAAGCACCAGCTCAAGCCACTTACACTCAGCCTGACTATCCATAATGACATCGTTAATCAGGTCACGGAACACCGATTACTTGGTGTAATTGTTGATGACCATATGAAGTGGCAATCACACATAAATGATGTATGTAAAACTGTTGCTAGAAATGTTTTTATGCTTTCAAAGTTGAAGTACTTTATCGATGTTGATGCCCACAAGTTATTTTACAATGCGCATGTCAAATCCCACATCGATTATGCGTCCACAATATGGGATGGCAGCGGTGACATACACTTGAAGAGGCTTAACTCCCTGCATCGGAGAGCAGCGAAACATATCCTGCCTGATTCAGCCCTAACAACTGATGAAAGACTTGAAAAAATGAAAATGCTACCTCTTAGCAAGCATCACCTCTTAAACAAGGGTGTGGTTATGTATAAAATCTGGAATGAGATTCACCCAAAATATCTTTGTAAGCTCTTTACCAAGGCAAGTTCAGGTTATTCTACTTCAAAACGAAACTTTATTACACCTCGCCCCATGATAGATCTATTTAAAACCAGTGTATCTTTCTCAGGCGCATCTTTCTGGAACACACTGCCAACATGTATAACACACGCTAGCTCCCTCTCCTCTTTCAAGGAATGCCTCCTCAAGTACTTGTCTGCTGATACATAATCTACCACAAGTATTCGTATCAAACATGTGCTTATCGTATAATCAGTGCATGCTGCCGTATGGTTTGTGCTTACTAATAATAATCGCCTAATTACATAATTCAACTTTCTATTATAATCCAAATAATTTTGCTGTCTGAAGTGAATTTTCACTATGATCCAAATGATTTGCTTCGTATATAGGTCAAGTTATCATTAGCGCGTGTCTGTGTGTGCGCGCGAGCGTGTATGTGTCAGTGTGTGCGCGTGTTGCGTGTACTTTCTATTTTTCATTTGTTTCTTGTATGACCGAATGAATGAATGAATTTTGTTTAATGTCTATTCATGTTTAATGTTTCCTAATTTTTGTGTGTGTGTAATTTGGTACTATTAGTATTACAAAAATTATTTTGTGTTTGTAGAGTAGCAACGGCAAGTATGAAAAATGGCACACGTGCTAATTACTTTATCTTTTGAGAAATAAAGTTTTATTTCATTTCATTTCATTTCATTTCTCTCTCTCTCTCTCTCTCTCTCTCTCTCTCTCTCTCTCTCTCTCTCTCTCTCTCTCTCTCTCTCTCTCTCTCTCTCTCTCTCTCTCTCTCTCTTTCTGGCCTCACACACATGCTTTTACTTTTGCTCGCTCCTGCGCGCGCTAACACAACTGTCTCTCGTGTTCAGTTTCTCTCCGAGTCTCTCTCTTATGAGTTTAATTTTATTGACGTCATTTTTACTTTTTCCGCACTTTTGTTCTTCCTTTTATTTTTATTTACGTCACCCCCTTCAGTTGCCACATTCCTTCTACGAATGAAGATAAGTAGCGGCTGATCTCTCTGTTTGTTTGTCTATTTTGACAAATGGTATTTACCCGAAATATTAATAAATTGTGTTGTACCCGTCTTTTCTAAACGTATTTCTTTCTGCGTTGGGTACTTCTCTTCATGTTTGTCTGACCTGGTTCATATTTACATGTCTTTAAATTACTCCTTTCATCATCAGACACGCGTATTTTCAGGGTTCGTAGATGATAGATGTCTAGCCAGGGCCAGCGTGCCCTTTCTTATTTCGGTCCAGTCTACTTCTTCTCAGAGGATGGGATAGTTGCCATTGTTGGTCACGGGTGGGTTGTCAAGTATGCCTGGGTCCCCTGTATCTCGGTGGTTGTACAAATTTGAGCAGTACTCCGTCCATCTCATCAGTATGTCTTGGTCTTCCGTAAGACAGTTCCCTTCACTATCTTGAATGATCGAGGAGCGTCCATGTTTACACTGGTCAGGTCTTTTACCAGCTGGAATGCGTTTTTGCTATTATTTTTGTTCAAATTTTCTTCTACGTGTTTACACAGATCTTCAATCCACTAATTCGTTGCCTTTTTCGTGCTTTTTTTTTTTTTTTTTTTTTTTTTTTTGATATTCTGGTTAATTTCACTGTATTGTTTAGCTCCTTCTACCTCTGATTTCTTTTTCTTTAATTCTCGATGCTTGTCACATAGAACAAAGATGTCAGCTGTAACCCAATGTTTCTTTGCTTGTCAGTGTTTGCCAAGGATCTCACTGGCTATTTGGGTTACAGCAGTGTTAAGTGTTAAATGTGTCGATCAGTGTGTCCACATCCATCCGTGTCTTCTGCACCTAGAAGTAGCAGTGGCACGAATTTTCCTCCTATCTTTGCCTGGAAGGCTTCCGCTACCTCTGGGTCATTAAAATTAGCTTGTCCAGGTCAAACTTGATTCTAGTGGGACCCTGCTTGTTGACCTTCTTTAGGCGGAGTCCAAAGGTCATCATCACCAAGTCATGGTCCAATGTCTGCTCCTGAAAAATTTCTTTTCTTGGCAATGTTCACACTGGTTTGGAAGCGTCTCTTCACCATGATGTAGTCAATTTGGTTATGGTGCTCTCCGTTCGGGCTGTGCCATGTCCACCTTCTGGATGCTTTGTGTGGGCAAAACGTGTTTATCAGCTTTAGATCATTTGAGCTTGCGAATTCCAGGAGCCTTAAGCTTCTGTTGTTGGTCTCTGCATTGCAGTAGCGTCCGCATGTGCCTTTCTAGTTCCTATCAGCATCCTCTCCTATTTTGGCATTCCAGTCTCCCTGCACCACAAGAATGTCTTTCGTGTGTGTCTGGTCCAGAACTTCTTGCAGTTGGTCATAGAAGTCTTCTATTTCCTCATCGCCATAGTCGGCATAACCTTGTACAATGGTGATATTGAATGGGGTTGCCCTCAAGCGTATGGTAATAAGCCTACAGTTTGTGGTTTTGCTAGATTGATGTTTCCCCAATTTTCTTCCATCGTACTTCGCACAGTCCTAGGATGGTCCAATGGTATCTGTTCATTTCGTGCGTCAGTTTCTATACCTTTCCAGGCGTTCTTAATGTGCTGACGTTCCACATGCCAATGCTGATGTTGTTCCTGGCACGGAGTATTGGTGGTGCACCAGTAACACACAACACCAGAGATAGAAATACTGAGAGAATTAAAGCTTCATTAACACAATGACTGAGTTAACCCCTTAATTATATCTTTTTTACCCTCCATTGTCCATATCCCCCGCACAGAGTAAATACCATTGGAAGTTACCCCTAAATCATTATTATTTAAACAGACAAAATCAAAAATAATACTTAAGGGGTTAACTCAGTCATTGTGTTCCCCTCCATCCCCCTCCCCCCCCCCCCCCCATAGACAAAAAAAATCAACCAAACACCCTGGTCAAACCAGTGCTGATAACCCTGGAGCTATCACATACACAAACACCTCATGTCTACGCTTGTCTGAAAGACATCCACCTCTATTCAGATATACCATGAAGGGCTGCAATTATTCACATTTTCATGTCCGGGGACTAGTGCTCTATAAAACTGAAATCCCATATGTCACCCATCACGAATATGTACCACACTTCACTCCGTATTCATGAAAACCTTTTTGCCTTTCCATTAAATGTAAAATGGCCAACTTCTACACACAGACAACCCCCCACCCCTTTTTCACAAAGAGAGGCCCGTGCTTATGTCAACATTACAAGCACTGACGAACCTGACTCACTCTATGTATAAACACCATGAAGTCTTTACAGACACAGAGTTAAAATGAGTTTGCAACCTGTTGGAAAACAGAGAAAGCTTTAAGTTAAGATCTTTCTTGTATTTTATGCTGAGGGGGGTGTTTAATGTTGACTGTTATTATTCAATGCACTCGAGAAACTACTGGCTGTGTTTACACTACACTTGAGATGACTGTTTACACTACACTTAAGGTGCTGGCCATGACTGTTATTAGATACTGCGCTTGAGAAAACTGCTGACTGTGTTTGCACTTCACTGAGAAAACTGCTTGATCATGACCACATTACAAAAAGCTTTAACTTGATGTTGCACAGTAATTGATTGCCACTCCATGAATACACATAAAGTGAGAGTCAAAAGTGGTAAGAGTGGTGTTTTATATCTCTGCTTGTTGGACTGCCTGGTTTTGTCTGCTGATTTTATTCTGCACTGGAAATCAGGCATGAACAAACCAGTTTGAACAGGAACAGGACTGGTGGCGTGCCTTGGAACTAATGCTTGTTAAGATATTTTCTAGTATAAAACCAAACCCCAGAGCTAGGTACAGTCAATCATGACTCAATATTCTGCTCAGCACACAGACACACACAAACCACATCCGAGAGCAATACACCTGTTTGGCTTTGACATGTGGTCTTTGGTACAAAATAGGTCACCACTAAAAAATTTTCATCTTCTTTGAGCTGTCAAAGGTTTCTGACCTTTCTGATGAGACTAATTAAGTCGAAACAGCTCCTCGTTTCAAAGGTAATTGCATTTTTATTTCACTTATTATTAAAAATATATTTTATTATAAAATGAATTCAGATGAACTCCTTCTATTGAATGATATCAGCGCTGTAGAAAACATAGACTTAGATTCAAAGCGGGAACGACTTTTATCTGTAGTGATTTCTGGTCATTCCAAAACATATCTCGGAAAGCAATATTCAACCGAAGATATACAATCCCTCACAGCTGATGATTTATTTAGACTTTATTTTAAATACGAACAACACATGGCTTCACTAATGACCCGTGATTTGAGCAAATCAATTGTCTGCTTATATTCAAAAGCTGTGAGTTATGCTCTTCCTGTAGACATTGAAAATCTCACAAATGACCTCGAGAGTAACCCCATTGTAACGAGTGCAATTGGTAAATTAGCTTGCCTTTTATTCTACAGGTTTGGTAATTTGCTTGCTCCTCTGATAACATTAATTGTAACTAGCAGCCATGTCGATTTTACGAAATTAAATTTTTTTGTTGATAAAAATGGACGACCAACAGACGACCCCCCAAACGACCCCACAGATGAACCCTGTACCGGACCCTGCCCAGACTCAGATTCACAAAGTGACAAAAATTAAAAGTCCAGGCAGGGTTGAGGCAGGAAAAAAATTAGCTGAATGGAACAGACAAACAAAATTACAGCTTCAAGCGCAAACAGAAAAGGCTCATGTAAGTGACCCGCCGTCAACACTGATAGGACCGTCAGGACCGTCAACACTGTCAGGACTTTCAACACCCCTGTCACACCCACATCAAAGTGAAAGACCTTCAACCCAGTCTAATTCTGAAACAGCAAAATATGTAGTTGCCGCATTTGTTGTCGGATCTGGTTACGTAGCTTACCAATTATACAAAAAATACAAGCCACAGACTCGAACAGTGTCCAAAAAATTAAACACTCCATCATCAAAAACAGAAGTCTCCACATTACCAACAATACCCAAAGTTGTCGACCCATTTATCATGCACTAATAAATTTATTTATTTTAATTTGTATTGCCTTAGAAAATGAATGACTCAAAAAACATAATGAACCTTGTGTATCATTCTGCCGTGATCAGTGGATTAGCAGTAGCTTTTTCTATGCTGGGAAAAAGTCTACTCAAAATGAAATCAGCAGACTTGAGCAGATTAGACATTGAAGACAGCGCTAAGCTAATTGCAGTTGTTACAGCGTCAATTGCGACAAAAGATTTTCTTGTCAAGCAGGGAATTATTCCTGAAAATGTTTCTATGTAAATAAAAATAAGTATGGCGACGATAGCTATTATGATAGGAGGTGCGATGGTTAACGCCCTCGCATTCAGTGGCTCTAATTATCTCTTTTCGAAAATGCGTAGAGAAGAATCTGCAGAAGAAATGAAACGTCACAATGAAGCATCTGAGAAACTTGCACAGGCAGAACAGGCGTATGAAAAACAAAGAATTGAAAAACTTGATTTTATCAATGACAGACTTAGACTAGAGGGTCACGCACTGCATACATTTTCAAATGTCAATGACACGATCAAAGAATATTTTCTTGTCACAGGTGAAGACATGTCTATCCCAAAACCGAAACTAAATGACTACTATCAACCAAGCCCAGAACAAAGAAACAGAGAGATAATCTTTGTTCTAGTGGGAATGACATTTGTATTTTTTACTGGTCTTTATTTTGCTAGAAGAAATGAACCCCAGGGTAGAAAATAAACTATCAAAAATATATTACTCTCCATCAGGGTATTATAAAGGAGCAACCGCTATTCAGAAATTACATGCCGCTGTGGGCGGAGATGTATCACTCAATCAAGTCAAGCAATGGTTACAGAGACAGGCAATTTGGCAGATATATCTCCCTGCTCCAAGAAAAATAACAAGGCCTCATTTTGAGAACACAACACCAAATGACACGCACCAAATGGACCTTTTGTTCTTACCACATGACACAATAAGAAAGAAACGATACAAGTATGCATTAACTGTCGTTGACATAGCTTCAAGGTATAAAGACGCTGAACCCATATCTGACAAAACTGCTAGCACAGTTGCGAATGCTTTATCAAGTATCTATAAAAGAGGCCCTTTAAGATACCCCAGACTTGTACAAGTTGATGACAGATCAGAATTCAAAGGTGCAGTCAATCAGTTATTTGCGAAGCATGGCGTACTGGTCAGACGCGGTATTCCAGGTGTACACAGATCACAGGCAATTGTAGAAAACTTTAACAAACAGTTGTCAGAGAGACTTTTCAGTTACCAGTATTCTAAGGAACTCATGCATGACACCCGTAACACTGAATGGGTACAAAGATTACCACATGTGATAAATGCAATGAACAATGAAGGACACCAAAAACCTGCTGATGCTATTAAATTGAAAACAATTACAGAGCCAAAAACAGGATCAACCCCAGCACCGCTTGCGCCTGACACAAGTTTATTTACCAAACAGGTGAGATATCTATATCAACCAGGGGAAGCTGAAAATTACATAAAGCGCAGAGCGACAGACCCCATCTGGTCAACATCCGTTCATAATATAAAAAAAATAATCCCCGGTCCAGACGCAACAATATATTACCTGTATGACCCTGCGCCCCAGAGGGCATTTGTCAGAGAAGAATTACAGATTATTCCCCCAGACACCGTTACTCATTTCAGTAACTAACTCATCAATTAGTTCATCAACCAGTTCATCTGCTATTTCTTCAGATAACTTGAGTCTGTAATGACCAGGTGCATAAGCTTTTTCCTTGGTGTGAAACACGCGTTTCGTGTCCCCAACTGCCAGAGACTTCTTATGTGTTTGGATCTTTTCAAGATTATGTTTGTTTGATCTCAGTGACTTGTTTGGATAACCAGGCATCAATGCACCATCTAACACTTGCTTGTAATGTTCATGACGAATGTCTTTATTTTTTATCGCTGTTTTCTTGATTCCTTTGGCTTTTGACTGACTACCCTTCTGGTGCAGTATAGAATACATTTTTGATCTCAGTCCAACGTACTCAACTATTGGCACACCATTTAGTTCATCCTTAAACTTACCAGGCACTTTTTTGTTTTGTGTGCTGAACAGTGGATGGTCTTTAGGGTAATCAGACGTGTCATACATGTGTAACTCTGTTTTCATGTCTTCATAAAAGTCTTCGGTACACACGTCAATGATCATAGAGTCAGTGTCAGTGTATAGCAGACGGCAGTCAGGATACTTTAATTTGAAGTAATCATAATAAAATTCAAGCATCACCAGTTTTGACAACTCCAGTATTGCCATACCAATGAATACTGGCTTGTCCAGTTTAACAATCTTTTTTTTGAGTGACACAGCATACAATGATGAATGAAATTCTTTGTACCCTGTGTACTAAGGCTTACCTGTAAGTTTAATTGCACCCAATTCAGTTGTGACCAGTCTCACATCTTTTCTGTGATGAGGATTTTCCATTGTCTTGCCAAAACAGGCATTGTTCATAAGCTTAAAGAAGTCTTTGTCAAATGCAGTGTTGCCATCTCTGGCACGAAGGGTTGTGTTCTTCATTATGTAATCTTTCATGAAAGCACTTTGATCAAATTGAATGCCTCTGTGAACTTTCTTTAGTACTAACCCATGTCTGATGTAAAACTGTAACAAGCGATAGTGACACACGTAATTGAATTTGTCATTTAGATTTGGCACAAGTTTGGTGTCTTCTTTTTTTCCCGTCATACTCATTTTCTCAACAGCCAACGGATAATCATTGTGGTAATCATGTAGATGGTGTGGGTACTCTAGGTCTACTTCAAAGATCCAACCCTTCGCGTCGTTTCAGTCATGACTCATAATATAGTTTGTTATGTCTGTTACATCATACTGTGACAAATCATGCAGACAAAAGTTTTTCAAGGGCAATAACTCACACATCGCGAAACCATACAAATTGTTCGCGTCCAAGTACGTAATGAATGACCTTGACCTCGAGGGGTCAAACCCCCGGCCAAGGTCATCAAGATATTTATTATTTGCCTTGCAGTAATTGTTCGCTGCAATACTAATCCCTCCCCTCAATCCGCGTTCCACCATTTCACCCATCGTACGATCAGACAACAGGTCTATAAATATCTTACTGGATTTCAAAATGCATCCCATGTCATGCCAGGACTAGTTATGTAACAGGCTGGGTCAAGTCTGTAGTGCAACAAACCCTTTTCACGGTAACTTTCAAATACATCTGCTAGCAAACAAACATCTGCCTTTAAGTACTGATCGTGGTAGTCACCAATTGTCTGACAGCCTAATTTATCCCACGCATCAAGTGCATGTTGATATTCAGAGTCAGAAATACCTTTGCCAGTTAGTGTGGAATAAAATTTCTCTTTTGGTGGCAGTCTCCTTTCCTCAAACACAACGCAGTGATCAATGTACTCATAGGGATAGACACCTTTCTTAACCAAGTCTGGCTCAAAATATTTACTCGTTATTGAATACTCAGTCAGTCCTTCTGCTAGTCTAGCCAACCCTAAAGACAAATGTTGCATGGAGTCATAAAATGCTAATTTGTCTAACCTAAAAGTTAAGTAAAAAATATTTGTGAATAAAAAAAATGGTAAACTTCTATCCGCAACTACCGATGCTTGAGCCGACTGAAACAAGTGTGATGACTAAAACAACACTTGCGCCTGATCCACAGGTGACAGCTGTGCCAATTGCATCAGATAAAACATTACAGGCAGATGCATTCAGATTAAATAATATTACAGAAGCTTTGAAATATTTGGAAAGTGAAGAGGCTAAGTACTCACGGTGCAAAAGGAGGTATAAGTCAGTATTTAATTCTGTTCAAAACACTTCTATGGCTATTGGTGCAGTTTCAGCTTCATGTTCTGTAGGGGGTATAGTTCTGTTCGCCACAGGAATTGGAAGTTTGGCTGGAATAGCAATTGAGGCTGTTAGCGTTGCTACATGCCTCACATGCTTTGGTTTGGAGGCCTTGAACAAGAGGTTTCACACGAAATTACAGAAACATGAAGCATTGAGTACGCTGGCTGGTGCAAAGCTGAGCAGTATGAAACTTATTATCAGTAAGGCATTGAACGATAATTGTATTGATGACGAAGAATTTAAGCGGGTCCAGGATGATTTAAATAATTACAAGAAACAAAAATCTGAAATACAGAATAAAATGCGTAGTCAATCACCCGTGAATGTTGAAGAACTGAAGGCTAGTTTTTTAGAGATGGGAAAAAAGATTGGTGTTCAGGAAACCACAGAAAAACTACACAATCTTTTAAACAAATAAAAATCAGATTTGGTAATCATTTAATAATGTCATACACTTCACAGAGAGATGTCATGCCACTTACACAGTTTAGGCCTGCACCATCAGCACCACCAGAATATTATTGAGAAAAAAAAGTTTTTAGTTGCCCTTGTATCTTAATAAAAAAGACTTAGTATACGTGACTAGAGTCAAGTTGTTATTAAGTACTTGTAAGTAATTAGGGTAAGTAATTAATAAGTTCTTAATGGTAAGTAGTTAATAAGTTCCTATTGTAACTCACTTTAAGGTATTAAGTTGTAACTTAAAATTAAAACAAAACTTATCTTTAGGTTTAGATGATGTTTCTTAACAAAACACATAAATTCCTTCCTAGCAAAACACATCTTGCTTTCACACAACGTGTATAGACGACTGCATCGAGCAAACTAGTCAGCAGAGACCACTCATGATGCTAAGCAAACACCCTTTGTCAGTTCCAAGGCACGCCATCAGTCCTGTTCCTGTTCAAACTGGTTTGTTCATGCCTGATTTCGAGTGCAGAATAAAATCAGCAGACAAAACCAGGCAGTCTAACAAGCAGAGATATAAAACACCACTCTTACCACTTTTGACTCTCACTTTATGTGTATTCATGGAGTGGCAATCAATTACTGTGCAACATCAAGTTAAAGCTTTTTGTAATGTGGTCATGATCAAGCAGTTTTCTCAGTGAAGTGCAAACACAGTCAGCAGTTTTCTCAAGTGCAGTATCTAATAACAGTCATGGCCAGCACCTCAAGTGTAGTGTAAACAGTCATCTCAAGTGTAGTGTAAACACAGCCAGTAGTTTCTCGAGTGCATTGAATAATAACAGTCAACATTAAACACCCCCCTCAGCATAAAATACAAGAAATATCTTAACTTAAAGCTTTCTCTGTTTTCCAACAGGTTGCAAACTCATTTTAACTCTGTGTCTGTAAAGACTTCATGGTGTTTATACATAGAGTGAGTCAGGTTTGTCAGTGCTTGTAATGTTGACATAAGCACGGGCCTCTCTTTGTGAAAAAGGGGTGGGGGGTTGTCTGTGTGTAGAAGTTGGCCATTTTACATTTAATGGAAAGGCAAAAAGGTTTTCATGAATACGGAGTGAAGTGTGGTACATATTCGTGATGGGTGACATATGGGATTTCAGTTTTATAGAGCACTAGTCCCCGGACATGAAAATGTGAATAATTGCAGCCCTTCATGGTATATCTGAATAGAGGTGGATGTCTTTCAGACAAGCGTAGACATGAGGTGTTTGTGTATGTGATAGCTCCAGGGTTATCAGCACTGGTTTGACCAGGGTGTTTGGTTGATTTTTTTTTTTGTCTATGGGGGGGTGGGGGGGGAGGGGGATGGAGGGGAACACAATGACTGAGTTAACCCCTTAAGTATTATTTTTGATTTTGTCTGTTTAAATAATAATGATTTAGGGGGTAACTTCCAATGGTATTTACTCTGTGCGGGGGATATGGACAATGGAGGGTAAAAAAGATATAATTAAGGGGTTAACTCAGTCATTGTGTTAATGAAGCTTTAATTCTCTCAGTATTTCTATCTCTATACCTGGCACAAGACAGAAGGCGCGGTCCTTGTTCCGGGCAACGACCGATCCGTTTTGGATTGAGGTAAGGTTGTCGTTGCATGTGGTGTGTCTTGGGCAAAAGAACCTGGCGGAGCCCATTCCTCTCCAGGCTGTTAACCACAACGAAATTCCACATAAATTGTGGCTCGACTTGTTCCTGGACACGTGGCCGATGAGACCCTGATGGGACTCCTTCGCCTGGGTGGTGACGTCATCAAGGAAGTTCATACACCCAATCAGGTACCGTGTCAGCACCCTAGCCTATGGTTATCCAAAACCTAACAGGCAAGGCAGCACTGAGTTGTGCGTTTGGTGTGTGCCCATCAGTAACAGAGTGTGGTATGGCATCCCCACTGAGCTGTAACATGGTGAGATATATCGTCCCTACTGAGCAGTGCCCGTCAGTAACAGAGTCCCCACTAAGCTGTGCCCTTGGGGTGTGGCCGTACGTGCAATATGGGTCATTAAGAAACCCGCTACTCTTGAAACCATATTAACACATACAACACACTAAGCTGTGCCCGTGGGGAGTGGCCGTCAGTAACAGAGTGAGTTATAACATCCCCGCTGAACTCTGCCTGTAAGTAACAGGGTGATATAACATGCCCACTAAGATGTGCCCGTCAGTAACTTCTCCACTGAGCTGTGCCCGTATGTAACAGACTGAGATATAACACCCCCACTGAGATGTGCCCGTCAGGAACCGAGTGAGATATAACGTCCCCACTGAGCTGTGCCCTTGTCAGTGACAGGGTGAGGTATAACGTCCCCACTGAGCTGTGCTCGTCAGGAACATGGTGAGATATAACGTCCCCACTGATCTGTGCCCGTCAGTAACAGAGTGAGATATAACGTCCCCACTAAGCGTGCCCGTCAGTAACGGAGTGAGATATAACGTCCCCACTAAGCTGTGTCCGTCAGTAACATAGTGAGATATAACGTCCCCACTAAGCTGTGCCCGTCAGTAACAGAGTGAGATATAACATCACCACTGAGATGTGCCCGTCAGTAACAGGTGAGATATAACGTCCCCACTAAGCTGTGCCCGTCAGTAACAGAGTGAGATATAACACCCCCACTGAGATGTGCCCGTCATTAACAGAGTGAGATATAACGTCCCCACTAAGCTGTGCCCGTCATTAACAGAGTGAGATATAAGCTGTGCCCGTGGGGTGTTGCCCTACGTGCAATAGGGGTCATTAAGAAACCCGCTCCTCGTGAAACCATATTAACATATACAACACACGGAGAGAACACATAGGCACAAGCACACATCCACACAGATTCACACATACACGCACACTTACCCCAGACTGTTGTGGTGGCTGTGGATCCATCGTAGTCTTGTCTGTCGTCTAAACGCTCACACAGGCTGAAAACACACCAGTATCGGGCAGTAAAGCACACAGCTGAATACAGTTTACAACAGTATAGTACAGAAAATAGCTGGTCGTGATATTATATTATATTATATTATATTATATTATATTATATTATATTATATTATATTATTTATATTATATTATATTATATTATATTATATTATATTATATTATATTATATTATATTATATTATATTATATTATATTATATTATATTGGGCAACATTTTGCTTGATATAATACCGATAACAGGCAAATGTGATTACGAGACCCGAATCAAAATGTCCGAGCCGTATGACGTCACTGCAGGCGTAAGACCATGGCCAAATCATGAGATGGGCACAGTTCAGATAGTTCAAGGATTGATGGTCCTGGGTCAGATACTGTCTGCTTATTGAGTGTACGATAGTCCACAAACACCAGGTTAGATCCATCTGGTTTCTTCACGGTGACTACTGGGGACGCATATGGCGATTTGGACTCCCTGATGACTGCCAGGTCCAGCATCTCCTTGATGTCCTTCTTCAGTTCTTCCCTCGTGTTGTAAGGTAGACGATACGACTTGCTGCAAACCGGCTCGTTGGACGTCAACTTAACTTCATGCTGGATGGTGTCTGTTGTCACCGGGTCAAACGTAAACCGATGCTTGAACTCCGTAGTTAGAACTCTCAGCTCTTCTTGTTGTGTCTGGGTCAAATTTTGACCGAACTAGATGTCCTCTACACCCTCCTTGTGGCGGAGTTCATTAAGGTCGAACAGGTTCTCGTCGTCTCGTCAGCAGACAGATGCCGATTGTTCTGGTTTGTCCTGACAACCTCTCTCGATGTACTTCTTCAGCATATTCGAGTGGTACGTCTTCATCTTGTTGTTGACATTGACTCTGTAGTCGTTGATGCCAACCACTGTGTCAACCACGTACGGTCCCTTCCACTGCATCGGAAGCATCTTGTTGTCGGTGGTGAGAAGAACCAACACCTGATCACCTGGCTGGAACCGTCGAGGTTGTACACATACCAAGGGGAATTACTCAGCGCTGGACAGACAAACAGTTAGATCCCCTGCCCCCGTAGAGGTTTGGCTTTATGGTCATAATAATGCTTTTCCTTGTTCTGCGCCTTCTCCAAGTCTTCTCGAGCCATCCTGAGGGTATCCTCCAGCTTCTCTCTCAGGTCGAAGACATACTGGTAGCTCATCTTTACTTCAGGCGCATCGATTTCCTTGGTCCACAGCTCCTTCCAGATGTGCATGGATCCTCTTACAGTCTTGCCGTACAGTAATTCTAAGGGGAAGAACCCTTTTGAATCCTGGGGAACTTCACGGTATGAGAAGAGCAAGGCATTGTTGTATCTATGCCACAACCTTGGCTGCTCAGCACACAGTTTCTTCAGCAGAGCTTTCAATGTTCCGTTAAAAAATTCAACCAACCCGTTACACATGGTGTTGTACGGAGTCGTAGTGAAGTGACGGATGCTAAACAGGCGATTGACTTCCTCCGTGCAGTCGGAGACGAACTGGGTCCCTAAATCACTCAGGATCCCCTCAGAAATCACCAATCGGCTGAACATGTGCACGAGCGCCTCTGCCACTGTTAGAGTGTCAATCTTCTTTAATGGTATGACCTCAGGATATCTTGTAGCGTAATCCACCAGGGTCAGAATGTAGCGATGACCATCTTCACTTGGAGGAGATAATTATTGGTCCCACTAGGTCCACAGCTACCCGCTTGAAAGGCATATAGATCAATGGCATCTTCTCGATAGGAACCTTAGGCACCTTTCCCTTGGAGATTGTCGTCTGGTATATGTCGCACGATCTGCAAAATCGGGTGACTTCGCCCCTCCATATCAGCCAGTAGAAGACTGCACGGATCCTGACTAGAGTCTTGCTGATTCCCAGGAGTCCTCCCAAGATGGAGTCATGGGCCAGTTGCATTACCTGCATCCTCAAGGGTTCAGGAACCACCACTTGACGGACAGGCTAGTCTCCATGGCTGTTGAATACCCGGTAATGGATGTCCTTTCTGGTCTCAAGGTTACCTCCTTCCCTCTTTGTGTCACGGACTTAGTCTGACCTCGGAACTTGTCAAGCGTGGGGTCGGCTCTCTGTAGCTCCAGCAGCGTGTCCCTATTGTGGGGTCGGCTCTCTGTAGTTCCAGCAGCGTGTCCCTACTGTGGAGTCGGCTCTCTGTAGTTCCACCAGCTTGTCCCTATTGTGGGGTCGGCTCTCTGTAGTTCCACCAGCTTGTCCCTATTCACGACGGCTGCTTCTGTGTGTTGTCAGCCACTTGTAGAGGGATGGTCTTCTTTGCTTGACTTCTCGTGGTAACGGCACAAGTTTCATGTCTCCACTCCGGATCTGAATCCTCTGCGTCTCTGGCATCGTCAACGTTTCCAATAATAAGGTCGTAGACTGAGGTCTTCACACATAACACCTTCACCTCTCTGTCAGGTACGGGGTGTTGACACTGACATTGGCAAGAGGGATAATCCTCACAGTTCCGTCGGCCAGGATGAGGGTTGTCCACTACTGTAGCTTCTGTTTTTCAGCTACTAGGTCCTCTCTGTCGATGACGCCGATACAACCCGTGTCTCTCAGTACTCTCACTGATGTGTTGCCGACGAGTCCTGACACCACCGGCATGTTGGGCACTTCACTCTCAGGCAGCGCGATGTTGGAAACTGGTAAGAATGTAGCCACATGGCCAACTGAAATACGCCCACTTCTTCTGAAGGACTAGATCTGCTCCGGTGTCGCCCGACTTTCTCCGGACTCACTGTCAATTAATGACGTCACATCATTGGCCAGTACAGAGACGGCTCTGTGTTGAGACGTGGTACTACTTCTGCCTGTTGTCCCGCGGTCCTGGTTGGGCCTTCTGGGGTTGTCGCCTCAGGGAACACTCTTGGAAGGCCGTATCACCTTGTGTCCCTACTTTCTACAAATAAAGCATGTCACTCTTGGAAGGCTGTATCACCTTGTGTCCCTACTTTCTACAAAGAAAGCATGTCAGGCTCTCCATCGGCACGTGTTTCGGGGTGTCTCAGACGTCGTGGTTTCCCTCTCCTGGAGCAGACACACACTGCGGCTTTCCGAGCGCGAACTTCATGTTGTGGGCGTCCAGGTATCTTTGAGCGACGTTTGCTAGGGCCTTCAGGGACTGGTCCTTTTGCTCCCTGAGGTGGGCGGCCAGGTCCTTAGAACTTGCGCTGAGGACCTGTTCTTTGATGATGAGGTCACACAGGTCCTGGTACTCCTTCTTGAAGCCAGCCAGCTCTATCCATTTCTCCAGGTAGGTCATGATTCTCTCAGTGAATAGTCCAGGTGTTTCTCCTTCCTCAGGTTTGCAATTCCGGAATCGTCGTCTGTAACCATCTTCAGTGAAGTCGTACTGTCTCAGCAGGGCGGCTTTCAACTGCGCATAATCCTCGACTTCTTCTCTTGGCAGGCGGGTGTAGAATTCACGTGCTTTGCCGGTTATAAGTGCGCTCAGTTTAATGGCCCAAGTCTCTTGATTCCTCTTGTTACTGCTTCTGAAGCGCTCGAACCGCTCCAGATAAGCGTCCATTTTATCTGAATTTTCTGCAAAAGGCGGTAGTTTTGGCGCAAGAGCTGATTGCTCTCTGCTAGCTAAGACTACTGCTTCAGGTGTCCTCTGGCTCTGTGCCTCTAACTGCATTCTCTTGAGCTGAATTTCGTGTTGTCGCTGCCTCTCTGTCTCTTCTCGCTGTTTCTCTGCTGCTTGAATTTCGAGTTTCTTGAACTCACTCTCTTTGGCTCTTTCTTCTCTCTCCAGTTTCTCCGTTTCTCTTGCCAGTCTCTTTTCTTCTTTCTCCTTTTCTCTCTCCAGTCTCTTTTCTTCTTTCTCCTTTTCTCTCTCCAGTCTCTTTTCTTCTTTCTCGTTTTCTCTCTCCAGTCTCTTTTCTTCTCTCTCCTTTTCTCTCTCCAGTCTCTTTTCTTCTCTCTCCTTTTCTCTCTCCAGTCTCTTTTCTTCTCTCTCCTTTTCTCTCGCCAGTCTCTTTTCTTCTCTCTCCTTTTCTCTCTACAGTCTTTTTTCTTCTCTCTCCTTTTCTCTCTCCAGTCTCTTTTCTTCTCTCTCCTTTTCTCTCTCCAGTCTCTTTTCTTTTCTCTCCTTTTCTCTCTCCAGTCTCTTTTCTTCTCTCTCCCTTTCTCTTTCCAGTCTCTTTTCTTCTCTCTCCTTTTCTCTCTCCAGTCTCTTTTCTTCTCTCTCCTTTTCTCTCTCCAGTCTCTTTTCTTATCTCCCCTTTTGCTTCTCCAGTCTCTTTTCTTCTTTCTCCTTTTCTCTCGCCAGTCTCTTTTCTTCTCACGCAAGTTTGAAAACTAGTCCTGTTACCAATAACTTCTACCGTTGGAAAATAAAGGTTCATTGTTCATTGTTCTCTCCAGTCTCTTTTCTTCTCTCTCCTTTTCTCTCTCCAGTCTCTTTTCTTCTCTCTTCTTTTCTCTCGCCAGTCTCTTTTCTTCTCTCTCCTTTTCTCTCTCCAGTCTCTTTTCATCTCTCTCCTTTTCTCTCGCCAGTCTCTTTTCTTCTCTCTCTTTTTCTCTCTCCAGTCTCTTTTCTTCTCTCTCCTTTTCTCTCTCCAGTCTCTTTTCATCTCTCTCCTTTTCTCTCTCCAGTCTCTTTTCATCTCTCTCCTTTTCTCTCTCCAGTCTCTTTTCATCTCTCTCCTTTTCTCTCGCCAGTCTCTTTTATTCTCTCTCCTTTTCTCTCTCCAGTCTCTTTTCTTCTCACTCCTTTTCTCTCGCCAGTCTCTTCTCTCTCCTTTTCTCTCGCCAGTCTCTTTTCTTCTCTCTCCTTTTCTCTCGCCAGTCTCTTTTCTTCTCTCTCCTTTTCTCTCGCCAGTCTCTTTTCTTCTCTCTCCTTTTCTCTCTCCAGTCTCTATTTTTCTCTCTCCTTTTCTCTCTCCAGTCTCTTTTCTTGTCTCTCATTTTCTTTCGTCAGTCTCTTTTCTTCTCTCTCCTTTTCTGTCTCCAGTCTCTTTTCATCTCTCTCCTTTTCTCTCGCCAGTCTCTTTTCTTCTCTCTCCTTTTCTCTCTCCAGTCTCTTTTCTTCTCTCTCCTTTTCTCTCTCCAGTCTCTTTTTATCTCTCTCCTTTTCTCTCTCCAGTCTCTTTTCTTCTCTCTCCTTTTCTCTCTCCAGTCTCTTTTCGTCTCTCTCCTTTTCTCTCGCCAGTCTTCTTCTCTCTCCTTTTCTCTCTCCAGTCTCATTTCATCTCTCTCCTTTTCTTTCGCCAGTCTCTTTTCTTCTCTCTCCTTTTCTCTCTCCAGTCTCTTTTCTTCTCTCTCCTTTTTTCTCTCCAGTCTCTTTTCATCTCTCTCCTTTTCTCTCTCCAGTCTCTTTTCTTTTCTCTCCTTTTTTCTCTCCAGTCTCTTTTCATCTCTCTCCTTTTCTCTCGCCAGTCTCTTTTCTTCTCTCTCCTTTTCTCTCTCCAGTCTCTTTTATTCTCTCTCCTTTTCTCTATCCAAGTCTCTTTTCATCTCTCTCCTTTTCTCTCTCCAGTCTCTGTTCGTCTCTCTCCTTTTCTCTCTCCAGTCTCTTTTCTTCTCTCTCCTTTTCTCTCGCCAGTCTCTTTTCTTCTCTCTCCTTTTCTCTCTCCAGTCTCTTTTCTACTCTCTCCTTTTCTCTCTCCAGTCTCTTTTCTTCTCTCTCGTTTTCTCTCTCCAGTCTCTTTTCTTCTCTCTCCTTTTCTCTCTCCAGTCTCTTTTCATATCTCTCCTTTATAAACTCAAGGTGTTCAGCTCTCTCGAGTCCACATTCCTTTCCAATTCTCAGGAATGTCTTCATTTCCGATGTCGCCATCTCTCCGTTTAACTGCTGACTGTTGTCTCCGGCTACCCTTTCCACTGAACCAACTGAAGAAGTCCCGTCGGAGGTGCCAAATGTTATGTGGTAGTCGTAGTCGTACTATGATACAATCACATCGGACGCAGGCAGGTGGGTTCTTTTAAAAAAAAACTTCGCTTAGCTGCAACTCGTCATACGTGGCACACGGTTGTAGACCACACTGGAGTAACAGTTCCAACAAGATTGATTTGCAGCGATGCGATCTCCAAACAATGCATCCACAAATGCATCCACTCTGATTCACTGTCTCGTCTACAATGCATCAACACTTTTGACACACTGCATCTCTCATACAATGTACCCACATACTTCCTAACACAGTCTTTTATACTGTGATTACAGATTTCCAAAACAATCCAGCCAATTCTCCCAACACAACCAACCAGAAAAGGAAACGTAACGACAACTGATTATTATTCATTAAAACAAAAACTCTCTAGAAGTTACTACAAATTTCCACTACCCTCTAAGCGCCTTTGATACAATGTTACGAAATTTTGCCGACAACCTTGACGTCATTTAAAAATTATGAGACCACTAAAAAGATCGCGACCCTACTCGAACCTTCCAGTCTAAAGTAGGTCAAACTTTACAACATGGTAGGGAAACTAGGCGTGCCAACAATAATCGATCGCAATTCTCCATGCAAAAGAAAATGAAGACTACTAAAAAGGTACGTAATTCTTATCCAGAATAACTCAAATAAATATCAGTCTTTTCCTAAGATTAACACAAACATGCTCTCAAAGAATAACACGACAACAAACGTAACAACGCAACAAAAGAACTATATGCACGCGTTGTGTTTAGCCTTTATTACCGATTTCATACAAAAGCCTATTGAGTCGCGTTGTGTTTAGCCTATATTACCGATTTAATAATAATAATAATAATAATAATAAGGAAGATTTATAAGGCGCCTATACATGGTAAGATGCTCTAGGCGCCGTACATATGAACAAGGAAAAAATTACATAAAAAAGGTGACAAAGCCACATGTACAATTACACAGAAAACAGAAAATAACTAATTACATGAACACTGACAATCAAGATGGGAAAAGATGGGTTTAAGGCTGTATTTAAAACTGGCACTGTGTCTCAATGATTTAGGAAGATCATTCATTTCATACAAAAGCCTATTGAGTTGCGTTGTGTTTAGCCTATATTACCGATTTCATACAAAAGCCTATTGAGTCACACTGTGTTTAGCCTTTATTACCGATTTCATAGAAAAGCCTATTGAGTCGCAAAGAAGTACCCAACGGAGAAAGAAACACGCTTAGAAAAGACGGGTACAACACAATTTATTAATATTTCGGGTAAATACCCTTTGTCAAAATAGACAAACAAACAAACATAGAGAGTAGCCGCTACTTATCTTCATTTGGCAGAAGGAATGTGGCAACTGAAGGAGGTGACGTAAAATAAAAGAAAAGGAAGAACAAAAGTGCGGGAAAAAGTAAAAATGACGTCAACGAAAAATCGTAAGAGAGAGACTCGGAAAGAACCTGAACACGAGAGACAAGAGTATGTGCAAGCACGTGCAGGAGCGAGCGAAAGAAAAGGCGTGTAGATGAGGCCAGAGAAAGAGAGAGAGAGAGAGAGAGAGAGAGAGAGAGAGAGAGAGAGAGAGAGAGAGAGAGAGAGAGAGAGAGAGAGAGAGAGAGAGAGAGAGAGAGAGAGAAAGAGAAAGAGAGAAAGAGAAATGAAATGAAATGAAATGAAATGAAATGAAACTTTATTGAAATGAAATGAAATGAAATGAAATGAAACTTTATTTCTCAGCGGATAAAGTAATTAGCACGTGTGCCATTTTTCATACTTGCCGTTGCTACTCTACAAACACAGGATAATAATTGTAATACTAATAGTACCAAATTACACAAAGAAAAATTAGAAAACATTAAACATGAAGAGACATTAAACAAAATTCATTCATTCATTCGGTCATACAAAAAACAAACGAAAAATAGAAAGTACACGCAACGCGCGCACACTGACACATACACGCTCGCGCGCACACACAGACACGCGCTAATGATAACTTGACCTATATACGAAGCAAATCATTTGGATCATAGTGAAAATTCACTTCAGACAGCAAAATTAGTTGGATTATAATAGAAAGTTGAATTATGTATTTAGGCGATTATTATTAGTATGGACAAACCATACGGCAGCATGCACTGATTATACGATAAGCACATGTTTGATACGAATACTTGTGGTAGATTATGTATCAGCAGACAAGTACTTGAAGAGGCATTCCTTGAAAGAGGAGAGGGAGCTAGCGTGTGTTATACATGTTGGCAGTGTGTTCCAGAAAGATGCGCCTGAGAAAGATACACTGGTTTTAAATAGATCTATCCTGGGGCGAGGTGTAATAAAGTTTCGTCTTGAAGTAGAATAACCTTAACTTGCCTTGGTAAAGAGCTTACAAAGATATTTTGGGTGAATCTCATTCCAGATTTTATACATAACCACACCCTTGTTTAAGAGGTGATGCTTGCTAAGAGGTAGCATTTTCAGTTTTTCAAGTCTTTCATCAGTTGTTAGGGCTGAATCAGGCAGGATATGTTTCGCTGCTCTCCGATGCAGGGAGTTAAGCCTCTTCAAGTGTATGTCACCGCTGCCATCCCATATCGTGGACGCATAATCGATGTGGGATTTGACATGTGCATTGTAAAATAACTTGTGGGCATCAACATCGATAAAGTACTTCAACTTTGAAAGCATAAAAACATTTCTAGCAACAGTTTTACATACAGCATTTATGTGTGATTGCCACTTCATCTGGTCATCAACAATTACACCAAGTAATCGGTGTTCCGTGACCTGATTAACGATGTCATTATGGATAGTCAGGCTGAGTGTAAGTGGCTTGAGCTGGTGCTTCTGACGGGTTGCTATCGTCATGCATTCCGTTTTGGAAGGATTTAAAATCATTTCATTGTTTGCGTACCAAGTGGAAATTTCGCTCAAACCCTGCTGCAAACGGCCATTTAAAGAATCAATACTCTTGTCCGGGGTGTGAATTGTGGCGTCATCAGCGAATAAATCACATAAAATTTTGTCGCTAGTCAAATGTAGCGGTAGGTCATTTATAAAGAGGCAAAACAGAAGAGGCCCTAGGACTGAACCCTGGGGAACTCCCCGTGTTACTAATCTGCTTGAGGAGTATGATCCATTGACCATGACGCGCTGCTGTCTGTCGCTAAGATATGAGGCAAAAAGTGGAGTTGTGCCATGGTGGTAAAGAGATTTCTGGCTGTAGTTAATTGAGGAAGAAATGCATTTATTGCCAAACGAACTACCGAAGTACACATTTAGCTTGGAAAGTAGAAGTTTATGGTCCACAAGATCAAAGGCTTTTCGTAAGTCAATAAATACAGCGCCGGTAAATTCGCCCTGATTTATTGAGCATAGCCACACATCAGTTAGACGTGCTAGGGCCGTGTGACAGCTGTGCTTTGGTCTGAATCCCGACTGAAGGGGGTGGATTAAGAGAGAGAGAGAGAGAGAGAGAGAGAGAGAGAGAGAGAGAGAGAGAGAGAGAGAGAGAGAGAGAGAGAGAGAGAGAGAGAGACTGAGAAAGAAAGACAAAAAAAGAGAAAGAGAACATTGCGTTTAGCCTATATTACCGATTTCATACAAAAACCTATTGAGTCGCGTTGTGTTTAGCCTATATTACCGATTTCATACAAAAATCTATTGAGTCGCGTTGTGTTTAGCCTTTAATACCGATTTCATACAAAAGTCTATTGAGTCGCGTTGTGTTTAGCCTATATTACCGATTTCATAGAAAGGCCTATTGAGTCGCGTTGTGTTTAGCCTTTATTACCGATTTCATACAAAAGCCTATTGAGTGGCGATGTGTTTAGCCTATATTACCGATTTCATGCAAAAGACTATTGAGTGGCGATGTGTTTAGCCTATATTACCGATTTCATACAAAAGCCTATTAAGTCGCGTTGTGTTAACCTATATTACCGATTTCATACAAAAGTCTATTGAGTCGCGTTGTGTTTAGCCCATATTACCGATTTCATACAAAGCCTATTGAGTCCCGTTGTGTTTAGCCTATATTACCAATTTCATACAAAAGCAATGAGTCGCGTTGTGTTTAGCCTATATTACCGATTTCATTCAAAAAAATCATATTGAGTCGCGTTGTGTTTAGCCTATATTACCGATTTCATACAAAAGCCTATTGAGTCGCTACTTTCGATATAGACTACATAGATTTGAAAAAAGATGAGGATGTGAACGTTTTAGCAAATTCAGTAAAAGAAAAATTACAGACAACATATTTTAAACATTTGAAAATTTGCACAGATGGGTCTGTCTTAGATTCTTCAGACTGTGGTGCAGGCTTTGTTATTCCTGATCTCAAAGTGAAGAAATCTTTTTATCTTGGTAAAGGATTTTGTATATTTACGTCTGAACTGTATGCGATTCTCATGGCACTAAATTTTATTCAACTTCTACCTTATGATATATTTAACATTTTGATCCGTGTCGATTCTAAATCTGTCCTATATAGTCTAAAAAGCTGGGATTGTAATACTAGAAAAGACCTAGTGTATGACATAAAACATATTATGAGCTGTATTATGTCCAGAGGAATAGGGATCGATTTTCTTTGGATACCGTCACACTGCAGAATTTATTGGAATGAAATTTGTGACAGACAAGCAAAAAAAGGAGCTATAAATAGAGAAAACTCAGCAGTTTGTAATAATATGCAATTATTTCTACATGAATTGTACTCTGTTCTAAACAGTTTTTTTTTTCACAAAGATGAAATGAAATATGCTTATCATGTTCCTCTTTGTTCAAGGAAGACAGCTTCGTTGATATACAAGTTAAGACTAAATTCTTGGAAAACAAAATTCGCAAAAGACATCAAATGCGATTGCTTAAGCCCCATCTCTGTTAAACATATAATATGTGAATGTCCTATTATACTGAATCTGTTGACAAAAAATAACATAACAGTTGATCACTTAGCAGACAATTTGTATGACATCTTACACAGAAATATTGCAATTTCAATAGTTAATATAATAATTCATAGTCCGGTGGGTAAACTATTATAATAAGTAATGTGTGTGTGTGGTTGGATGTTAATTATTGCTATTCTTTGATACTCACTAGTTGTGTGTTTGGTTGTTGATTTTGTGTGTGTGTGTGTGTGTGTGTGTGTGTGTGTGTGTGTGTGTGTGTGTGTGTGTGTGTGTGTGTGTGTGTGTGTGTGTGTCTAATATCACCAATGTGTGAAAAGACGTTAAATAAAATTCCTGATCCTGATCCTTCTTATTGAGTCGCGATGTGTTTAGCCTATATTACCGATTTCATACAAAAGCCTATTGAGTCGCGATGAATTCTGCAGGAATCATGGCGACTAAAGCGCTACCAAACCCCAAAGGGTTAACAGAAAGATCATGTCTGCGTGTATGCCGTGTTGCCCAGGGTTACAGTCTTACAAACACAGGTTTCTAATCATGTTCCAAGTTTCACACATTAGATCCTGGTTACCAGTCAAACCAGACTTATTACAGTGTGACCCTAGTTACCAGTCAAAGCAGACTTATTACAGTGTGACCCTGGTTACCAGTCAAACCAGACTTATTACAGTGTAACCCTGGTTACCAGTCAAACCAGACTTATTACAGTGTGACCCTGGTTACCAGTCAAACCAGACTTATTACAGTGTGACTCTGGTTACCAGTCAAACCAGACTTATTACAGTGTTACTCTGGTTACCAGTCAAACCAGACTTATGACAGTGTGACAGTTGAGCGGGGGCTCATGAGGATCTATATCTTTTGCAGCTGGATCGTGTTCATTTTTCATCGGCAGTAAAGGGGTTACACCACGCAAACCTACATGGAAATGCAAACTGGCCACTTTAGATTCAATTTCAGCCCAAATATAAAATGTTTTTCATTTCCAAAACCTTCGGTAACTCGCTTGAGCTTGCCCTTAGCACCACGTGAATGTTCCGTGTATATGTACAGTTTGTGAATGAATGCGCGTGATTCACGTGAGCGTGCTTGTTGGGTTTTGTTCGCGGCGGCGCTTTGAGCCGATATTCAGTTGAGTGAAGCGCCTATTTAATGACCTGATTTATTAATTATTTATAATAAGCAAGGCTTTGGGATCCTTTGTATGCTGCCAGTCAGCGAGATGGCGGCGCCCACAGGATCATGTATACTGTCATTCCAATAGATCGTGTTCAGTGTCTGTTGGCGCTGAAGATGTTTATGGCACCGCCAAACCAGATGAATTATTATTAACCCTGCCATCACACTGCTGTATGGTTCCGAGTCCTGGGCCCTCTACCGCAGCCAACTACGACTCCTCGAACGCTTTCACCAGCGCTGCCTGCGTACCATCCTCAGCATTCACTGGAGTGACTATGTCACCAACGTTGAGGTGCTTGAACAGGCGGAAACTTTGAGCATCGAGGCTTTGCTGCTGCGGACACAGCTTCGCTGGGCGGGGCACGTCTCCAGGATGGAGGATCATCGCCTACCCAAGATCACTCTGTTCGGCGAGCTCGCCACTGGACACCGAGACAGAGGGGCACCAAAGAAGAGATACAAAGACGGTCTCAAAAAGTCACTTAGTGCCTGCCAAATCGACCACCGCCAGTGGTCTTCGCTTGCTGCGGACCGTGACACCTGGCGCTCCACCATTCACAAGGCAGCCGTCTCCTTTGAGGACTCTCGCAGAGCTAACCTCAAGGACAACCGGCTCAGGAGAAAAAACAGAGTTGTCGTAACTCAGAACCCTGACCAGACCTTCCCCTGCAGCCACTGCGGTCGAACCTGCCTGTCCCGGATTGGCCTCCGCAGTCACGAAAATGCCTGCAGACGACGTGGGCAAGCCCTATAGGATCTTCGTTCGCGAAGTCAAGCCAAGGTGAGGTCTTTTGGCGCTGAAGATGTTTATGGCACCGCCAAATCAGATGAATTATTATTAACCCGTCTCATTCGGAATACAACAGTGTGTGAAATAAGTTTGACTAAAATAGTTAAAGGGTAGTGCCAGAATAGCTTGGCGCCTCCAGGCGCCAAGCTATTCGGGCATCACTCTTGAACTAAAGCCACTGGTCCATATCCTTATCTGAAAGTACTATAATGTAGCGTGTATATGGCAGTGTACAAATTTGAAGCTTTTAGCCACAGTATGATGTCGGCCATGCTCGAAATCTCTAAAGCAGTCTCTGACTGGCCGCCCACTGAAAACACTTCTCAGTGAGAGAAGGGCGGATATAAATAGAGCCAACTAGAGGCCCAGACCCTCGTCATCTCCAGCAACTGCGGCTTACGTGGGTCTATGCCTCTTGCAGCTTGCTGTTGCTCGCTGTGTCCTGTACTGAACGTGTTGAGGACAACTGCGTAGTTTCATTCCGCCTGGCTGGTACAAGTCTACAACATCTAGAAAGGTTTTGTCAATATCTTCGCCTGCAGGTGATGACGAGTGAAATGCCAGGGACTGGCGGCGTGTCTCGATAGTGCCAGCGTGGTCGTTTCTCGTGGCCGGACTGAGGGGAGCTGGGGGCGTGTCTAAATAGTGACAGCGTGGTCGTTTCTCGTGGCAGGACTGAGGGGAGTTGGGGCGTGTCTCCATAGTGCCAACGTAGTCGTTTCTCCTGGCAGGACTGAGGGGAGCTGGGGGCGTGTCTCCATAGTGACAGCGTGGTCGATTCTCGTGGCAGGACAGAGCGGAACTGGGGGCGTGTCTCCATAGTGACAGCGTGGTCGTATCTCGTGGCAGGACTGAGGGAGCTGGGGACGTGTCTCCATAGTGCCAGCGTGGTCGTTTCTCGTTGCAGGACTGAGGGGAGCTGGGGGCGTGTCTCCATAGTGCCAGCGTGGTCGTATCTCGTGGCAGGACTGAGGGAAGCTTGGGATGATGTCTTCTTTAACTCATACCAAACGAACGGCGAACGGATACGCGGCTACAGCAGGACGTCTGGAATGAGTTAACGCGATTTGCTCCATAGAGGGCTTTAACTGCTAAAGTTGGCTAATAACAACGGGTTATCAATATTGTCTGGCCTACAATAAGACTTCTCTACCCTTCTTTTCACAACCCATGTCAGTAGCCTCAGACTTCTCTACCTTCACAATCCTTGTCAGTAGCCTTAGACTTCTCTACCCTTCACAATCCATGTCAGTAGCCTCAGACTTCTCTACCCTTCTTGTCACAATCCATGTCAGTAGTCACAGACTTCTCTACCCTTCACAATCCATGTCAGTAGCCTCAGACTTCTCCACCCTTCTTGTCACAATCCATGTCAGTAGTCTCAGATTTCTCTACCCTTCTTATCACAATCCATGTCAGTAGTCTCAGACTTCTCTTTCCTTCTTGTCACAATCCATGTCAGTAGTCTCAGACTTCTCTACCCTTCTTGTCACAATCCATGTCAGTAGCCTCAGACTTCTCTATCCTTCTTGTCACAATCCATGTCAGTAGTCTCAGACTTCTCAACCCTTCTTGTCTCAATCCATGTCAGTAGCCTCAGACTTCTCTAACCTTCACAATCCATGTCAGTAGTCTCAGACTTCTCTACCCTTCACAATCCATGTCAGTAGCCTCAGACTTCTCTACCCTTCTTGTCACAATCCATGTCAGTAGTCTCAGACTTCTCTACCTTTCTTGTCACAATCCATGTCAGTAGTCTCAGACGTCTCTACCCTTCTTGTCACAATCCATGTCAGTAGTCTCAGACTTCTCTAACCTTCTTGTCACAATCCATGTCAGTAGTCTCAGACTTCTCTACCCTTCACAATCCATGTCAGTAGCCTCAGACTTCTCTACCCTTCTTGTCACAATCCATGTCAGTAGCCTCAGACTTCTCTTTCCTTCTTGTCACAATCCATGTCAGTAGTCTCAGACTTCTCTACCTTCACAATCCTTGTCAGTAGCCTTAGACTTTTCTACCCTTCACAATCCATGTCAGTAGCCTCAGACTTCTCTACCCTTCTTGTCACAATCCATGTCAGTAGTCTCAGACTTCTCTACCCTTCTTGTCACAATCCATGTCAGTAGTCTCAGACATCTCTACCCTTCACAATCCATGTCAGTAGCCTCAGACTTCTCTACTCTTCTTGTCACAATCCATGTCAGTAGTCTCAGACTTCTCTATCCTTCTTGTCACAATCCATGTCAGTAGTCTCAGACTTCTCTACCCTTCACAATCCATGTCAGTAGCCTCAGACTTCTCTACCCTTCTTGTCACAATCCATGTCAGTAGTCTCAGACTTCTCTACCCTTCACAATCCATGTCAGTAGCCTCAGACTTCTCTAACCTTCACAATCCATGTCAGTAGCCTCAGACTTCTCTTTCCTTCTTGTCACAATCCATGTCAGTAGTCTCAGATTTCTCTATCCTTCTTGTCACAATCCATGTCAGTAGTCTCAGACTTCTCTTTCCTTCTTGTCACAATCCATGTCAGTAGTCTCAGACTTCTCTACCCTTCTTGTCTCAATCCATGTCAGTAGCCTCAGACTTCTCTACCCTTCACAATCCATGTCAGTAGTCTCAGACTTCTCTACCCTTCACAATCCATGTCAGTAGCCTCAGACTTCTCTACACTTCATGTCACAGTCCATGTCAGTAGTCTCAGACTTCTCTATCCTTCTTGTCAAAATCTATGTCAGTAGTCTCAGACTTCTATACCCTTTACAATCCATGTCAGTAGCCTCGGACTTCTTTGCCCTTCACAATCCATGTCAGTAGTCTCAGACTTCTCTACCCTTATTGTCACAATCCATGTCAGTAGTCTCAGACTTCTCTACCCTTTTTGTTACAATCCATATCAGTAGCCTCAGACTTCTCTACCCTTCTTGTCACAATCCATGTCAGTAGTCTCAGACTTCTCTACCCTTCACAATCCATGTAAGTAGTCTCAGAATTCTGTACCCTTCACAATCCACGTCAGTAGCCTCAGACTTCTCTACCCTTCACAATCCATGTCAGTAGCCTCAGACTTCTCTACCCTTCTTGTCACAATCCATGTCAGTAGTGTCAGACTTCTCCACCCTTCTTGTCACAATCCATGTCAGTAGTCTCAGACTTCACTACCCTTCACAATCCATGTCAGTAGCCTCAGACTTCTCTGCCCTTCACAATCCATGTCAGTAGCCTCAGACTTCTCTACCCTTCTTGTCACAATCCATGTCAGTAGCCTCAGACTTCTCTACCCTTCACAATCCATGTCAGTAGTCTCAGACTTCTCTACCCTTCACAATCCATGTCAGTAGCCTCAGACTTCTCTACACTTTTTGTCACAATCCATGTCAGTAGCCTCAGACTTCTCTACATTTCACAATCCATGTTAGTAGACTCAGACTTCTCTACCCTTCACAATCCATGTCAGTAGCCTCAGACTTCTCTACCCTTCTTGTCACAATCCATGTCAGTAGGGTCAGACTTCTCTACTCTTCTTGTCACAATCCATGTCAGTAACCTTAGCCTTTTCTAACCTTCACAATCCATGTCAGTAGTCTCAGACTTCTCTACCCTTCACAATCCATGTAAGTAGTCTCAGAATTCTGTACCCTTCACAATCCATGTCAGTAGCCTCAGACTTCTCTACCCTTCACAATCCATGTCAGTAGCCTCAGACTTCTCTACCCTTCTTGTCACAATCCATGTCAGTAGTCTCAGACTTCTCCACCCTTCTTGTCACAATCCATGTCAGTAGTCTCAGACTTCACTACCCTTCACAATCCATGTCAGTAGCCTCAGACTTCTCTGCCCTTCACAATCCATGTCAGTAGCCTCAGACTTCTCTACCCTTTTTGTCACAATCCATGTCAGTAGCCTTAGACTTCTCTACCCTTCACAATCCATGTCAGTAGCCTCAGACTTCTCTACCCTTCTTGTCACAATCCATGTCAGTAGTCTCAGACTTCTCTACCCTTCACAATCCATGTCAGTAGTCTCAGACTTCTCTACCCTTCTTGTCACAATCCACGTTAGTAGCCTCAGACTTCTCTACCCTTCACAATCCATGTGAGTAGTCTCAGACTTCTCTACCGTTCTTGTCACAATCCTTGTTAGTAGTCTCAGACTTCTCTACCCTTCACAATCCATGTCAGTAGCCTCAGACTTCTCTACCCTTCTTGTCACAATCCATGTCAGTAGCCTCAGACTTCTCTACCCTTCTTGTCACAATCCATGTCAGTAACCTCAGCCTGTTCTACACTTCACAATCCATGTTAGTAGTCTCAGACATCTCTACCCTTCACAATCCATGTCAGTAGTCTCAGACTTCTCTACCCTTCACAATCCATGTCAGTAGCCTCAGACTTCTCTAGCCTTCTTGTCACAATCCATGTCAGTAGCCTCAGACTTCTCTACCCTTAACAATCCATGTCAGTAGTCTCTGACTTCTCTACAGTTCACAATCCATGTCAGGCGCCTCAGACTTCTCTACCATTCTTGTCACAATCCATGCCAGTAGTCTCAGACTTCTCTACCTTTCACAATCCATGTCAGTAGCCTCAGACCCCCACCCGGGTCTGCCCTGGGGGACTTGGGTGGGGTTAGGTACTTTTTAGTTCCCAGGGTCACCCTGGTCAGCCCCACAGGGTGAGTTTTTCTCTCTCTTCTGGGGCATGTGTTTCTGTCTACCCTTGGTCCATTCACCTGTATTTGCCTTTTTAAAACTCTCCCTACTGTCTGTCACAATCCTTGTTAGTAGTCTCAGACTTATCTACCCTTCACAATCCATGTCAGTAGCCTCAGACTTCTCTACCCTTCTTGTCACAATCCATGTCAGTAGCCTCAGACTTCTCTACCCTTCTTGTCACAATCCATGTCAGTAACCTCAGCCTGTTCTACACTTCACAATCCATGTTAGTAGTCTCAGACATCTCTACCCTTCACAATCCATGTCAGTAGTCTCAGACTTCTCTACCCTTCACAATCCATGTCAGTAGCCTCAGACTTCTCTAGCCTTCTTGTCACAATCCATGTCAGTAGCCTCAGACTTCTCTACCCTTAACAATCCATGTCAGTAGTCTCTGACTTCTCTACAGTTCACAATCCATGTCAGGCGCCTCAGACTTCTCTACCATTCTTGTCACAATCCATGCCAGTAGTCTCAGACTTCTCTACCTTTCACAATCCATGTCAGTAGCCTCAGACTTCTCTACCCTTCTTGCCACAATCCATGTCAGTAGCCTCAGACTTGTCTACCCTTCACAATCCATGTTAGTAGCCTCAGACTTCTCTACTCTTCACAATCCATGTCAGTAGCCTCAGACTTCTCTAGCCTTCTTGTCACAATCCATGTCAGTAGCCTCAGACTTCTCTACCCTTCTTGTCACAATCCATGTCAGTACCCTCAGCCTTTTCTACCCTTCACAATCCATGTCAGTAGCCTCAGACTTCTCTACCCTTCTTGTCACAATCCATGTCAGTAGCCTCAGACTTCTCTTTCCTTCTTGTCACAATCCATGTCAGTAGTCTCAGACTTCTCTACCTTCACAATCCTTGTCAGTAGCCTTAGACTTCTCTACCCTTCACAATCCATGTCAGTAGCCTCAGACTTCTCTACCCTTCTTGTCACAATCCATGTCAGTAGGGTCAGACTTCTCTACTCTTCTTGTCACAATCCATGTCAGTAACCTTAGCCTTTTCTAACCTTCACAATCCATGTCAGTAGCCTCAGACTTCTCTACCCTTTTTGTCACAATCCATGTCAGTAGCCTTAGACTTCTCTACCCTTCACAATCCATGTCAGTAGCCTCAGACTTCTCTACCCTTCTTGTCACAATCCATGTCAGTAGCCTCAGACTTCTCTACCCTTCACAATCCATGTCAGTAGCCTCAGACTTCTCTAGCCTTCTTGTCACAATCCATGTCAGTAGCCTCAGACTTCTCTACCCTTCTTGTCACAATCCATGTCAGTACCCTCAGCCTTTTCTACCCTTCACAATCCATGTCAGTAGCCTCAGACTTCTCTACCCTTCTTGTCACAATCCATGTCAGTAGCCTTAGACTTCTCTTTCCTTCTTGTCACAATCCATGTCAGTAGTCTCAGACTTCTCTACCTTCACAATCCTTGTCAGTAGCCTTAGACTTCTCTACCCTTCACAATCCATGTCAGTAGCCTCAGACTTCTCTACCCTTCTTGTCACAATCCATGTCAGTAGTCTCAGACTTCTCTACCCTTCTTGTCACAATCCATGTCAGTAGTCTCAGACATCTCTACCCTTCACAATCCATGTCAGTAGCCTCAGACTTCTCTACTCTTCTTGTCACAATCCATGTCAGTAGTCTCAGACTTCTCTACCCTTCTTGTCACAATCCATGTCAGTAGTCTCAGACTTATCTACGCTTCACAATCCATGTCAGTAGCCTCAGACTTCTCTACCCTTCTTGTCACAATCCATGTCAGTAGTCTCAGACTTCTCTACCCTTCACAATCCATGTCAGTAGCCTCAGACTTCTCTACCCTTCACAATCCATGTCAGTAGCCTCAGACTTCTCTATCCTTCTTGTCACAATCCATGTCAGTAGTCTCAGACTTCTCTTTCCTTCTTGTCACAATCCATGTCAGTAGTCTCAGACTTCTCTACCCTTCTTGTCTCAATCCATGTCAGTAGCCTCAGACTTCTCTACCCTTCACAATCCATGTCAGTAGTCTCAGAGTTCTCTACCCTTCACAATCCATGTCAGTAGCCTCAGACTTCTCTACACTTCATGTCACAATCCATGTCAGTAGTCTCAGACTTCTCTATCCTTCTTGTCAAAATCCATGTCAGTAGTCTCAGACTTCTATACCCTTCACAATCCATGTCAGTAGCCTCAGACTTCTCTGCCCTTCACAATCCATGTCAGTATTCTCAGACTTCTCTACCCTTCTTTTCACAATCCATGTCAGTAGTCTCAGACTTCTCTACCCTTTTTGTTACAATCCATGTCAGTAGCCTCAGACTTCTCTACCCTTCTTGTCACAATCCATGTCAGTAGTCTCAGACTTCTCTACCCTGCTTGTCACAATCCATGTCAGTAGTCTCAGACTTCTCTACCCTTTTTGTCACAATCCATGTCAGTAGCCTCAGACTTCTCTACCCTTCTTGTCACAATCCATGTCAGTAGTCTCAGACTTCTCTACCCTTCTTGTCACAATCCATGTCAGTAGCCTCAGACTTCTCTACCCTTCACAATCCATGTCAGTAGCCTCATACTTCTCTACCCTTCACAATCCATGTCAGTAGCCTCAGACTTCTCTACCCTTCACAATCCATGTCAGTAGCCTCAGACTTCTCTACACTTCACAATCCATGTCAGTAGCCTCAGACTTCTCTACCCTTCACAATCCATGTCAATAGCCTCAGACTTCTCTACCCTTTACAATCCATGTCAGTAGCCTCAGACTTCTCTACCCTTCACAATGCATGTCAGTAATCTCAGACTTCTTTACCCTTCTTGTCTCAATCCATGTCAGTAGTCTCAGACTTCTCTACCCTTCTTGTCACAATCCATGTCTGTAGCCTCAGACGTCTCTACCCTTCACAATCCATGTCAGTAGTCTCAGACTTGTCTACCTTTCTTTTGACAATCCATGTGAGTAGCCTCACGTACCGGAGATTCTTCACCGCCTTCTAAGCGTAACTGAAGGAATTCTCCTGCGTGCAAAGACGTAGAGTAGAAAATTCTTTCATTTTACGACATCCAAACTTCGTAATGTAAGTTAACCCTTTTGTCCAGCGTTACTGTAAGACCTGCTTAGAACAGTTATACAGATTATACAGGAGATATTTAAGACCTGCTTAGAACAGTTATACAGATTATACAGGAGATAGTGTAAGACCTGCTTAGAACAGTTATACAGATTATACAGGAGATACTGTAAGATCTGCTTAGAACAGTTATACAGATTATACAGGAGATATTGCGGTCTATTAACACTTTACTGCCTGAACTAGGGCGCTTTAACATTCAACATTACATGTTCCATCTACGGTGACTGACAGTCGCTTTGTGACTGCCCCCACTCGGGTCTGCCTTGGGGGACTTCAGTGGGGTTGACTACTTTTTAGTTCCCAGGGTCACCCTGGTCAACCCACAGGGTGGGGTTTCCCCTCTATTTTGGGGCATTTTTCTTTTGTCTACCCTTGGTCCATTCACCTGTGTTTTTTTTTTTAATCTCTCTACTGTCTGCGCTGCCTGTAGCTCTTGATATTGGATGTGTGTTTCTATCTTAGGTTGATTTAGGCCCTATGTCGTTTGTTTATTTAACGTATTAGACCGGCTGGCGACATACATTCAATATTCTGTTTAGTTTTGTTTTTCATAAGCAGTGCAGGCACGTTCTCAGAAAGTCATGTTGCTGTCGGGACGTTAAGCAATGTACAACCAACCAGCTTTGTGATTGGCGCACCGACCGACACACCTTCAGTTAGTTTCTAAGCCTTTAAAAGCGCAAACAATGGAGAGTCGTGACGTCAGACATACCTCGGGCCTTTTCACTGGTCCCTTTCACTGGCACAAGTTGTGTGCACGTTGAGCGGTATGACGTCGTCTATTGAAATCAACTTAAGAGCGTTTCTCTATTCGCACTGTAACATACATGCCCCTGTCAACCCACCTGGCAGGTCGATGTATCATTCAAATACGACACTGTGCAGCGGGAGATGGGCCGACCGTGATAGCTTTTAAGAAAAGATCAAATTTTCTACGACTTTGTTACGCTTTGTAGTAATATTAACCTGCGTCACTGCCGCACCACAACGAGAAAAACACACAAATGTAAGAGGCATAGATCCTCATGAGCCCCCGCAGCTGCAGGATCTTTTTCTCTTAGCTGGCCAAATACAGGCAAATAAGTCATCCAGTTTTCAAATAGCCAGTACCAAATTTCCCCCCGACACATTCTAATATGTCGTCTGCTATTTTTTCAGATAACGGCTATGCTTGATCAACCGGGTGACACATACTGTTTGAACGTTGCATACACGGACGTTTGAAGTAGAATCTGATGATTTAATTAAAATCACAACACGCGAGTGAGTTTGCGCCAAAACCACTAAGCCACCGCGAACACGCAGAGCAGTAAGTTTACAAAAATGATAGTCAATACATTAACCCAGATATTCGACGGCGTCAAACTTATTATTGGCTGCTGCCACAGTCACGGGACATGTTGTTTACGGTAGACAGCACTCAAATGAACACGCCAGCATTTAAAATCATGAACGGAGAAGGTTGTTCTCAACCAACTCAACCGCCACCTCACCGACAACAACCTCCTCAGTCCCTTCCAGTCTGCCTATCGCAAACATCACAGCACTGAAACAGCCCTTCTACATAATATCTTAAACACGATGCTTCTCTCCACCGACTCGGGCAACATCTCCCTTCTTACGCTACTCGACCTCTCTGCCGCCTTCGACACTATAGACCACTCTATCCTCCTCCACCGCCTTCACCACTCCTTTAGCATCACTGACTCTGCTCACTCCCGGTTCCTCTCCTACCTCTCCGACAGACAGCAATCCGTCACCATCGACGGCGTCTCCTCCAACCCAGTCAGGCTCTCCTGAGGAGTTCCACAGCGGTCCGTCCTGGGCCCGGTCCTTTTCACACTCTACACCTCTCCCCTGTCCAACATCATCCAGTCTCACAACATACACCACCACATCTACTCTGACGACTCACAACTACTAGACAAAGACAAACTCAACAACACTCAGTTACTACTGGCTCGCACGGCTGACTGCTACGAAGACGTGAAAAACTGGATGACAGCAAACAAGCTTAAACTGAACGACGACAAAACAGAAGCCATGCTGGTAGGCACTCGCCAGAAACTCTCTCAGCTCCCTCCCTCTCTCCACCTTCAACTCGACAGCACCCCCATCTCACTCTCTTACTCGGCCAAAAACCTCGGCGTTATCCTCGATTCCTCCCTTTCAATGATCAGCTTCGTCTCCGCCACGGACCAGGCATACTATTTCCACCTCCGCCGCATCAGTCAGATCAGAAAAAAAACTCACTACCGAAGCTGCCACCAAACTTGTTGTCTCTCTCATCCTATCTCGCATCGACTACTGCAACTCTCTCCTTTCCGGCCTCCCTCACTCAACCACTTTCACTCTCCAGCGCGTCCAGAACAATGCTGCCCGCCTCGTCCTCAGAAAGAAAAAATCCGACCACATCACTCCCCTGCTCAAACTCCTTCACTGGCTTCCCATCCCCCAACGCATCCAATACAAGATTCTGTCTCTCTGATACAAATCCCTGAACAACTGCTCTCCTTCCTATCTCTCAAACTTACTTCACCCCTACACTCCTCTCTGCTCCCTCCGCTCCGCCTCTGACCCTCTCCGCCTCCACATCCCCTACATTAAACTCAGCACTTTCGGCCCCCGCTCCTTCTCGGTATACGGTCCATCCACCTGGAACACTCTCCCACTCTCTCTCCGCCAGAAACACTCTCTCTCCTTCTTCCAGTCCGCCCTCTAAACTCACCTCTTTCAACAGTTCTAGTACTATATCGCCCCCCCCCCCCCCCGCCCCCCCCCCCCCACCCCAAGCTGACTGTCGTAATGTATTTCACTATTTGTGTTACGTGAGTCGTTGTCTAAAGCGTGCGCATGCGTGCGCGAGTTGTGAGTGCGCGCTTAGAGTTATAATTATTATAAGATAAGCGCATTATAAATACCGTAATTATTATTATTATTATTATTATTATTATTATTATTATTATTATTATTATTATTATTATTTTGATTTTATAGCATTTGAAGAAGAAACAAGATGGGACCCCAAATCAAAGTTGTTCCTATTTTCAAGCTTACCTTTCTGATCCATCTCCCTCTACCCACCCTCTGATCTACACACTGAAACACATAAATAAAGACGGACACACGGGGTCGTGTTCATAGTGACGACTCGATACAGGGGCGGATCAGTTACCTGGAAGGGTGTGTGTGTGGGGGGGGGGAGTGGGCCGGTTACGAAATTTTGTTTAGGACCCTCAGCCTGACACATAAGGCCTCCACACGCTAGATCTTGCTTCCAGTGGCCGACAAATCAATGTGGACTGACGACCCCACGCGCAATATCTTCACTGTGGACATAATTGACTCCCCATTCACACACCCCTCACTGTGGACGTAACTGACTCCCCAAGCACACACCCCTCACTCTGAACGTAATTGTCTCCCCCATGCACAAACCCTTTACTCTGGACGTAACTGACGACCCCACGCGCAATATCTTCATTGTGTACGTAACTGACTCCCCATGCACACACCCCTCATTGTGAACGTAACTGACTCCCCATGCACACACCCCTCACTGTGGACGTAACTGACTCCCAATGCACACACCCCGCATTGTGAACGTAACTTACTCCACCATGCACACACCCCTCACTGTGAACGTAACTGACTCCCCCATGCACACACCCCTCACTGTGGACGTAACTGACTCCCCATACACACACCCCTCACTGTGAACTATCTTCTCGTTTTCCAGAGCACACATTCACAGAACAAGAGGAGGAAAATAACGGCCTACCTGTCAATGTTGTAGTTGCCTCGTCTGTCGCTATGACAACGGCAAAATAAAAGTCACTTGAAAAATCCTCAACACTATAATCTTCAACACTCAAAATTCTCAATACTGAAATCTTCAACACTGAGAATCCTGAATACTGAGCTGAAATGGTTTAACTAAAATCTTCAGCACAGAAATGTGTCAACAATGAACATTTTTAACACTGAAACTCCGCGATAGTTATTTATCAACACTGAAATCTTCAACACAGAAAATCCTCACCGCTGGGAATGATCAAGCATGGAAAACTTCAACACTGAACATTCGTACGACTAAAACTCTTCAGCGCTAAAATCCTCAACGTTCACATGCTCGGCACCGTCACACGTCACGCGAGAAGAGAAATAGTACTAGCTGACTGACTTTTACAGTTTAGAGTCCCTCGGCACTAACTAGTGATCAAGGACCATAGTACTGGCTCCAGGAAGTCAGTTAATAATTATAGAGGCTGCCCTACCTCGCCAGCACACATAGTACTGGCTCCAGGAAGTCAGTTAATATAGAGGCTGCCCTACCTCGCCAGCACACAAAACAGCTCAGGACGCCCTCAGCATTTCAAGTACCGAACGGCGCGACGAGGGGTGGAGGTTCCACAGTAGTGGAGGAGGGGGTGGAGGCTTCATAGGCATAGTGGTTTATACCAGCTCTCTCTCTCTCTCTCTCTCTCTCTCTCTCTCTCTCTCTCTCTCTCTCTCCATTTTCTTCTGTCGTATGTGCACATGTATGTCTGAACGCGCGCGCACATGTCGGTGCGTGCGTGCTAGTGTGTGTGTGTGTGTGTGTGTGTGTGTGTGTGCATGTGTGTGTGTGTGTGTATGTGTGTGTTTGTGTGTGTGTGTGTGTGTGTGTGTGTGTGTGTGTGTGTGTGTGTGTGTGTGTGTGTGTGTGTGTGTGTGTGTGTGTGTGTGTGTGACGGAGAAAGTACTGTAGCTTAGCAAGGAGGTTGAAAAAAGGCCTTTTAGTACCTACATCATTTATCCTTCACAAATAAAGTTTCGTTCCATTTGATTTCATTTCTCTCTTTATTTATAGGATGATTTTTTAAGTCGCTTCTATTTATAGAAGGGACTTTTTAGGACGGATCGCGGTAGGGCGAATGTAATAGCATGTCCACGATGTCAAAGGCGGGGAGCCCTAAACCACTGACAACTGAAGATAAAAATTACATCATGTCTAGTTACGCTAACCTCGCTGCTGATTGTTGTACATTTGGCGCGAAAGGCCGTATGTGCGTGAGTGAGTGAGTGTGTTGTTGTATGCGTGTATGCGTGTATGTGTGTGTGTGTGTGTGTGTGTGTGTGTGTGTGTGTGTGTGTGTGTGTGTGTGTGTGTGTACACACGAGAATCTAAGATGCGAAACACTTTATTAAAGTGGTGGGTAAGACAGCCTCCGCGCATATTGTAACTAGATGTCACATTAAACATAAAAAGACCGTTTATAGAAAGTCGGTTTACCCAGATTACAGGCCGTAATTTTTGTTATATCAGATATAGCTATTTTCATTGGGTGAGTTCCGCGTTAGTCAGCTTTGTACCTCTTCAACGTTTTAAATAATAATTAATTCATTTTTGCATGTTTGGGATTCACTATATACTCCCATCAAACAGTCAGCCCTGGAAGAGGTTGTATGGAACAAAACAGTAGTCATGGAAGAGCTAGAGGCTGTGTGCCTTTCGGATGAGTGACGTGAAACATCAATTTCGTCACTTTGTACACGGCGTCATGAGACTTGCGATGCCATGACGTGAAACGTATAGTGACGTCATTTTACTGCTCGTGTAATTCTTCTTCAGAATTCCTGTCGCTGCCCACAGAGCGTACTAATGGCGGGAAGCGCTGCGTGTCCGTCTTTATTTGTGTGTGCTGGCGTGTGTGTTGATCAGAGGTTGGCTTAGAGAGGAAGAAAATGGACCAGAAGGATAAGCTTAAAAACATGAACAACTGTGAATATTCCTAAAAGAAAAATGCATGTGAGCTCCAAACAATACGGTATGCTTTGGGATTATATCCTCATCTTGTTTAAAAGGCGATATTTCAACACCTATCTTGGCTTGACTTCGCGAACAAAGATTCTATAGGGCTTGCCCACGTCGTCTGCAAGCATTTTCGTGGCTGCGGAGGCCGATCCGGGACAGGCAGGTTCGACCGCAGTGGCTGCAGGGGAAGGTCTGGTCAGGGTTCTGAGTTACGACAACTCTGTTTTTTCTTCTGAGCCGCTTGTCCTTAAGGTTAGCTCGACAGCGAGGAGAATTATCATATAGAATGGACTTTGAGGGTTATGGTTCATCCCATCTTGTTTTCGTTGTGTCGGGTGTGGGGTGGGGAGGTTACAGAAGTCACATGCAACTAATGAGCGTGACGTAAAGCTGGTAGAGCAGGGCTATACCTCCCTTGATATGGAGCACGCTTAAGTCCTACCTCGTATGGAGGAACAAAATCAGTCTGGTAATGTCCAACCTGAGTGGGCCCCACTACCTGTTGACAAGATGGTACGGGCCTGATCGACAGTTTTCCTGGAAGAAAAACAAACAACAAAAAAAAACTTGCTCCAGGTCCACGGTGTCCAGAACGCAGCGGTCGTCTACAGGCCTGTTTACGATAATTTATCGAAAGGGATTCGGGGAAGACACCTCAGAGGAGGGGTGGAGCGCGTTTGGGCATCGTCAAAACTGACGCGCTCCACTACACCTATCAGAAGTCTTCCCCGAAACATGGAGGTATCTGTTACGTTTGTGGTTGTGTTATTCTTTTAGGGCATGTGTATGTTAATCATAAAAGATCCGATGTTCAGTTGAGTTATTTTAGATTAGAATCACGTACCTTGTTAGTATGTTTCGTTTCCTTTTACATGGAGAATTGCGATCGATTTTTGTGTGTGACTAGAATGTGGAACATTTTGCTAACTTGTAGCAAAGTCCGACCTAGCTTAAACTGGAAGGTTTTGGAAAAGGCTCGATTGTACTCGTGACCTCAAACATGACGTCAAAGTTTTGTAGTACACATGTTGGTTACATTTTATGACGTTTACGTAATGCACCTAGATTTTTTTGGTGGCAGATTGTAGATAAATGCAGTGTTCGTTTTAATGAATATTAATTATTTTGGTTTCTTTTCTGATTGGTTGAGTTGTGTAATTTGCGGGAGTGTTCTGGGAATCTGTGATAGTATAAAGGAGTGTTAGAAAGTATGTGCATGCATTGTAAGGGACAGTGTATCAAAATGAGGATGCATTGTGAGAGATAGTGTATCAACATGAGGATGCATTGTGTGAGATAGTGTATCAACATGAGGATGCATTGTGAGAGATAGTGTATCAACATGAGGATGCATTGTGAGAGATAGTGTATCAACATGAGGATGCATTGTGAGAGATAGTGTATCAACATGAGGATGCATTGTGAGAGATAGTGCATCAACGTGTGGATGCATTGTGAGAGATAGTGCATCAACGTGTGGATGCATTGTGAGAGATAGTGCATCAACGTGTGGATGCATTGTGCGAGATATTGCATCAACGTGTGGATGCATTGTGCTAAGAGTGCATCGTGAGAATAAAGTACTGCTGGAACTGTTTCTCCAGTATGGTCTACACCCTTGTGCCAAGTGTCAAGAGTTGCAACTGAGTGAGGTTTGTCTACAAGAACCATACGTGAGTGTGTCTGGTGTGATTGCATCCTACTTCGACCACTACCACGTAATATATTGGCACCTCTGACGGGACTTCATCACTTGGCTCAGTGGACAGGGTAGCCGGAGACAATAGCCAGCAGAGAAACGCACAGATGGCGCCATAGGAAATGCAGACATTCTTGAAACTTGGGAAGGAATATGGACTGGAGGGAGCTCAACTCCTGAAGTTTGTAAAGGTGAGAGAAAATAGATTGGAGCGATAAGAAGGAGCCAAAGAGCGTGAGATCAAGAAACTCGAAATTCAGGCAGCAGAGGAAGAGAAGCAGCGAGAACACGAGTTCCAGCTAAAGAGGGTGGAGTTAAAGGCACAGGGCCAGAGAACAGCTGAAGCAGCAGCCTTAGACAGCAGAGAGCAAACAGCCCGTGCGCCAGAACTACCTCCTTATGCAGAAAGCATAGACAAGTTGGACGCTTAACTGGAGCGATTCGAGCGCTTCCCAAGCAGAGACAACTGGAATCCAGATACTTGGGCCACAAAACAGCGCACTTTTGACCAGCAAAGCGCTTGAGTTCTACACCCTCCTGCCGAGAGAAGAAGCCAAGGATTACATCAAGTTAAGAGCCGCCCTGCTGAGACAGTACGACTTCCCTGAAGAGGGTTACAGACGTCGATTCCGGAATTGCAAGCCTGAGGAAAGAGAAACCCTCGGCCTGTTCATTGAGAGAATCAGGTCCTACCTGGTGAAATGTATAGAGCTGGCTGGCTTGAAGAAGGAGTATAAGGTGAGCGACCTCATCATCAAAGAACAAGTCCCCAGCGCATGTTTCAAGGACCTGGCCGCCCTCCTCAGGCAGCAAGAGAACCAGTCCCTGCAGGCCCTTGCAGACTTACTTTAAAGATACCTGGACTCCCACAACATGCAGCTCGGGCCTGGTTAGCCGTTGCGGGCGTCTACACAAGCAGAGGCAAAACAAGACGTCAGAGAAATATCAGATACCCCGAAACAGATGTCGGTGGAGAGCCTGACATGTTTCTTCTGTAGAATGAAGAGACACAAGGCAGTACGATGTCCTTCCAAGGGTGTTCCCCGAGGCGACAACACCAGACGGCCCAGCCAATACCGCGAGACAGCAGGCACAAGTGGCGCCACGTCTCACCACAGAGCCGCCGCTGTACTGGCCAACGATGTTAAGTCACCTGGTGACTTTGGGTCTGGAGAAAGGCGGGTGACACACGAGCAAATCGAGTCCTTTGAGAGAAGTGGTCGCATTTCAGTTGGCGATGGGGCAACATTCTTACCAGTTTCCAACATCGCGCTGCCATAGAGTTAAGCGCCAAACATGCCGGTGGTGTCAGGATTCGTCGGCAACACATCAGTGAGGGTGCTGAGAGACACGGGTTGTAGCGGCATCATCGTGAGAGAGGGTCTAGTAGCTGAAGACCAGAAGCTACAGGAGTAGACAACCCTCATCCTGGCAGAGGGAACTGTGAGAATTATCCCCCTTGCCAATGTCGGTGTCAACACCCCGTACCTGACAGGAGAGGTGAAGGTGTTATGCGTGAAGATCCCAGTCTACGCCCTTATCATCGGAAACGTTGACGGTGCCAGGAACGCAGAGAATCCAGATCCGGAGTGGAAACCTGAAACCTGTGCCGTTACCACGAGAAGTCGAGCAAAGAAGAGTCACCAAACCATCCCCCTAAAACTGGCTGACAACATAGAAGCAGCCGTGGTGAACAGGGGCAAGCTGGTGGAACTACAGAGAGCCTAGCCCACGCTTGACAAGTTCCGAGGTCAGACCGAGCCCGTGACACGAAGAGGGAATGAGGTAACCTTCGAGACCAGAAAGAACATCCTGTACCATGGAGACAAGCCTGTCCGTCAAGTGGTGGTTCCCGAACCCCTGAGAATGCACGTGATGAAAATGGCCCATGATTACATCTTATGAGGACACCGGGAAATCAGTCGAACCCTCGACAGGATCCGAGCAGTTTTCTACTGGCTTGATAATATAGGAGGCGACGTCACCCGGTGCGACATATGCCAGAAGACAATCTCCAAGGGAAAGGTGCGAAAGGTTCCTCTCGACAAGATGCCATTGATCGATGTGCCTTTCAAGCGGGTAGCTCTGGATCTGGTGGGCATGTTCAGCCGTCTGGGACCCAGTTCGTCTCCGACTGCATGGAGGAAGTCAATCGGCTGTTTAGCATCCGACACCTCACTACGACCCCGTACCACCCCATTTGTAACGGGTTTGTTGAAACGTTTAACGGGACATTGAAGATTATGCTGATGAAACTGTGTGATGAGCAGCCAAGGTTGTGGCGTAAACACATCAAAGCCTTGCTCTTCGCTTACCGTGAAGCCCAGGATTCGAAAGGATTCTCTCCCTTTGAATTCCTGTACGGCATTTTAAGGGGACCCATGCACATCTTGAAGGAGCGGTGGACCAAAGACACCGAAGCGCTTGAGGTGTAGGTGAACATCAGCTACCAGTATGTCTTTGACATGGGGGAGAAACTGGAGGATACCATTAGAATGGCTCGAAAAGAACTGGAGAAGGCACAGAGCAAGGGGAAACATTACTATGACCGTAAAGCGAAACTTCCACGGTTCCAGCCAGGTGACCAGATGTTGGTTCTTCTCCCACCCACAACAAGAAGCTCCCGATGCAGTGGAAGGGACCATACGTGGTTGACTAGACGACGAAAACCTGTTCGACCTAAATGTACACCGCCACAAGGAGGGTGTTGAAGACATCCAGTTTGGTCAAAACCTGACCCAAACACACCATGGAGAGCTAACTTGAAAGTGTGTCTGCACGTGCGTAGCGCGTGGGGAAGGAGAGAGAGAGGCCGGCCAGCACTTAGCAGTTTCCGACTCCTGTTAAGCAACATTTGCCGCTACTATTTTTTTCAATTTTTATCGGCGTCGCTGAACGCAGAAGAAACACGCAGAAAAAGGCGGTTGAGACAGCTTGTGAATCCGTAAATTTTGCAGAGAAAGCAGCAGATCGCTTCTCTCCGATGGGCCGCCATTTTCTTCGTAGAAATTGCGAAGATTTCTCTCTGATGAATCTGCGGTGAATAAACGTCAACCTAACATTAGTGTGTACCCACTACGTAACGTAGTTCGTAGACCAAACGCATACCAAGGAACAATTGTGCATATCCCCAAGGCTCTTTTTCAGTCTTCTCTTCAGAGTGGCACCGCTGTTTAGGGGACATTCCAAAACACCCCTACGTAATGTCGCTTTTTACTGCGGTAAATAAAAATAAAAATAACGTTAGTTCGTAACGTCAAGTTTCAATTGTAACCACTGCTGAACATTAAATTAACGTTTTCTAACTCTAACCATGGTCAAACCATGCTAACCATTTTCTAACATTTTTATAACGGAGGCATGTTATCTGTGTATGAAACGCTTTGTTTTCATATCTACGTCACACGACCTGTCCCTTTAGCACAAACCGGACCATGTGATGGCGATGCAAAAACCCTTGTAGCGGCAAATGGCAGACTTCTTGTAGCCCTCTTTGTGACGCATCTTGGATGCGAGTTTTGTTCTATAAAAAAAAATCACCAAAACGTTTTAAAGTCAAAGTTGTTTAGTGTTGTTCGAAACAACAAGCACCTTCAGTACTGGAGATGGCTACGTCATGAAAGATTTCAAATTATGTCATAGTCTATTTCCTTTGACGTCAGTCATGTCTGGCGTGATCCAGGTCGGAAGATGTCTTCTTGATTTATTTTACAAACACAGTAGAGTAATAAAAACAAATACGTTATTCGTAGGAGGGGTTTGCTGCAAGGACACTTGTAGGCCTTCGGGAGGTCAAAGGAATCATTGTACCCCTCAGGCTTTCGGCCTTCGGGGTATGTTACGATTGTGGTTGTGTTATCCTGTGAGAGCATGCATGTATTGATCGTAGGAAACGATCTGATATTTATTTGAGATATCATGGTTACAATTCACGTGCCTTTTCAGTAAGATTTTCTTGTGTTCGTACGTAGAGTGGATTTCGTTTTGTTATGTTATGTTTAGTCCAGCACGTCCTAGAAAGGTCGCACTGTCTAGTGACCTCATTTGTATGACGTCGGTAAATACGGAACAGTTCGTAACATTTCGCAACATTTTGCTTTTCTGTGCGCGTGAATTGAACAGCCTTTCTTTTGTTTTGTGAATAATCGCGAAACTTCTAGAAGAATATGTTAGGGGTTACCATACTTTTATATGTCTTGATTATACATTAGACTTTAGAGCTGAAATGAGCAGCCGAGTTTTTGTAGCCTATTTTAGTGATTCCAGAAAATTCTTATTTATGAGTTTCAGTTGCGTGTTTCGTTCCGATTGGTTGCATTGTATTATTTCCGTAGATGATTCTGGAATTTGGTAGTATATATAAGGAGGGCGCTGGGAAAGCCCGTTCGTACATTGTCTTGCAATTGTCAGTAGTAGAGACACGCAGTTTATTGTAGGTACGTGGCCTGTAGAGGGTGTACATTGTGTGAGACGCTGCGTATGAGAAACTTTGAGTTGCCAGTGTGGACATTGCAGAAGATACTTTGTATCAGTATTTGTGCATTTGGAATTGAACTGTGTGGATTTCGTCGCATTGCTGAATTAAAAAATTGTTGGAACTGTTACTCCAGTATTGTCTACATCCTTAAGTCACGTGTGGCGGGTTGCAGCTGTATGAGGTTTATTTAAAAAGAACCTTACGTGCATGCTTCTGGTGTATTTATCATCCTACGACTACAACTCCACCACGTAACATTTTGGCACCTCCGACGGGGGACCTCTATAGTTGGCTCAGTGAAAAGGGTAGCAGGAGAGAACAGCCAGCAGTCAAACGCAGAGATGGCGACATCAGAAATGGAGTCATTCCTGAAGATTGGAAAGGAATGTGGATTCGAAGGAGCTCAACTCCTCGAGTTCGTAAAGGACAGAGAGGAGAAAGAAGAAAAGAGACGAGAGAGAGAGAAGAAAAAGAGAGATGGGAGAGAGAAGAAAGAGTTAAATATCGTGAAATCAGGCAGCTCGAAATTCAAGCAGAAGAAGTAGAGAGACAGTGAAGAGAAGCAGAGAAACAGCGAGAAGAGGTGGAGAGGCAGCGACAACATGAATCACATTTAAAGCAGATGGACATAGAGACACAGAGTCAGAGTGCTAACAAAGCAACAACCTTAGCCAGCAGAGAGCAAACAGCCCGTGCGCCAAAGCTTCCACCTTTCGTTGAGAACTCAGATAAAATGGACGCTTACCTAGAAAGATTCGAGCGCTTCGCAAGCAGTAATAATTGGAAACAAGAGACTTGGGCTATCAAACTGAGTGCACTTCTAACTGGCAAAGCGTTTGAATTTTATACTCGCTTAACAAGAGAAGAAGCCGAAGATTATACGCAGTTGAAAGCCGCCCTGCTGAGACAGTATGACTTCACTGAAGAGGGTTACAGGCGACGATTTCGGAACTGCAAGCCTGAAGAAGGAGAAACACCCGGCCTATTCATTGAGAGAATCAGAAGCTACCTGGAGAAATGGATAGAGCTGGCTGGTTTAAACAGAGAGTACCAGGACTTGTGTGACCTCATCATCAAAGAACAAGTCCTCAACGCATGTTCTAAGGACCTGGCCGCCCACCTCAGAGAGCAAAAACGACCAGTCACTGAAGGCCCTGGCCGACTTCGCTCAAATATACCTTGACGCCCACAACATGAAGTTCGGGTCCAGTAAGCCGCAGTGTGTGTCTGCACCAGCAGAGGAAATCCACAATGTCAGAGACACCCCGAAATACAAGCCAATGGAGAACCTGACATGTTTTCTTTGTGGAAAGAAAGGCCACAAAGCGATACGGTGTCCTTCTAAAGATGTTCCCCGAGACGACAACATCAGAAGATCCAACCAAGATCGCGGGATAGCAGGCAGAAGCAATACTTCGTCTCAACACAGAGCCGCTGCTGTATTAGCCAATGATGTGACGTCATCCAATGACTTTGAGTCTAGAGAAACGCGAGTGACACCAGAGCTGATTGAATCTTTCAGAAAGAATGGACGCATAGGAGATGGGGCTACATTCTTACCAGCCTCGAACATCGCGCTGCCTGAGAATGAAGTGCCGAATATGCCGGTAGTGTCAGGATTTGTCGGCAAAGCATCAGTGAGAGTGTTGAGAGACACTGGTTGTAGCTGCATCATCGTGAGAGAGGACCTAGTAGCTGAAGACCAGAAGCTACAGGAGTGGACCATCCTCATTTTGGCTGAAGGAACTGTAAGGATTATCCCCCTTGCCAATGTCAGTGTCGACACACCATACGTGACAGGAGAGGTGAAGGCGTTGTGCGTAAATACCCCTGTCTACGATCTTATCATCCGAAACATTGATGGTGCCAGAAACGCAGATGATCCAGATCCAGAGTGGAGACATGAAACATGTGCTGTTACCACGAGAAGTCAAGCAAAGAAGAGTCATCAGACCATCCCTCTTAAAGTGGCGGACAACACGGAAGCAGCCGTGGTTAATAAGGAAAGGCTGGTGGAGCTACAGAGAGCCGACCATACGCTTGACAAGTTCCGAGGTTAAACCGAGCCCGTGACGCGAAAGGGAAAAGAGATAACCTTCGAGACCAGAAGTAGTATCCTGTACCGGATATTCGACAGCAATGGAGATAAACCTGTGCGTCAAGTAGTAGTTCCTGAACCTTTGAGAATGCAGGCGATGAAATTGGCCCATGATTCCATATTGGGAGGACATTTGGGAATCAACAAGACGCTTGATAGGATCCGAGCCGTCTTCTACTGGCCTGATATGGGAGGCGACATCACCCGATTCTGCAGGTCGTGCGACATATGCCAGAAGACAATCTCCAAGGGTAAGGCCCCTAAAGTTCCTATAGAGAAAATGCCACTGATCGATATGCCTTTCATGCGGGTAGATGTAGACCTGGTGGGGCCAATATCCCCTCCAAATGAAGATGGTCATCGCTATATTTTGACTCTGGTGGACTACGCTACACGTTATCCTGAGACCATACCATTGAAGAAGATCGACACTTCAACAGTTTCAGAGGCGCTCGTCAACATATTCAGCCGTTTGGGGATTCCTGAAGAGATCCTGAGTGACCTGGGAACTCAGTTCGTTTCCGACTGCATGGAGGAAATCAACCGGTTATTGAGCATCCGACACCTTACTACCACCCCCTGTGTAATGGGCTGGTTGAAAAGTTAAACGGAACATTGAAGGCTATGCTGAAGAAACTGTGTGCTGAACAGCCAAGTTTGTGGCACAGATATATCAATGCATTGCTCTTCGCATACCGTGAAGTTGCTCAAGATTCGACAGGGTTTTCCCTTTTTGAATTAATGTACGGTAGGACTGTAAGGGGGCCCATGCACATCCTGAAGGAGCTGTGGACCAAGGATATCGAAGCACCTGAGGTAAAAATCAGCTACCAGTACGTCTTAGACTTGAGAGAGAAGCTGGAAGATACCCTCAGGATGGCTCGAGAAGAACTGGGGAAGGCGCAGAACAAGGGGAAGCATTACTATGATCGTAAGGCGAAACCTCGACGATTCCAGCCGGGTGACCATGTATTGGTCCTTCTTCCTAATAACAACAACAAACTCCTGATGCAGTGGAAGGGACCCTAGGTTGTCGACACGGTGGTTGGCTTCAATGACTACAGGTCAACAACAAGGTGAAGGTTTACTATACTAATCTGTTGAAGAAGTACATTGAGAGAGGTCGTCAAGACAAAACACAACTGGCGGCATCGGTGCGTCTTGCTGATGACGAAAGACTAGACGACGAAAACCTGTTTGACCTTAACGAACTCCGACACAAGGAGGATGTAGAAGATATCCGAATCTGACCCAAACTCAACGAGGAGAACTGAGCGTTCTGACAAGAATTTAAGCATCGGTTAACACCTGACCCGGGGACAACAGACACCATCCAGCCCGAGGTTAATCTAACATCCGACGATCCGGTTCGCGACGAGTCGTGTCGTCTGTTTCGCAGCACGAGTGAAGGACTGAGAAAGAATGTTGGGGAGACGCCGGACTCGGAAGTCGACAGAGATTCCAGATTACCAGTGGTCATCGGGAATAGACCAGAGAGATTTAGTTTGGTGTGTGGGAACTTTTGTACTTTCCGTGGGCCGACAGTGTTTGACCCAGGACCAATAACTGTGTGAACTGTGTACTGTACCCCATGATTTGACGATGTCCAGAAGTGAACTTTGACATTGATTTTAGTTTAATCAAGGATTCACAGAACTTTGGAGCGGACCACCTGAGCAGAGCAGTTTGAATTAACATTTTTGTGTCCAGAACAGTTTATAGAAACATTTTGGTTTTTATGACATTTTAAAGGGACATGCCTTCGCTCAGGACTGTTTAAAGGGGCTGTGAGACGATTATTTTGATTTGATTTTGATGTGAAATTATATTTGTTTATGGTTATGTGTAGTTTAACACAACCACAACCGTATTTTTGGATTTGAGAAGGAATTTTTGTGAAATTTCATTCTAAAACGACTGTGGTTGTGTTATCCTGTGAGAGCATGCATGTATTGATCGTAGGAAACGATCTGATATTTATTTGAGCTATCATGGTTACGATTCACGTGCCTTTTCAGTAAGATTTTCTTTTGTTCGTACGTAGAGTTGATTTCGTTTTGTTATGTTTATTCCATGACGTCCTAGAAAGGTCGCACTGTCTAGTGACCTCGTTTGTATGGCATCGGTAAATACGGAACAGTTTGTAACATTTCGCAACATTTTGCTTTTCTGTGCGCGCGAATTGAGCAGCCTTTCTTTTGTTTTGTGAATAATCACGAAACTTTTAGAAGAGTATGTTAGGGGTTACTATACTTTTATATGTCTTGATTATACATTAGAAATTAGAGCTGAAGTTATCAGCCGAGTTTTTGAAGCCTATTTTTGTGATTCCAGAAAATTCTTATTTATGAGTTTCAGTTGCGTATTTCGTTCCGATTGGTTGCATTGTATTATTTCCGTAGATGATTCTGGAATTTGGCAGTATATATAAGGAGGGCGCTGGGAAAGTCCGTTCGTACATTGTCTTGCAATTGTCAGTTGTAGAGACAGGCAGTTTATTGTAGGTACGTGGCCTGTAGAGGGTGTACATTGTGTGAGACGCTGCGTATGAGAAACTTTGAGTTGCCAGTGTGGACATTGCAGAAGAGACTTTGTATCCCTATTTGTGGATTTGGAATTGCACAGTCTGGATATCGTCGCATCGCTGAATTAAAATATTGTTGGAATTGTTACTCCAGCATTGTCTACATCCTTAAGCCACGTGTGACGGGTTGCAGCTGTATGAGGTTTATTTAAAAAGAGCCTCACGTGCGTGCGTCTGGTGTGTTTATCATACTACGACTACAACTCCACCACGTAACAGGGTACAATGGTTCCTTTGACTTCCCTTATGCCTACAAGGGTCCGTATAGTAAACCCTTGCGGCCAATAACTTATATTGTCTCGATTGACACGTAACGATACAGAAGCGGAAAGAAGGAAGGCAGAGTAGCAAAACCTTAGGTCGAATGGACAGCGTTTGACATAACGGCCTTGACCTTTCAAATGTCCACTGATATAGGAGCCTACTTTATCTGTAATTTTGCGTCGACTGCTGTCATCTGCTACTAATTTAACGCCATCATTGCCAGTCCACGCAGATTGGTTGACTGGTTGGTTATAATAATAATACTGAATAATACAGAATAATAATAATAATAATAATAATAATAATAATAATAATAATATCGGTCATTATAAAGGCTCAAAGCGCCGCGAACTGAAACCAACACGCACGCTCACGTGAAACACACGCATTAACTCTGAAGGCTAACACAGTACAAGACAAACACAGGACATTTACGTGGTGCGAAGGGTCAGCTCAGCTAATGAGTTTTAGAAATTTCGAACGCTTGTATTTGAAATTAAAAGTAGCCTAAAACAGGTACCAACGTGGAGGGGGAGAAAGTGCAGTTGAATCCGGAGAAAAAAACCCCGACAATCCGCCCGAATTAATGGTGACAGCGCGTCAGAGGCGGATCTGAATGAGAGTGGGGGTGGCGGGGGGGGGGTGGTCCACGCTTTCGGGGATTAACGTCTACAGCACCGGAGTGATAATGTACGGTCCTAATTGGTGTGTTATGGGGGACAGGGACAGCTATCGCCTATGGAGCACGACCTGAACACTGATCAATTCAGATGCACTGCCACTGTCACTTTGGTTTACCAGGACCTTTCCGCAAGACATGCTATAAGCAAGTCCGTCTTTTTCCCCTGGATTGCGAGCCCAGCTACCGGGACCGGGACGTGGACCGAAAGCCACGACCTGGCTGTTCCCTTCGCTCTCTTTCGCTCTCACATTTAGCCTCCTGAGCTGTTTGGTATTCTGTGTTTTTGAAATCATTGTAAACTCATCCATGGAACATAGATACAACGTGGATTCAGCAAGAGGTGTAGATCATGAGGATCCCCCGCAACTGCAGGGACTGATGGGGACCTATATCTCTTGCAGGAGCTCAATGTTCTCTGACAGCAAATGGGTTTAGGGCACCGCCACACCAGATCAATCGTTACACGGACATGAGTGAAATCTTTGCAGCAATCTCTAGGCGAACGCCCACACACTGTTCAGCGTAAGAAGCGCGGATATAAATGAAGCCAACAAGAGACACAGACCCTCATGAATCCTCGCACTGCTTGGGGGCTCACGAGGGTCTATGCCTATTGCAGTTGGCTGTTGCTCGCTGTGTCCGGTACTGAACGTGTTGAGGACAATTGCGTAGTTTCATTCCGCCTGGCTGGTACAAGTCTACAGCATCTAGAAAGGTTCTTTCAATATCACACTGCGGTCCTTGTCCATGGTCCTTTTCATTGGCGCACATTCAACAAACGGTGAGCGACATTAGAATATTACGGCGTGTGTGGACAGTAGAATATTACGGCGTGTGTGGACAGCGACTAAACTTGTTTTGCAATTCGCCAACTGAGATCGGTATAAACCTCTGTGAAAACACACCTGGCATTGATATCATTCAAATATGCAGCGGGAGATGGACCGTTGTTGGGAAATGATCAGGTTTTATATAGCTTTGTACGCTTTGCATAATAATAACCCTTCAATGCCGTAATAATGCGAACACGCATGCGAATGCGAATAATGCAAGAGGCATAGATCATCATGAGTCCCCGCAGTCGCGCGGCTGATCCTGATCTATGCCTCTTGCATGGCCTCGGTCATATCAGCGTGTCTCGAGCCGACGAAATGAACCCAAACAATAATGGGCAGCGAGTGCGGTGATTTTAGGAACATTATTCCTAGGCGCTGGCATTGATGAGATTAATGACATGAAAAGTCTTCACAGAGGATCTGCCCGGACACATTGTCAGCACTGCCACAGAGGATCTGCCCGGACACATTGTCAGCACTTCCACAGAGGATCTGCCCGGACACATTGTCAGCACTGCCACAGAGGATCTGCCCGGACACATTGTCAGCATTGCCACAGAGGATCTGCCTGAACATTGTCAGCACTGCCACAGAGGATCTGCCCGGACACATTGTCAGCATTGCCACAGAGGATCTGCCCGGACACATTGTCAGCATTGCCACAGAGGATCTGCCCGGACACATTGTCAGCATTGCCACAGAGGATCTGCCCGGACACATTGTCAGCACTGCCACAGAGGATCTTCCCGGACACATTGTCAGCATTGCCACAGAGGATCTGCCTGAACATTGTCAGCACTGCCACGTTGGTTCAGTCTGATACTATTCATCCCATTGGTCCGTTGCTGGCGTCCGAGTCATTACCGGAAAACGGAGGCTCATGAGGATCTATGCCTCTTGCTGACACCACTTTCAATCCATGTTTCATGGACGGTTTTGGCTCTTGGTTGTTGAACGAACAAAGATTTCAGAAACAACAATTACGTACTGTGGCAGGGAAGGGGTTAACTTTGCTAATTGTACTCAAGTTTATGAAAGAAACCTCTCGACCTGTCCTTAGTAACTGAAAGGCTCTTCACATTTAACACGCCTGCACGCAGGCCAGCTACCGCCGATAACTGAAGCACGTTTCGCTCATACTCTCTGAGAAGCATCGCTCTGTCCGACCCAGTCTTTCTGAATCTGCCACTGCAAAGTTAGTGAATGCTTTAGTCAAGAGCCGACTTCACTACTGCAATTCTCTTCTGTTTGGTCTTCCATCTGAGCAAATTAACCGCCTCTAGAGAGTTCAAAATAATGCCGCAAGGCTTGTGAAGCGCAGGCGAAAACGAGACCACGTGACTCCTATACTCAAAGACCTTCACTGGCTTCCAATCCAATCCCGCATACAGTTTCAAATAGCTACCCTTGCATACCGCCACTTTGATGGCAGTCTTCCGTCATACCTTTCCTCCAATTTAATTACTTACCAGCCCTCTCGCTCACTGAGTTCATCAAAAGAGAACTTCTCAATATCCCAAAGTTCCATCTCAAATCTTCCGGTGTACGCTCTTTCAGATATACTGCTCTAATAATTTGGAATTTCTTACCGACTCAGATCAGAAATGCCTCCACCCTTACGCAATTCAAAACAAAGTTAAAAACTTACTTTATCTCTCAGACTTTTGTGTAATTTCTACCTATTTCAGTAGACACTCCCTAAAGATTTGGCGTCTCTCTCTCTCTCTCTCTCTCTCTCTCTCTCTCTCTCTCTCTCTCTCTCTCTCTCTCTCTCTCTCTCTCTCTCTCTCTCTCTCTCTCTCTCTCTCTCTCTCTCTCTCTCTCTGACATCGGCAACACTGGCACCACCATCAGCGACAGCGTCAACAGTGCTGGTGCTGTCAATACGTCTGACTTCGGCAGCACTGATACCACCATCAGCGACAGCGTCAACAGTGCTGGTTCTGCCAATACGTCTGACATCGGCAGCATTGGCACCACCATCAGCGACAGCGTCAACAGTGCTACTGCTGCCAATACGTCAGACATCGGCAGCACTGGCACCACCATCAGCGACAGCGTCAACAGTGCTTGTGCCGCCAATGCCTGTGACGTCGGCAGCACTGGGACCACCATCAGCAACAGCGTCAACAGTGCGGGTGCTGCCAATACGTTTAACACCGGCAGCACTGGTACCAGCATCGCCACCAGCGACCATGACAGCAGTGTTCCCGCTGCCAGTACAACAGACGCCGGCGGAGCTGGCACTCATCCATCTGCTCCTGTTGCTGCAGTGTCCACTGAGTCTGCGTGCCAGACAGTCTGCCCGGCACTCATCCATCTGCTCCTGTTGCTGCAGTGTCCACTGAGTCTGCGTGCCAGACAGTCTGCCCGGTAGTACTCAACCCTGACCCCCTGGCTGTTGAGCGCCTGATGGCGGAGATATAGGCTCTCCGATCCGCCGTTGGGGAGATCCGCCACTCGTACAACATCGAGGTGGATTCGCTGCACACGGAGATTAGACACCTGCGTGAGCGGATCACCCAGCTGGAGGGGGAGAAGGATGGCCAGAGAAGCGACAGGAAAAGCGGCAAGAAGAACCCGTCACCCCCGTCCAACACTCGGCCCAAACAAGCGCTGGAAAAGTCGCCAACCTCAACGACAACTTTTGAACTCCCACGTTCATCTCCGCTAACCCCCGAGCGCAAAGAGCCGGCACCAAACCGACCATCTTCTGATACCGACAAAGCCACCGACCTTTCTGCACTCCAAAACCCAAAGCCCGGCACCCAGACGTTACTACTCGGCGATTCGATACTACGCGGCCTTCATGGAGACCTGATGTCTGTCACTGGCACAGACAAGACGCAGGTCGTGTCAGTGTCAGGCCTCGACAGAGCCGGCATCCTCCAGCACCTTCACGATGCCGACCCCACGAATGCAGTCACCACAGTCGTCATGCATGTCGGCGTCAATGACTGTAAGCGTGGGTTCATCATCGGCAAGAAGGGCTGGAAGGATGTGATTTCTGCTGCCAGACGAGTCTTCCCCAAGGCAGAAATCTTCATCTCATCCATCCTGCCCACGATCACCGAACGTCAGCAGCCGGATCCATGCGTCACAGACACCAGCTTTTGTCTCAGGGAGGTGTGCCACTCGCTGAAGGTCAACTTTATTGACAACGACCAAGTGTTTTATACAAGGACCGGCGAGGTAAAGAGCGGGTGGTTTAGAGACGCCATCCATCCGAACTAGCGGGGCACCAGTGCTCTCGCTGTAAACATCAAGCGGGAGTACTCTGGCCGTACCTCCAACAACGTAACCCGCCCCACTGAGGCTAGACACCAAAACCCACACCGCCACGGACAGCTAAATGTACCCGGGAATGGCGGTAAAAACGGGCATCCCGGCCCTAGAGACCAAGAGCCTCAACACAATCAGCGTCCTCAGCACGCAGCCAGTTCAAGCTTGGCGCCCCGATTCCGCCAGGAGCAGGCTGTGACAAAAGTCTTCAGAATGGCGCCCCGATTCCACCAAGAGCAGGCTTTTGCAAAAGACTCTAGTCAGCACGATCCGAACCATGCTGACCGTACACCAGCGCCGTTTGCGTATGGCGGTGGATCAAAGGCCGGGGTTGCTCCAGAACACAAGCCGCAGCAGCCCGGCTATGATCGCACATCAACACTCATGGGCGCCCCTTCCTACATGGCAGGCGGTCGACCTGTATACCCCTACCAAAACCCCCCAACTTTCCCCTACCCCCTACCACACCCTGGATTGCCGCAGCTTACTGAGAGTGACTGCCGCCTTGTTTTCGCTTCTTCAAAAGTTCAGGCCACGCGCCGGAAATTAGGACACGCGTCCCTAGGTGATAGGGATTTCGACATTCTTTGATAAAGTTCCACTGTGCGTGTTTTGTGGACCAATTATTGACAGTAATTCCCAATCTGCTATTATCATTTTCCCGATTTAAATATACTTTTCTCACTTAGCGATTTTTAAAATTATTATAGTTGTATCATTTTCTTAGACTTTAAATTTGTTTTTTTTTTATTTTTATTTTTAAGTCGTCAAAATAGCTTTGTGTATTATGAACTTTGTCGCAGGTGAACGTGCATAGTTCCTTGACAAGTCATTTTTTCATTTGTTTTCTTTTATAGTTGCTGACTTTGTTTTTTTTTTTTTTGTTGTTGTTGACATAACCAAGCAAGAAAACCGTAAACATTCTGCTGAAGTTAGACTAAGCGAGTGATAAACATTGTGATTCTTCGCCGTGTATTGTTTTTATTGAGCTTTTTTATAAAGCATTCTATAGATATTGATATTAGTTGATTGTTATTTGTTATTTTGGGTGATTATTTTGTGTGTGACCATATTTGTATTATATCTCTCGCTACATTTGCGTTTTTACCGACATGCAAAATCGTAATCTAAAAACTGTTCCGAAACGAACAGACGAACTGAGAATTGGCCATCTTAACATATACCATCTAGTTAACAAGGTGCCCGATTTATCTGTGTTCCTAAACACGCCCTTACATTTTCATAATTTTTTGGTGTGTCCGAGTCAAGGCTTAACAAGCCCTGAACACACTGGACTAGCTGTATATATATACATAATTCAATACTTGGTAACTTCAAACGGCGGCAAGACTTAGAGCCAGCTCAAGTGGAAAGCTTGTGGGTAGAAGTGAAGACATCTAATTCACCCCCCGTCCTCATTGGCTTTATTTATAGAAATCCCGCAGCCAGCTGGGACTGGTATGATGACTTCGTAGCAATGATGGATAGCGTAAATCAAAATAAAACTGACGTTGTTCTTTTGGGCAATTTTAATATCGATCTTTCTAAATCTAAAGGGTCCAATGCTGCATGGGCGTCAACAACAGCACTATTCGGTTTAAAACAGTTAATTAAACCCCCACTATAACCACATGTAAATCTTCAACCCTGATTGATCATATTTATGTCACAAATGAGGATAAAATATCAAATATACATGTTCCCTCCTTAGCTGTCAGTGACCATAACCCAGTATGTTGCACAGTCTCCATGAAACTAGACAAAGAGAACAAAAAGATACATAAAACAATTAAATATCGTTCTTTCAAAACATTTAATAACGGCGACTTTTTGCGGGATCTGCGAAATACTCCTTTCAGTGACGTGTATAACCACAATTCTCCTTACAGTGCCCTGTCGAACTGGATGGATCTATTCCTTAGGGTCCTAAATAAGCACGCGCCCATACGAGAAAAACTAGTTAAGCACTCTAACCTGCCACCCTCGTTAACAGTATATGTCAAACAGGCCATGTCATTTAGAGTCAAACTTAAGCAAGAAAAACAGCTTGATGAATATAAGAAACAACGAAATCGTGTTAAATACTTAGTGAGAGCGTGAAAAAAACTGTTCTTCCAGGAAATGATTAGGGACCAAAAAAGATACAGCATCGGTGTGGGAAGCCCTGAACGTTATAACGAAGGGTAAATCAGCCCCTAAAATACCATCCCATTTGTCAGCTGATATATTAAATAACCACTTCCTATTGACAGCTGAAACACTTGCTCGGTCAGCTGCAAGTAGTAACGCAGAGTACCAAGTTCCTAGTGTACTGGAAAAATACTGTGAGGCCAAAAATATACTGCAGACATTCATCGTTCCTGATATTACCGTCCTTGAAGTCGGCAAATGTATCTCTAGCATGCCGAACAAAAAGTCCACCGGGATGGATGGTATAGACAACAAAATTCTGAAAATGTCACTACCATATACGGTAGAGGCACTCACTTATATCTTTAACCTCTGTATACAACACAGCACGCTTCCAACTATTTTCAAAGAGGCCAAGGTAATTTCAATCCCTAAATCAAAAGATCTTGAAGATGACAATAACTACCGTCCTATCTCACTTTTGTCGGCCCTGTCAAAGCCCCTTAAAAAACACATACAAAAACACCTCCTCGATTTCTAGAAAAGGGCAATTTCATAAATATTCATCAGTCCGGCTTTAGACAGAAACACTCATGTCAGTCAGCACTGGCACATATTATAGACAGCTGGCTGGAATCAATAAATAAACACCTGATGTCTGGAGCTGTTTTCTTAGACCTACAAAAAGCATTTGATCTTGTCGACCATGACATTCTCTTAAAGAGACCATACAAGTGAAACTACCATAGCATTCTTTAGATCATACCTAAAAGCCTCGTCCTCAGAAAGAAAAAATCCGATCACATCACACCCCTGCTTAAACTCCTTCACTGGCTTCCCATCCCACAACGCATCCAATACAAGATTCTGTCTCTCTGCTGCAAATCCCTAAACACCTGCGCTCCTGCCTATCTCTCCAACTTACTTCACCCCTACACTCCTTCCCGCTCCCTCCGCTCCGCCTCCGACCCTCTCCTTTTCCACATCCCCCGCACCAAACTCAGCACTTTCGGCCCCGGGTCCTTCGCAGTTTATGGTCCATCCACCTGGAACACTCTCCCACTCTCTATCCGTCAGAAACACTCTCTCTCCTCCTTTCAGTCCGCCCTCAAAACTCACCTCTTTCAACAGTTCTAGCACTATATCACCACACTTCCCACAAAAGCTGACTGTCGTAATGTATTTCACCATTTGTTGTACGTGAGTCGTTGTCTAAAGCGTGCACATGCGTGCGCGAGTTGTGAGTGCGCGCTTAGAGTTATAATTATTATAAGATAAGCGCATTATAAATACCGTTATTATTTATTATTATTTTTTTTATAAAACAATATACCAATGGAAAATACTCTAAACAAGGACAAGTTAACTACGGTGTCCCCCAGGGGTCGATCTTGGGACCTCTTTTATTTATAATATTCATTAATGATTTGCCTTTGCATATTACTAACACTGATGTCAATTGCAACCTGTTTGCGGACGATACGAGCCTCCGCGTTTCGGGTAAAAAAAAACAGCTGATATTAACCATAGCTTACAAAGTAGTCTCAGCGAGGTTTCCGACTGGTGTAGAGAGAATCATATGGTTCTTCATCCAGGAAAAACAAAGAGTATTTTAATCACTACACGACAAAAACCCCAACACCGACAACAGCCGTTACATTTAGAACTGAACGCTAAACCGATAGAACAAGTCACAGAGCGTAAATTCTTGGGAATACACGTTGACGAACAATTATTTTGGGAGACGCATATAAATACAGTCTGTAAAACCATTACTAAAAAACACTTTCCTGTTGTCCCAGCTTAGACAAGTAACGGATACACATACTCGTAAACTGTTTTTTCACGCTCATATCAAGTCTCACGTTGATTATGTCTCCACAGTGTGGGACGGTTGTAGTGATGTTCACATGAACAGGTTAAACTCTCTATATAAAAGAGCTGTCAAAATGATAGATACGCGGCCCATTCCTACCACAGACAAATTTAGACATCTAAAACATTCTCGACCTGCGTCAACAACTTAATTTCAACAAATGCATCCTCATGCACAAGATATTAAATAACATGACACCGCAGTATCTAACCACCAAATTTATGCCACAGCATTAACGCGTGCGGACCTCACGGAACAATACTTTACCCCTACCTCTGTCTAGAATTGACCTCTTTAAAGCTAGTTTATCCTTTTCTGGAGCGTTTGTATAGAACACTATTCCTGCACATTTGAAGACTATAGCCTCGCTTGGAATCTTTAAAACGAAACTTTTCGATTACCTGATGAGCCAAACATAACAACACTGGGCATTTAAACAAACCCTGATGGTTAATGCTTTCGTGTAATATATGCATTTATCTATATTGTTTGTGTGTGTGTGTGTGTGTGTGTGTGTGTGTGTGTGTGTGTGTGTGTGTGTGTGTGTGTGTGTGTGTGTGTGTGTGTGTGTATGGTAAAAGATGAATGTTGAGTGTCACTATTATTTTGTGTAAATAATTTTTATTTATTTTCTTGTTGCATGAAATACTATGTGATAATATAATTCTTTATTATTATTATTATTATTATTATTATTATTATTATTATTATTATTATTATTATCATCATCATCTTTTAATCTATTTGATGTTGTAGATGTTAGCAACGGAAAGTTTGTAAAATGACGATTTGTTTCTGTCAAAACATTTTACCGTTGATAAATAAAGTTTCATCACCATCATCTCTCTCTCTCTCTCTCTCTCTCTCTCTCTCTCTCTCTCTCTCTCTCTCTCTCTCTCTCTCTCTCTCTCTCTCTCTCTCTCTCTCTCTCTCATTTATTCATTCATTGATTCATTCATTGATTCATTCAGTCTCTCTCTCTCTCTCTCTCTCTCTCTCTCTCTCTCTCTCTCTCTCTCTCTCTCTCTCTCTCTCTCTCTCTCTCTCTCTCTCTCTCTCTCTCTCTCTCTCTCTCTCACGTTTACGTTCCGACATAAGTGACGCATCTATTTCGATACCGGGGTTTTCAGTAATCCGGCGCGATCCTGTACGTCCTCAGCAAACAGGATTAGCTGTTTATATACATGACTCTATTGCGCACTTTACACGCAGAAGAACAGACCTGGAATCAGACTCTGTTGAAAGTGTGTGGGTTGAGGTGAAGACAAACAGATCGGCCCCTTTGCTTGTTGGATTTGTATACCGAAACCCGTCTGCGTCATTTGAGTGGTATGACGACTTTTTACATATGGCGGATAAGATTAACAAAAGCAGCACTGAAGTGTTATTACTTGGCGATTTTAACATCAATATGTTTGTTTCGAACCCTGCTTGGGAATCCACAATCAATATGGTTGGTCTCAAGCAGATCATCACGTCTGCAACTAGAGTTACAGAGTCGTCTGCCACTCTGATTGATCATATATACACCTCCAACAATTCAAGGGTTCTTAGTTCTTGTGCCCTTCAAGTGGCGATCAGTGACCACTACCCTGTGTGCTGCAGCTGGGCTTTGAAGTTGGACAAACAAAATCGGAAAAACCAACATACCACTATCTATTATAGATCGTTTAAAAAGTTTAATAGGGATATGTTTTTAGCCGAACTAAATGAAACCTCTTTTTTTTCGGTTTACAATCATACGAATCCTGAAGATGCGTTGGCCGATTGGTATAGATTGTTCCGTCGGGTTCTTGACAAGCATGCGCCGTTGCGTGAAAAGAGGGTGAAACATGTGCTTTTACCCCAATGGTTAAGCAATGACATTAAAGAGGCCATGGCTGTCAGAAATAAACTAAAACGCAACAAAGATTTTGGTGCTTTCCGCAAGCAGAGAAATCGTGTTAAATACATGGTATTAGAGGCCCAAAAAAACCACTTTAAGCGATTGATGGACAACAAAACAGACACCTTATCTGTCTGGCGCGCCCTTAATGCGTTCACTAAATCACGACAAACAGCACCATGTACATCTATATCTGCAGACACATTTAACAACCATTTCTTTTCTGCTGCTGATTCGTTGTTAAGCAGTACGACAACTCACACACCAGCTATATCCAAAAGGCTTACAGATTTTTGTGAGGACAAACTCGCGCCAAACGTATCATTTAGTATTCCTTCGCTTACTGTATTTGACGTTGGCAAATCTATTAGCCAACTCAAAAATAAGCGCTCGCTTGGTCACGACGGGATAAATACATACTTTTTAAAACTTGCTGCCCCGTATGTGGTCGAGTCTTTGACATTTATTTATAATCTCGTTTTACAACATGGTACATTTCCAAACAGCTGGAAAGTAGCCAAAGTTATTCCTCTGCCTAAAAGTAAGAACCTCTCAGATCCTAATAAGTTTAGACCAATCTCGCTCTTGTCAGCTCTGACAAAACCAATAGAAAAACATGTACACAGGCATCTGAGCTATTTTCTTGAAAAACATAACTTGCTTTACCCACTACAGTCAGGTTTTAGACCTCGCCACTCATGCCACACTGCTCTAGCTCACCTGACCAATACTTGGCTTACGTCCATGAACAAAGCTGAAATGACCGGTGCTGTATTTCTAGATTTCTCAAAAGCCTTTGATCTAATAAATCATGATATGTTGATACTAAAGCTATCAGTGTATCACGTAAACAAAGCATCCTTGGACTTTTTCAAATCCTACCTGCACGGAAGACGTCAGTATGTGTTTGTTAACGGAAAACGTTCCGCTGAAGGCATACTAAAGCATGGCGTGCCTCAGGGCTCAATATTAGGGCCCCTCCTATTTTCCATTTACATCAATGATATGCCATTGCATATTTCAGATCTAAACGTACGCTGTAGTCTGTTTGCTGATGATGCTACTCTCGACATGTCGTCAGCGAATATCTCCACAATCAATTCCTCACTTCAACAGGGCTTAACTGATGTTTCAAAATGGTGTCACACTAACTATATGGTACCAAATCCGTCTAAAACAGAATGCATGCTAATAACTACACGACAAAAGCAGCAGCTACATCCACCCCCTCTTAGCCTTTCTCTCAACTCTGAGCCGATTAGACAAGTTAGAGAGCAACGCTTGTTAGGCGTCATTATTGACGATCAACTCACATGGCACGCTCATGTCAGCAGCGTATGTCGAACAGTGTCCAGGAATTTATATCTTCTTTCAAAACTGCGTTATTTTACAGATACACCGACAAGGAAAATATTTTATAACGCACATATTCAATCCCATATAGATTATGCTTCTACAGTTTGGGATGGATGTAGTGATGCGTGCATAAAAAAGACTTAATGCTCTTCATCGTAGAGCAGCCAAATTAATCCACCCGGATAGTAAAGAAAGCACCGACGACCGACTCAAAGCCCTCGACATGCTGCCTCTGCGTAAGTTACTTATGTACAATAAAGGCGTACTTATGTTTAAAATCTACCACTCTAAAACGCCTAGTTATCTAACAGATCTATTTAGCCCTGCTCATACGCCTTATAAAACGACGAGGAACAATCTATCCATACCAAGGCCGCGCCTCGATATATTCAAAACTAGTTTGTCTTACTCAGGAGCCAAACTATGGAATCTGTTGCCTATCGACATTACTGGGGCTCCTTCTTTGTCCACATTCAGAGCCCGCTTATTTCGGCACCTGAAAGAAAATTAAGCCCATAGTTGTGTACTTGTGTCAGCGTTTTTCCAGCGCAGTGATTTGTATTGTCGAGTTTGCAGTTGCTGTTCAAACTAAGTTTTTAACATTCATGTTTAATCAGGCTCTTAGTGTGTGTGTGTGTGTGTGTGTGTGTGTGTGGACTCGAGGTCAGTCTGAAAAAGACAGAGGTCCTCCATCAGCCGGCACCCAAGACAGTGTATCGCCCTCCTCACATCACCATTGGCGAGTCTGAACTAAAGTCAGTGCACCAGTTTACTTACCTTGGCTGCATTATCACGTCGGACGCCAAGCTGGACAAGGAGCTTGACAGCAGGCTGGCAAAAGCGAACAGCGCTTTCGGGCGACTTTTCAAGCGGGTGTGGCACAATCAACAGCTGAAAACAGGCACCAAGATCAGCGTGTACAGAGCTGTGGTCCTCACCACCCTGCTGTATGGTTCCGAGTCCTGGGCCCTCTACCGCAGCCAACTACGACTCCTCGAACGCTTCCACCAGCGCTGCCTGCGTACCATCCTGGGCATTCACTGGAGTGACTATGTCACCAACGTCGAGGTCCTTGAACAGGCTGAAACTGTGAGCATCGAGGCTTTGCTGTTGCGGACACAGCTCCGCTGGGCGGGGCATGTCTCCAGGATGGAGGATCATCGCCTACCAAAGATCACCCTGTTCGGCGAGCTTGCTACTGGACACCGTGACAGAGGGGCACCAAAGAAGAGATACAAAGACTGTCTCAAGAAGTCACTTAGTGCCTGCCAAATCGACCACCACCAGTGGTCTTCGCTTGCTGCGGACCGTGACACCTGGCGCTCCACCATTTACAAGGCAGCTGTCTCCTTTGAGGACTCTCACAGAGCTAGCCTTAAGGACAAGCGGCTCAGGAGAAAAAACAGAGATGCCGCAGCTCAGAACCCCGGCCATACCTTCCCCTGCAGCCACTGCGGTCGAACCTGCCTGTCTCGGATTGGCCTCCGCAGCCACGAACAAGCCTGCAGACGTCGTGGGCAACTCCTATAAAATCTTCGTTCGCGAAGTCAAGCCAAGAGAGTGTGTGTGTGTGTGTGTGTGTGTGTGTGTGTGTGTGTGTGTGTGTGTGTGTGTGTGTGTGTGTGTGTGTGTGTGTGTGTGTGTGTGTGTGTGAGTGAGCTAACTTCTTTTTTTATGCTCACGTTTTGCCTTTCCAGTTTTATTAGTTTTAGTAACGCGCGTGAGATTGATGTATGAGTGCGTGTGCAAGGACATGATTGAAAAAAGGTCTGTGTACCTAATCATTTATCCTTGAGAAATAAAGTTTCATTTCATTTCATTTCATTTCATTTCATTTCTCTCTCTCTCTCTCTCTCTCTCTCTCTCTCTCTCTCTCTCTCTCTCTCTCTCTCTCTCTCTCTCTCTCTCTCTCTCTCTCTCTCTCTCTTCTTCTTCTTCCGATAGAAGGTGTACTCAAACGGAAGGTATTCGAAAGAAGGTATAGTCAGGCACGGAGTCCCCCAAGGATCTATTCTAGGGCCTCTTTTATTTTCTTTATTCATCAATGACCTACCTCTTTCCATCTCAAATCCTGAGGTTAAATGCGAACTCTTTGCTGACGATTCAACGCTGCATACATCTGACAAACGTGAAACGATGCTAAATTGTATCCTCCAGCAAAGTCTCGATGAAGTGTCAGATTGGTGTACGCAAAATCGCATGCTAATCAGTACTTCTAAAACCAAAAGCATGTTGATAACAACCCGACTAAAGCGCCAGCTACATCCTGCCCCTCTGAAACTGTCACTTGGCAATAAGCCTATCCAACAAGTATCCAGGTACCGCCTACTGGGAGTTGTAATTGACGACCAGCTGAATTGGTCGCCGCATATCGACAGTTTGTGCAAAACCTTGTCCAGGAATGTATTTCTGCTATCTAAACTTAGACATATTCTTAGTACAAAGTGCTGTACATTGTTCTTTCACGCACACATTAAAAGCCACTGTGACTATGCATCCTCGTTGTGGGACGAATGCAGTGAACTTCATTTTAAAAAACTAAACTCGCTGTATCGTCGTTCAATTAAGTTAATTATTCCTAACCCTACTTCCACGGACGAGAAAATAAAATCCCTTGGCCTGCTTACACTGAAGGAACAACTCAAATTTAACAAATGCGTCCTCATGCACAAAATATTTCATTATCAAGCCCCGGAATATCTGCGCATGATATTTAACTTCAGCCCTCGGCATCAACTACATACGAGGAATGACTTGCTTCACTTACCCCGCCCACGGATAGATCTCTACAAGTCAAGCCTTCTATTTTCTGGTAGCTCTGTCTGGAACTCATTACCATTAAGCATTAAATCATTTTCTGATAAAACCCATTTTAAACGCGCATTGCACACTCACTTCCAATCAGCGTGACTTCACAGTTTGCCATATAAGAATAATACTGCTGATAACACGTAAACGTCAAATATTTTTCTCTTTCTCCTTAAATTTGCTACCTGCTCATCTATTGTCTTGTCGGTGTCTCTATACGCTATTGATGCTGCTGATTCTATGACACTGTCTTAGATGAGTATAATATTAATGCTGTGCACGCGTTTCGTTCTCTTGCTTTTTGCATCGGAGGCAGTTACAAATTCTCCATTGTCATTTTTTTCCTCCTTTCGATGATTCCCCTATTGCGTCCCCCCCCCCCCTAGTTTTGCTTCCTCATCGTATTATTATTATTATTATTATTTGCATGCTATGTTTCTTTTCCTGTTGTGTTCTCTTTTGTTTACAGGACAGCTTGTAAGACAGGCATTGAGTTGCCTAATGGCTTTATCCTGAATAAAAAAGGGTTCATCATCATCATCTCTCTCTCTCTCTCTCTCTCTCTCTCTCTCGTTCTCTCTCTGTGTGTGCGTGTGTGTGTGTTTGTGTGTGTGTGTGTGTGTGTGTGTGTGTGTGTGTGTGTGTGTGTGTGTGTGTGTGTGTGTGTGTGTGTGTGTTATCATTATTAAAGACAAATATGCTTGGAGCAAAAGTTAAACATTGGGTTCTTTATTTCACTGAACATGTGCAAGTGTTACAGGTAACACATTTTACAGTGCAGCAAACCAGAGGCATGTCAGAGCGAAACCGGATACCGAGACACACTGTCTTGTGCCAAATGTACTAGAGTTACATGTTGCGGTTTATCAACCCAGAAAGCTGATTGGGCTGTGAGGAATTAGTGCTGCGCTTACTGCTGACTGGAAACGTGACTGTCAAGCATGAGAAACGCAAAAAAAATGACCAGCGAAGCAAGAAACGCGCTTTGGAGGGACGAGCACAAAACAGAAGACGAATGACACACACACACACACACACACACACACACACACACACACACACACACAGACACACACAAACACACGCACACACACACACAGACACACACACACACACACACACACACAGACACACACACACACACACAGCCACACACACACACACACAGACACACACACACACACAGACACACACACACTGCTTTGTTCAGTTTTCACATGCACACCCCCCCCCCCAAACCATCAACAACAACAGCAACAAGCTGGTGGTGTCTGATGATCAATTATTATTGAACCCACTTAGCCCTGACACTCTACAGCAGGAGATAGATCGACCATGAAAATTCAAGTGTTGTGCCAGATTTGTTTGGCGCAGCTAATCTGGCACTACCCTTGAATTATCATGGTCAACCCATCTCCTGCAACTGGTTCACGGTCGTTAGGTGACAGTTCCCGAATGTGGGCTGTGGTGTTAAACGGGTTAATGCTGCATATTGAAAACCAAACTATGATCAGAATGAATGATACATGGAAATCGGAACTGTGCATATGTATATATATTGACACTTGTTACAGATTGCACACAAACATTTGTACAGTACACTCTACTCATGCGTGCAATCAGCAAGTTCATGTGTTCTTCAGTAACTGACTTAAACTGCCTTCATTCACCCTGTCCATCCACAATACAATTGACGTCACACGCTGCCTTCATTCACACTGTCCATCCACAAATACAATTGACGTCACACGCTGCCTTCATTCACACTGTCCATCCATAAATACAATTGACGTCACACGCTGCCTTCATTCACACTTTCCATCCACAATACAATTGACGTCACACGCTGCCTTCATTCACACTGTACATCCACAATACAATTGACGTCACGCGCTGCCTTTATTCACAATGTACATCCACAATACAATTGACGTCACGCGCTGCCTTCATTCACACTGTACATCCAAACATTGTGAACGTACAATAGACACCGTGACATCATATCCTGTCTTTGTCCCCATATCACCTCTGGTCCTCCTTTTGCTGACCGTTTCAGCACCAGTGGCCTTGATCTAAGATCTTACCTTTGTTGACCTTCTAACACCATCGTGGTGGCTCACCAGCATCACCAGCATCATCCAAATGCCTTTAACTTGGAGATGGTTTTCCTATGTGTTTTTGGTGTCGCCTCGGAGAGGATGTGGCCAGGGACCACGCACGGGCGGTCTTGAGATAGAGGGACGCTATGCTAGTCCGGAGGGATTACACACGAGGATAGCTCACGAAGGCCAAGAGGCCCTAGACTATGGTGATCCCGGGGGAGGCGCTGTACCCGCACCACCCCCACCCTTTGAGTCAGGCAGAGACCCCTTGGTCCATCTTAGACTAGTGTCCCAATAGAAGCTTTAACTACTGTCCTGACAGCTCAGGATAGAAGGGAAACTAATCAGGCACTGCATGTGAGCTGTTAAATCTGATCCATCTCTCGATACGTGCACACAGTGCTAGAAAGTCGAGCTACTTTGACGTGTGAAATGAAAACTTTCCTTGAAAAGGCCTGAAACCAAACACTATACAGGCGGCAAGTCAGACCTTAGGTTAACGCTATCCCAATGCGCAACATGTCAACTGCCGACGCCGGCTCTATGGCATTGGGATCGTGTTAACTCGCGTGCAGTCTTGACCTATTTACACACTACCAGTGCGCACTTTACACTTTATGTGTATTGTGTCTCGCAGACTAAGATGTGGATGAGTTCAAATAAATTACAGGTGAATGACGGAAAAAAACGGAGACCATGATCATTGCTTTCCCGAGGTTTACGAAGACGCTGACACTTCCCCAGTCATTACGAATCAGTGGTGCCACTGTCCCCTTCTCCCCCCATGTAAAATGTCTGGGTGTCACACATGCGCCTTCATGTGAACAACGTTTGCAGATCCGCCTATACTGAACTGCGATATATTGCTTCAGTCCGCCGCTATCTGACACCTGAAGCAACTAAAGTATTTGTCTGCGCTTTTGTTTTGTCTAAATTAGACTATTGCAATGCTCTTTTGGCTGGCTGTTCCCAGTGTCTGATTGGCAAACTCCAGAAAATTCAAAACTCAGCTGCTAGGTTGATTCTTAGAGTCCCTAGATCAGATCATAATTATCACACCCCATCTGTCTGCTCTTCATTGGTTACCTGTAACAGCTAGGATTTAGTACAAAATTTCATGCATGACTCACAGTTGTATTACCTGTTCCACACTACCTTGCCTCTCGTCTCCAGCTGTACACGCCCTCAAGACAGAATTTGCGCTCTGCTGCCGACTCTCGAGTTTTACGTATCCCTCTTGTCGAAACAAAGTCGTTTGGTGAGAGGTCATTCAGGTACCAGAGCCCAGTTGTTTGGAATGACCTCCCACGCGAACTGAGATACGTGGATTCGAGAGAGGCATTCACGCGAGCCCTAAAGACCCATCTTTTTTCTGTCTGCTACGAATGACTTTGTCACAGACCTGTCATTTTTAAGTCATCTCTATCTCTATTAGAAGTAGTGTTTGTGTGTCCGCGCGCGCGCGTGCGATGCATGCTTATAAGTCCATAAGCGTAGCATTTTGGAATGGTGACTTTATAGCTTGTTTATAGAGTGCGATGTATGGTGTTTTAGTACTTTTTGTAAGTTGCGTTTTTGTAATTAGTTATATTTGTACAGATATTTTTCGTTAAGCGCCTAGAGCTCTAATCTCAGGTTTGGTGCTATACAAATATTCATTAGTAGTAATAGTAGTAGTAGTAGTAGTAGTAGTAGTAGTAGTTGTAGTAGTAGTAGTAGTTGTTGTAGTAGTAGTATTGTGATATGTTGTGCGCTATCAGATCCGATAATGTTCCCATACCTACATTGGAGGGGCTGTGTGTGCCAACTATGTTTAATAAAATAATAAAATAAAATTTGAACTAAATTGCGTACAGAAATTCACCAAAGTTGTCAGTATGAAGTACTTTATAAATATGTTCATGTAACCAAATAAATGTGTGCTTTCTCAAACTGATCTCCATGGGGATTATCAGCATGATAGTAATATACATTTGTATAGGAAAAGAAAAGATGTCATCTTAAACTGGCTGTTTTGTGGTGTGCTACTTAATGTTGGGTATCTTTCATTATTGGACTGGTTTTAAAAGTAGACCAGTTGCATCTGCTCTCTAAACACGTCCTTATTTTTTGATTGGCTAAAGGTGTATCCAGTTAGCCTGTTTTAAGCATACCCCACACTACACTGACGAGCAAAAGAAATGAGATATTCTTGGAATCATCGGATACACTGTAGGAATCATCTCGACTAAAACCGCTACCGACACACAAAGGGTTAATTATCAGTGTACATTAGCATTGTAAGAAACATACTAGTGCCACTGTGGAAATATGTAGACAGGTGAGTTAAACGGCGCATTTTAATTTACACCCCTTATTATATCTATCGGTGCCGAGTTGCTTATATTATTTGTCAAATTTTCGGGATGTGGTGTTTAAATAGATGTATGACTGCAACATGTTGTTTGGTGTCATCACATCCACCCAGTGCAGTGAGCCTTTCTCCAACTAGACCTCAGTGAGCCTTTCTCCAACTAGACCCCAGTCAGTCTTTCTCCATCTATACCCCAGTCAGCCTTTCTCCATCTACACCCCTGTCAGCCTTTCTCCAACTAGACCCCAGTCAGCCTTTCTCCATCTATACCCCAGTCAGCCTTTCTCCAACTAGACCCCAGTCAGCCTTTCTCCAACTAGACCCCAGTCAGCCTTTCTCCATCTATACCCCAGTCAGCCTTTCTCCATCTATACCCCAGTCAGCCTTTCTCCAACTAGACCCTAGTGAGCCTTTCTCCAACTAGACCCCAGTCAGCCTTTCTCCAACTAGACCCCAGTCAGCCTTTCTCCATCTATACCCCAGTCAGCCTTTCTCCAACTAGACCCCAGTCAGCCTTTCTCCAACTAGACCCTAGTGAGCCTTTCTCCAACTAGACCCCAGTCAGCCTTTCTCCAACTAGACCCCAGTCAGCCTTTCTCCTAGACCCTAGTGAGCCTTTCTCCAAATAGACCCCAGTCAGCCTTTCTCCAACTAGACCCCAGTGAGCCTTTCTCCAACTAAACCCCAGTCAGCCTTTCTCCAACTAGACCCTAGTGAGCCTTTCTCCAAATAGACCCCAGTCAGCCTTTCTCCAACTAGACCCCAGTGAGCCCTTCTCCAACTAGACCCCAGTCAGCCTTTCTCCAACTATACCCCAGTCAGCCTTTCTCCAACTAGACCCTAGTGAGCCTTTCTCCAAATAGACCCCAGTCAGCCTTTCTCCAACTAGACCCCAGTCAGTCTTTCTCCAACTAGACCCCAGTCAGCCTTTCTCCAACTAGACCCCAGTCAGCCTTTCTCCAACTAGACCCCAACATATGCTGTAATATGAGCGTGAAAACATGCGTACATACAAACAATTGTCATTCATACACACACACGGACAAAGTGAAAATGCCTTTCAAAAGTTTACGCAAGAAAGTAAAAGTGAAGCTAGCTGGGGGGCGAATCTTTGAGGAGGGGCGAAGGGGGGTGGGGGTGGTGGGTCCAAGTGTTCCGGATCCCCCACCCGCACCCCTCGCTCCCTCCGAAAAAAAAAACTTTCAACGAAAATTCTATAGGCAAGTTTCCTACTCCTGGTAAATGTAAATTCATTCGGTTGAAGTGTTAAAGTCAACGAGAGACATGTGCCCCCCCCCCCCTCCCTCCCAGAAGACTTTACTAATTTTCATGGTGAAAAAAACGTGATAAAACATCATTAACAAAACTATATAAAATTAACCAAAAATTAGGGATGCAAAATTAACTCCAAAAACATGAAGATAACACTAAATATATTTCTCCATGGTGTTCAATTTTTACAACAATTTACACACACACACAAAATCTACAAATACAAGAGAGAAAACGTGAACACAAAAAGCAGGACAATTGCTCTGAAAATTATTCCTTAACACATTCTACCGCAGACACAGCACAGCAAGGTAAGGATCGACCATGATAGTTCAAGGGTGATGCCATAATAGCTTGGCGCCTATTCTGGCATCACCCTTGAACTATCATGGTCGATCTGTGTCTTGCACTGCAACGCACTCTTCAGAGGACAAAAGCAAAATTTGGGGATTTGGGTGTTGGGGTAGAATGAGTTAAGGGGTTAAACTATAAACCAGGGTAAAACACGTCAGAAAAATGATGACACACCTGTGAGGTGCGTACAGTATATATATCATGAAACGCATCTAGGTAATAACGACACCAAAACACCACAGTATTACATGTACACTGTGCCGCGAGTGGAAGCGAAAGCTGTTCATGTCAGTGTAGCAGGGTAAAACACCCTTCACACCGAATGTCCCCTCTTCCTGCTATGGTTACACATCAACAACCAATAGGAATGTCAGTCGTGTCTGCAAAAGGAGCCTCATGAGCAAACAGTAAAGTCATTTATCCAAACCACAGAATGAGCCTATTACTTTAAGGCGTCAACTGCTAGTCCAGTCAAGCATGCCTTTCGATATTGCTTAGAGCCTATTAGAATCCAGTTTCCCACCCGCAGCATTCAATACCCGTCGGGGACATTTTGATGCATTCAGATATTTTGTACATACGTACCTTTCAACATGTCACCTGGTACCTTTCAACAAACCGTACTACAAAACCAATCTGAATAACATTATCTTGATAACACACGCATTCACTCTGCAACACACGCATTCACTCTGAAGACTTACACAGTACAGGACATTTACGTGGTGTGAAGGGTCAGGTCAGCTATTGAGATTTATAAATTTCGATCGCTTGTATTTGAAATGAAATTGGCCAAGAACAGGTATCAAAGTGGTGGGAGAAAGAGAGCAGATGAACCTGGAGTAAGAACCCCCGACGATCCGAATTAATGATGACAACGCACCAAAGACGGTTCTGAAGGAGAGTGGGGGTGGGGGTGGTCCACTACTTTCGGGGATTAATGTCTACAGCACCGGAGTGATAATGGACGGCCCTAATTGGTGTGTTATGGGGGACAGGGACAGCTATCGCCTATGGAACACGACCCGAACACTAATCAATTCAGATGCACTGCCACTGTCAATTTGGTTTACCAGGACCTTTCAAAACATGCTACAAACAAGTCCTTCTTTTTCCCTGGATTGCGAGCCCAGCTACCGGGACCGGGACGGGGACCGAAAGCCACGACCTGGCTGTTGCCTTCGCTTTCTTTCGCTCCCACATTTAGCCGCCTGAACTGTTTGGTATTCTGTGTTTTTGAAATCATTGTAAACTCATCCATGGAACATAGATACAACGTGGATTCAGCAAGAGGTGTAGATCATGAGGATCCCCCGCAACTGCAGGGACTGATGGGGACCTATATCTCTTGCAGGAGCTCAATGTTCTCTGACAGCAAATGGGTTTAGGGCACCGCCACACCAGATCAATCGTTACACGGACATGAGTGAAGTCTTTGCAGCAATCTCTAGGCGAACGCCCAAACACTGTTCAGCGTGACAAGCGCGGATATAGACGAAGCCAACAAGAGGCACAGACCCTCATGATTCCCCGCACTGCTTGGGGGCTCACGGGGGTCTGTGCCTATTGCAGTTGGCTGTTGCTCGCTGTGTCCGGTACTGAACGTGTTGAGGACAACTGTCGGGTTTCACTGTGCCTATTGCAGCTGGCTGTTGCTCGCTGTGTCCTGTACTGAACGTGTTGAGGACAACTGCCGGGTCTCACGGGGGACTGTGTCTCTTGCAGTTGGCTGTTGCTCGCTGTGTCCTGTACTGAACGTGTTTTCATTGCGCCTGGCTAGTAATAGTCTACAACATCTAGAAAGGTTCTTTCAATATCACACTGCGGTCTTGTCAATGGTCCTTTTCATTGGCGCACATTCAACAAACGGTGAGCGACATTAGAATATTACGGCGTGTGTGGACAAAAGAATATAACGGCGTGTGTAGATAGCGACTGAAAATGTTTTGCAATTCGCCAACTAAGGTCGGTTCAAACCTCTGTGAAAACACACCTGCCGGTGAACCCTCTTAATTTGAATTTCTTACCGACTCAGATCAGAAATGCCTCCACCCTTACGCAATTCAAAACAAAGTTAAAAACTTACTTTATCTCTCCGACTTTCGTGTAATTTCTACCTATTTCTGTACACACAACCCAAAGACTGTGCGTCTCTCTCTCTCTCTCTCTCTCTCTCTCTCTCTCTCTCTCTCTCTCTCTCTCTCTCTCTCTCTCTCTCTCTCTCTCTCTCTCTCTCTCTCTCTCTCTCTCTTGTTGATAACCAGATGAAATGGCAATCTCACATCAATGGTGTCTGTAAAACTGTGTCTAGAAATGTGTTTATGCTGTCTAAGCTAAAATATTTTATTGATGTCGACACTTGCAAACTATTTTACAATGCCCATGTCAAATCCCACATCGATTATGCCTCTACGACATGGGACGGCAGTGGTGACATACACATGAAGAGGCTTAACTCCTTGCATCGCAGGGCAGTGAAGCAGATCCTGCCTGATCCAGCTCTTTCTACTGACCAAAAATTTGAAAAACTAAAAATGCTTCCTCTTGACAAGCACCATCTCTTTAACAAAGGGGTAGTCATGTATAAAATCTGGAATGAAATCCACCCAGAATACTTATGTAATCTCTTCACCAAGGTAGCTTCAGGCTATTCAACATCAAGGCGAAACTTCGTCACACCACGCCCGAGGATAGATTTATTTAAAACTACCCTTGCTTTCTCGGGCGCCTCGTTTTGGAATAAACTGCCAGCGCACATAACACACACTGGTTCACTCCCCTCTTTCAAGGAAAGCCTCTTCAAGTACCTGCTATCTAACAGCTCATTCACTGGTT
>BTPG01000007.1:185382349-185489849 GCA_036245525.1 Semisulcospira habei | reverse complement strand
GGAGCCCCTACAACTAAGTGTTCATGAGAATCTGTTTCTCTCGCAGATGAGAGAAGAATGGGTGATGGACTAACGAAGAACGTAACATCAGACAACTCTCAACACACAGACATGGTGACACAGTGGTTGTGTCAGGCGGACCAGGTTGGGGTAGAAGCGAAAGCTTCAATGTTCTCATCCCGACACACACCCCCAAGTTTCTCCGTCAGCAGTAACCTGCACACACAATAAACCTCATTTACATTGACCTAGCAGTAACCTGCACACACAATAAACCTCACTTACATAAACCAAGCAGGAACCTGCACACACAATAAACCTCACTTACATTAACCTAGCAGTAACCTGCACACACAATAAACCTCACTTACATTAACCTAGCAGTAACCTGCACACACAATAAACCTCACGTACATTAACCTAGCAGTAACCTGCACACACAAAAAACCTCACTGACATTAACCTAGCAGTAACCTGCACACACAATAAAACCTCACTGACATTACCCTAGCAGTAACCTGCACACACAATAAACCTCACTTACATTAACCTAGCAGTAACCTGCACACACAATAAACCTCACTTACATTAACCTAGCAGTAACCTGCACACACAATAAACCTCACTACATTAACCTAGCTGTAACCTGCACACACAATAAACCTCACTACATTAACCTAGCTGTAACCTGCACACACAATAAACCTCACTACATTAACCTAGCTGTAACCTGCACACACAATAAACCTCACTTACATTAACCTAGCAGGAACCTGCACACACAATAAACCTCACTACATTAACCTAGCTATAACCTGCACACACAATAAACCTCACTTACATTAACCTAGCAGGAACCTGCACACACAATAAACCTCACATTAACCTAGCAGTAACCTGCACACACAATAAACCTCACATACACCCTAGCAGTAACCTGCACACACAATAAACCTCACTGACATTAACCTAGCAGTAACCTGCACACACAATAAACCTCACTGACATTAACCTAGCAGTAACCTGCACACACAATAAACCTCACTTACATGAACCTAGCAGTAACCTGCACACACAATAAACCTCACTACATTAACCTAGCAGTAACCTGCACACACAATAAACCTCACTTACATTAACCTAGCAGTAACCTGCACACACAATAAACCTCACTACATTAACCTAGCAGTAACCTGCACACACAATAAACCTCACTTACATTAACCTAGCAGTAACCTGCACACACAATAAACCTCACTACATTAACCTAGCTGTAACCTGCACACACAATAAACCTCACTACATTAACCTAGCTATAACCTGCACACACAATAAACCTCACTTACATTAACCTAGCAGGAACCTGCACACACAATAAACCTCACATTAACCTAGCAGTAACCTGCACACACAATAAACCTCACTACATTAACCTAGCTATAACCTGCACACACAATAAACCTCACTTACATTAACCTAGCAGGAACCTGCACACACAATAAACCTCACATTAACCTAGCAGTAACCTGCACACACAATAAACCTCACATACACCCTAGCAGTAACCTGCACACACAATAAACCTCACTGACATTAACCTAGCAGTAACCTGCACACACAATAAACCTCACTTACATGAACCTAGCAGTAACCTGCACACACAATAAACCTCACTTACATTAACCCAGCAGTAACCTGCACACACAATAAACCTCACTTACATTAACCAAGCAGTAACCTGCACACACAATAAACCTCACTTACATTAACCTAGCAGTAACCTGCACACACAATAAACCTCACTTACATTAACCTAGCAGTAACCTGCACACACAATAAACCTCACTGACATTAACCTAGCAGTAACCTGCATACACAATAAACCTCACTGACATTAACCTAGCAGTAACATGCACACACAATACACCTCACTTACATTAATCCATACCCCCACGCACCATAGCTACATATGGATCGACCATGATGATAGTTCGAGGGTGACGCCAAAATAGCATGGCGCCTATAGACTCCAAGCTATTCTGGCACCACCCTTGAACTATCATGGTCGATCTGTTTCCTGGTTTGTAATGCATTCCTCAGAGGACAACTCCAAACTTCAGTTGGGGAAGTCGGCCTTAGGGTAGAAAGAGTTAATTCATTCAAGGCGCCCCGCGTCAATACTGAGATGCCAAAGTGTCGTATATCGCTGGCCGGCAACTCCATAGGACACTTTCGCAGCTCTGCTCGGCGTTAAACCCAACTAACCAACCAACCAACCAAGCAACCAAGCAACCAACCAACCAACCAACCAACTAACTAACAAACTTTTGCAGCTATTGACGCGGGGCACCTTGAATGAGTGAACTTAGGTATGAGTCAAGAGACTCCAGCCACCAGGCGCCAAGCTAATCTGGCACTACCCTTGAATTATCATGGTCGATCCATCTCCTGCAGCTGTTACATAGTCTTTAGGTGACACCTCCACAATTGGGGAAATGCCTTGGGGTTAAATGGGTTAACCTCTATATTTTCAAAGTGCTTGTCAGTACAGTCAACTTCTCTACCTGGGACCCAACGTTTCTGTTCTATCCAAAGTCTGTATTGACTCATTCAGGCCCGATACTCTACAGCAAGACACGGATCGAGCAAGAAAGTTCAATTGATTGATTGATTGTACATTGCTTAACGTCCCGACAGCAACAAGGCTTTCTCAGGACGTGCCTGCACTGCTTGTGAAAAAAAACTAAACAGAAAATTGAATGTATGTCGCCAGCCGGTCAAATACGTTAAATAAACCTACAACATGGGGCATAAATAAAGCTAAGACCATTTAGCAACACACATCCAATATCAAGAGCTACAGGCAGTGCAGACAGTAGGGAGAGTTTTAAAAAGGCAAATACAGGTGAATGGACAAAGGGTAGACAGAAACACATGCCCCAGAATAGAGAGAAAAACCCACCCTGTGGAGCTGACCAGGGTGACCCTGGGAACTAAAAAATACCTAACCCCACCCAAGTCCCCCAGGGCAGACCCGGGTGGGGTGAAATTGTGCTCGAAAGTATGACATGTATCTCTGTATGAAATCTTGTATCCCTGCAACACTTTCGTCATCTATTGGCTGCTGATGAGAGAAAGACAATAGGAGAGGACTAAGAATCAAATTTCAATAAGGCCACACCCATCATTAAATCTCGCCTTTATTGAGATGATCCACCATGACCCCCCATTAATCACTAAATCAACCCTGTTGATTTTTGAAAACGTGGCGACCATAATTAGTGCGGCCTTATTGAAATTTGATACATTAGTAATCTCCTATTGTATTTCTCTATAACTATTGTCTCTGTAATAATAATTAATAATAATTAATAATAATAATTACGGTATTTATAATGCGCTTATCTTATAATAATTATAACTAAGCGCGCACTCACAACTCGCACACGCATGCGCACGCTTTAGACAATGACTCACGTAACACAAATTATTTAATAGTGAAGATACATTAGGATGGTCAGCTTGGGTTGGGGAGATGAGTTTTGAGGGCAGACTGGAAGGAGGAGAGCGAGTGTTTCTGACGGAGAGAGAGTGGGAGAGTGTTCCAGGTGGTTGGACCGTATACTGAGAAAGAGCGGGGGCCGAAAGTGCTGAGTTTGGTGCGGGGTATGAGGAGGCGGAGAGGGTCAGAGGCGGAGCGGGGAGGAGTGTAGGGGTGAAGTAAGTTGTAAACACCTTAATTAATTACTAATTACGGTCATTAACGTCTACACGATCGTTTCTCTCAAATCAAACTATATTCTGTCAGTACACCGTTAAATATAATAATGACATTACACACACCTCAATAATTAGAGAATTACTCTTTATTGTCTCCCAATACTGTCAGATTTGATTTCTCAGGAAAGCAATTTTCACTGTCAGATTTGATTTCTCAGGAAAGCAATTTTCTCAGTCAGATACATTTCTCAAAAACCGGTTAGGTTTACTACTCTTGCACCGCGCCCATACACGTCACACTCTATTCAACTGGTCCTGTGTAAGCATGGCTCTGAACATAAAAAACATACACGCACACACAGACACGCCAGTTGCAGACCAAGATAATTCAAGGGCAGTGCCAGATTGTCATACAAGTTATACACACACACACACACACACACACACACACACACACACACACACACACACACACACACACACACGCAGTGACAAACATTAACTGGCATACATACATATAAACATACTAACATAAAACATGTATAAACAAAAACATTAAGTACAAACCTTGCAACACAGGTACACATCATTTTTACAAGGGTAATATCCCATGACAATCACACGCCTGACAGAGCTGGTACTGAGACCATGTCTGCCACACACACTCAGTATGCTGTTGTGGTCTATACAATTTCAGCTATGTTATACATGGGCCCTTGCATGCGTAGGCTTTTGCTTAAAATCATGACTAGATTGATTTCGGTGCAGGTGTTCGTGTCTCACTGTAGGCAAACAAAACGTCAGTTTTTCTATGTTAAATATACACAGACTTAAACAGGACAGGTATCACTTTACAGCACAGGCATACTGTTCTCTTTTAAATCTCTTTGTGAGTAGACTGTGGGTTTTTAGCGTCATACGTTTTCCACGAGCCAGTCCAATACACTCCCGCACTCCCTAGGACTACCTGAAAAGTTTCTCTCGTTAACGTGAATGAGGACAAGTGAGGACTATTGTCTGCTGAATGGTCTGTCCTCAATGTTGCTCATGTTGCTAGGAACAGAAGTGACGCATTTATACATTCACATACATGTCTTCATAGTCACCTCACATAGAGAAAGAGGTCTGATTTAAAAGTTTATATAGATGTGCTATTACGTACCTGTCTCTTTAATCCAGTGTACAGTAACATTAAAAGGCTGTAGACTTGTTTACCCTGCAGTGAGTCACGTAACACCTGCCTGTTTGCACCGAAATTGGTCTAGTCATAATTTCTGAGGAAATGTCGTGCCTATGCACGCAAGGCGTTCGTGTGTGGCAATATGGTGACAACAGCATTCTGAAAGGGTGAAAAGTTATGCTAGATGGTTGAGAAAAACCTGCTCTGTCTGTGTGTCGGGATGTTACGGGTGTACATGTATAGCAAGGTAGGCTTTATGTTTTTGTTTATGTGTATGTTAATATGCTTGTTTGTGCGTGTGTTTGTTCGTCTGTCTGTGTGCATGTGTTAGTATGTGTTCAATGTGGTGTACTGCTCAGAAATTTAACACACAGTCTGGATTTTAGTGAATAATGTAGTCAACAGGAAGGCTTTTTGTCATACAAGACATATACTCGAGAAAGGATATTAGTCGTGTTCACACATGACTGAACCGTCTGCACTGAGAATTCTAAAGGTGTGCGATTACATGTGCGCAGTGATAACCAGGCTCAAATGTCTTTTCATTGCTTCAGCTTTTTCAGACATAAGTGCGTAACTGCACTGTCTCCGCAGTTAGTGTAAGAAGTGCGTGTAATGCACAGGCTAGACAAGGGATCAACACTGACTGCGTAATTCTTAAAGACCCCACGACACCCCCCCCCCTTTAATCCCCCGCCACCATTACCACCACATTAGGGGGGAACAAGTTGGTTAAAATGGTATGATTGCAACCACGTTTGCACCAGTTTCATCAGCCTAATTTTATTGGCTCAAAGAATTTGGCCAATCTATGCCTAGAGCTTTCTCATATATAACCCAGTGCACAGCAACGTGTTACCAATCATGACACAACCATTTGGAGAAAATGCGATATTGCAAGCTGGTATTCTTCGTAAGCGACTTACCATTTGTAAGAAAAGAGACAGTCTTCTCAAAAATGTATTACAACTCCTGGAAAATAAAGTACAGGACTTTAAAAGTGATTTAACTGATATGGAAAATGAGATGGCAGCATCTACAGTTTTTTTGGTAAAGTACAAAGATGAATCAAATGAGGTGGTGTTTGCAAAAGAGCTGGTATTTCACGGCAAACTTGAGAACAAAATAGGGAAAATTAAAGTTCATATCAGTGGATTGGATCAAAAGATACGTCATCAAAAAAGTTCTATAGAGAGGAATGAAAAAAAAATCAAAGCTCTCAATGAAGAAATGACACGAATTGAATTGAGCCCCTCAGTTCAAAATGTGGTTGCATCTATGAATGAAATGAGAACAAAGCTACAACAGCAAAATTAACCAATGGATACAAAGTAGTTTTACAATGATAAGTTGCTTACGAAGAATTGAAATGTAATAGTTTTGCATTGCTCTCGGGTTTTTTGTACATACCATCAAATTTTGACACATCACAAGACATACTATTTAGTGTGGTGTGTTGGAAATTCACTTTCACAATGGTATGCGTTTACACAACGCAGCCCGGGAGTGCCATGTTCGAGTGTTTTTCCTAGGGATGCACCACAGCTCAGCACACATTCACACACAAACCACATCCGAGAGCAACACCTGTTTGGCTTCGACATGTGGTCTTTGGTACAAAGTTAGGTGGCCACGAAAATTTTTCATCTACAACTGAGCTGTCAAGGGTTGATGACCCTTCTGATGAGACTAATTAAGTCGAAACAGCTCCCCCCGACTTTGCTCAAAGGTAAGTGTTTTATTTTTATTTTACTTGTCTGTAACTGTGTATCCAGGCTTTTGAAAACTTATCTCGGGCTGTATGTGGTGCGGCACAGACCGTGTGTGGTAACCAGTATGTTACTGTCTAGATGTTTCATTTGACTCTCACTTGACCAGGGTGTGATTTATAATTTACTGCAAAGCCAATAATCACCAATACTGTGTCAGGTCTGTTCGCTTTAAAGGACAGGATTATTGTACATGACACCACAATTGAAATCTGTGAATCATGTTATTAATAAGCCCACTGAGAGAGAGATAATATGGGACAGGTAAGTCTTGTCTGGGGTAAACTCAAAAACTATTTGGCAATATTGCTGGAGTGATGCAAACGTAAAAGGTTACTGTTCAGTGTAATTTCCTAGAAACATGATTCTGCTTGATAACAATTTATACATTTGTTTGTCCAATAAAAATGACAGACGGACAAATCATACAAGTGCTTGATATCTCACACTGTTTCAAAGATGTTATGCATTTTACTGACTTAATATCACCCAAACAGACTAACATAAGCCTTTCAGCACCATCAGAAATATATGCTACATATAGTGTGACTTTAGATTATGTTGATGAGCATCCAGATGTGGAGCGCATGACAGTTGATTTAAAGACACCTACTTTTAAAGTTGATGATACCAACTATGGTTGGTTAGAGGAAGTTTGTTATAGCATATTTAAACAACTACGCAAACTAAATGTTTATATTAACAGTGTTACAATTAATAAAGTGGTATTACACAAGGTGAGCCAGCAGTAATATTTTTTCATTTATTATTTTGTCGGACAAATAAAAATGACGGACAATGTTCAAAACCCTGGCTCATCTAGTTTAAGAAACGTGTTTCACACAACAAACTTACCCATAACCAATACTAATAATGTTTATGAATCAATAGAAAACTCTTTTTCTGTCATACAGCAAAATCTTATCACAGGCAGTGTTAAGATTCAGATTGTTGCAAAAATCGAATTCACTAGATTGGGCGGTGAGGTAATTGTATCGTATATATCAACAAAACAACACACTGTTAACACAAGAAGAGAATTGGAGAACGTGTTTAGAGACAGACTATTACCAGACTTCCTCCAGGCGATTGACAGTGCAAAAATGAAGGGGTCTGGTTGGCACGAAGGACATGTACATGAACTACAACTAAAGCAGTCTAGGTATCATCCTATATTAGGTAAATCATGGTTGCCACTACCAACTGAGGTTGCAAACAAAAAGGCTGTCGTCAACATACAGAACAATGACAACTATTGTTTCATGTGGTGTGTGCTTGCTAAACTACACTTTGTAAAGTCAAAACCTGAACGTGTATCTAACTACACCAAATTTGTAAACGAACTCAACTTTAGTGGCATTGAGTTCCCTGTTAAAATAGAGGACATAGACTTGTTTGAAAAACTAAATCCTGGTATATCTGTAAATGTGTATGTGTGGGATAATGAATCTGAGAACAAGTTGCAACCAATTAGAGTATCACCACTGGCACCAACCTATGGGCAGTCAGAAGATAAACATGTTGACATGTTGCTAATCGGTCCTACCTGTGATAACAATAACTTTCACTACACAATTATCAGAAATATGTCACGTCTAATTCATGGACATACAACAAAACACAATGGGAAACAGGAAGTTTGTAAAAAATGTTTACAAAGATTCTCTTCTATTGCAGTGGCACACAAACATGTTTTACACTGCAGGTCACCTGATGATATACAGACTGTACTTAAGTACCCAGATCCTGGTAGTCAAGTGTTTTTTAAGAACTATGGGAATCAGCAAAAGCTGCCGTTTGTAGTGTATGCAGATTTTGAATCATTAGTTGTTCCGTATGAAGGTCCTGTTCCAGAGTCATTACCAAAGACTATAAAACTAAGTGACCAAGTGGTGTGTTCTTTTGGATACATTATTGTTAGGTCAGACGGTTTGCATTCAGAACTTGTTATCTACAGGGGTGAAAATGCAGCATGTTTGTTTTTAACAGAAATGAAACATCTGTATAGTCAGGTAGTACAATATCTCACAACATGTCAGATGCCTTTGGTGATGACAGAAGAAGACAAACTAAAATTTGATACAGTTGAGACGTGTTGGATTTGTGAACAACCCCTCCAGGGTGATAAAGTTCGTGACCACGATCACATAACTGGACGTTACAGAGGTGCTGCACATAACAATTGTAACTTGTTATTAAAAATAGATCCTAAGACATACAAGTTACCAATCTTTTTCTACAATCTCAAAGGGTATGATTCACACATTATCATGCAGGCTGTAGACGAGTCGTACAAAAACATAAGTTGCATTGCCCAGACAACTGAGAAATACTTAACTTTTAGGTTAGATAAATTAGCATTTTATGACTCCATGCAACATTTGTCTTTAGGTCTTGCTAGTTAGGCAGAAGGACTGACTGAGTATCCAATAACGAGTAAATATTTTGTACCAGACTTGATTAAGAAAGGAGTTTATCCATATGAGTACATTGATCACTGGGTTGTGTTTGAGGAAACAAGACTGCCACCAAAAGAGAAATTTTATTCCACACTAACTGGTAAAGGTATTTCTGACTCTGATTATCAGCACGCACTTAAAGCATGGGGGAAGTTAGGATGTCAGACAATTGGTGACTACCATGACCAGTACTTGAAAGCTGACGTTTGCTTGCTAGCAGACGTATTTGAAAGTTACCGTGAAAAGGGTTTGTTACACTACACGCTTGACCCTGCCTGTTACATAACTAGTCCTGGCATGACATGGGATGCATTTTTGAAATCTAGTAAGATATTTATAGACCTGTTGTCTGATCGTACGATGGGTGAAATGGTGGAACGTGGATTGAGAGGAGGCATTAGTATTGCAGCAAATAATTATGCCAGAGCCAACAATAAATATCTGGACAGTCATGGTGACCTTGATCAGGGTTTTGACCCCTCAAGGTCAAGGTCATTCATTACATACCTTGACGCTAATAACCTTTATGGGTTCGCGATGTGTGAGTTATTGCCCTTGAAAAACTTTTGTCTGTATGATTTGTCACAGTATGACATAACAGAGTCAGGGTTAATTAACAATATTATGAATCTTGACCGAAACGATGCAAAGGGTTGGATCTTTGAAGTCGACCTGGAGTACCCAGACCACCTACACGATTACCATAATGATTATCCATTAGCTGTTGAGAAAATGAGTATGACAGGAAAAAAAGAAGACACTAAACTTGTACCAAATTTGAATGACAAATTCAATTACGTTTGCCACTATCGATTGCTGCAGTTTTACATCAGACATGGGTTAGTACTAAAGAAAGTTCACAGAGGCATTCAATTTGATCAGAGTGCTTTCATGAAAGATTACATAATGAAGAACACAACCCTTCGTGCCAGAGACGACAACACTGCATTTGACAAAGACTTCTTTAAGCTTATGAACAATGCCTGTTTTGGCAAGACAATGGAAACTCCTCATCACCGCAAAGATGTGAGACTAGTCACAACTGAATTGGGTGCAATTAAACTTACAGGTAAGCCACAGTACACGGGGTACAAAGAGTTTCATTCATCATTGTATGCAGTGTCACTCAAAAAAAAGATTGTCAAACTGGACAAGCCAGTATTCATTGGTATGGCAATTCTTGAGTTGTCAAAACTGTTGATGCTTGAATTTTATTATGAATACTTTAAACCAAAATATCCTGACTGCCGTCTGTTATACACTGACACTGACTCTATGATCATTGATGTGTGTACTGAAGACTTTTATGAAGACATGAAAACAGAGTTACACATGTATGACACATCTGACTATCCTAAAGATCATCCACTGTTTAGCACACAAAACAAAAAAAGTGCCTGGGAAGTTTAAAGATGAACTAAATGGTGTGCCAATAGTTGAGTATGTTGGACTGAGATCAAAAATGTATTCTATACTGCACCAAAAGGAAAGTCAGTCAAAAGCCAAAGGAATTAAAAAAACAGCAATAAAAAATAAAGACATACGTCATGAACATTACAAGCAAGTGTTAGATGGTGCATTAATGCCTGATTATCCAAACAAGTCACTGAGATCAAACAAACATAATCTTGAAATGATCCAAACACATAAGAAATCACTTGCAGTTGGGGACACGAAAAGAGTGTTTCACACTAAGGAAAAAGCTTATGCACCTGGACATTACAGGCTCAAGTTATCTGAAGACATAGCCGATGAACTGGTTGATGAATTAATTGATGACTTAGTTACTGAAATGAGTAACGGTGTCTGGGGGAATAATCTGTAATTCTTCTCGGACAAATGCCCTCTGGGGTGCAGGGTCATACAGATAATATATTGTTGCATCAGCGCCAGGGACTATTTTTTTTATATTATGAACGGATGTGGACCAGATGGGGTCTGTCGCCCTGCGCTTTATGTCATTTTCAGCCTCCCCTGGTTGATATAAATATCTCACCTGTTTAGTAAATAGACTTGTGTCTGGTGCGGGGGTTGGGGTTGGGGTTGGTCCTGTTTTTGGCTCTGTAATTGTTTTCAATTTAATAGCATCAGCAGGTTTTGGGTGTCCTTCATTATTCATTGCTTTTATCACATGTGGTAATCTCTTTACCCACTCAGTGTTCCGGGTGTCATGCATGAGTTCCTTAGAATACTGGTAACTGAAAAGTCTTTCTGATAACTGTTTGTTAAAGTTTTCAACAATTGCCTGTGATCTGTGCACACCTGGAATGCCTCGTCTGACCAGTACACCATGCTTAGCAAATAACTGATTAACTGCACCTTTGAATTCTGATCCATCATCAACTTGCACTAGTCTGGGGTATCTTAAAGGGCCTCTTTTATAGATACTAGATAAAGCAGTCGCAACAGTGTTAGCAGTTTTGTCAGATATGGGTTCAGCGTCTTTGTACCTTGAAGCAATGTCTACAACAGTCAGTGCATACTTGTATCGTTTCTTTCTTATTGTGTCATGTGGTAAGAACAAAAGGTCCATTTGGTGTGTGTCATTTGGGGTTGTGTTTTCAAAATGGGGTCTTGTTATTTTTCTTGGAGCAGGAAGATATATCTGCCAAATTGCCTGTCTCTGTAACCATTGCTTGACTTGATTGAGTGTTATATCTCCGCCCACAGCGGCATGTAATTTTTCAATAGCTGTTGCTCCTTTCCAATACCCTGATGGAGAGTAATATATTTTTGATAGTTTATTTTCGGCTGCCATTTTTTCTAGCAATGAAAACTCCAGTAAAATAAACAAATGTCATTCCCACTAAAACAAAAATTATCTCTCCATTTCTTTGTTGTGTGCTTGGTTTGTAATAGTCACTTAGTTTTGGTTTTGGGATAGACATGTCTTCACCCGTGACAAGAAAATATTGCCTGATTGCTTCGTCTGTATTTGAAAACATATGTTGTGCATGGCCTTCTAGCCTGAGTTTTTCATTGATGAAATCAAGTTTCTCAATTCTTAGTTTTTCATACGCCTGTTCTGCCTGTGCTAATTTTTCTGATGCTTCATTGTGACGTTTCATTTCTTCTGCAGATTCTTCTCTATCCATTTTTGAAAAGAGATAATTAGAGCCACTGAATGCGAGGGCGTTAACAACTGCCCCACCAATCATAATAGCTATCGTCGCCATAGTTTTTATTTACATAGAAACATTTTCGGGAATAATTCCTTGCTTAACAAGAAAATCTTTTGTCGCAATCGACGCTGTTACAACTACAATTAGCTTAGCACTGTCTTCGAAATAACTCCACCAGGGAGGCCCCTTTGGTGGCTTAACTGCCTGTCCCAAGTCAGGATAAAGGAGGAGGGTTAGGCGTGGGGCTAGCGACTCCACCCTGTAAAAAGAAACTTGCTACGGAAACGACAACAAGGGAAAAAGCGACAACCGGCGCTGGGAGCGAAGCAGACCAGGAAACTGGACTTATGACGGATGGGGACCAAAGCCGCAAGGACGTCTCCACCCCGATAGCGGAACTCCTGACAACCGTGGAGCGAGAGCTCAAGAACAGAGGCCTTACTCTGCAAACAGCACCCAAAATAGCAGCTGACAGACAAAAGTGGCGCTCCCTTGCCGTCGCCTCAAGCACCAGACGGCGCAGAGAGGATTGAATGAATGAATGAATGTCTTCGAAATCGAGTCTACTGAGGTCTGCTGATTTCATTTTGAGTAGACTTTTCCCCAGCATAGAATAAGCTACTGCTAATCCACTGATTACGGCAGAGTGATACACAAGGTTCATTATGTTCTTTGAGTCATTCATTTTTTAAGGCAAGAAAAATTAAAATAATATTTTTATTAGTGCATGATAAATGGGTCAACGGCTTTGGGTGTTACTGGTAATGTGGCAACTTCTGGTTTTGTTTTTGGAGTGTCTGATTTTTTGGTCACTGTACGAGTCTGTGGTTTGTATTTTTTGTATAATTGATAACCTACGTAACCAAATCCGACAACAAATCCGGCAACTATATATTTTGTTGTTTGAGGGTCGGGGTCAGGGTCAGACTTAGTTGTTTGTCTCTTACTTTGATGAGGGTGTGTTGATCCTGATGGTAGTGACACTGGTGCTGTTGACGGTGGGTCAGTCAAATGAGCCTTTTCTGTTTGCGCTTGAAGCTGTAATTTTTTTTTGCCTGTTCCATTCGGCTAATCTTTTTCCTGCATCAACTCGGCCTGGACTTTTAACCTTAGTCACAGTTTGAACCTGTGTCAAAACAGGGTCGGGGTTCAGTTGTGGAGTCGTCTGGGTTTCGTCCATTTTCTTCTGCAGTAAAATTTATTTTCGAAAAATCAATATGACTCCCGGTAACAAGCAATGTTACGACAGGTGCAAGGTAATTTCCAAACTTGTAAAACATGACACATGCTAATTTACCAATTGAACTTGAAACAATAGGATTGCTTTCAAGGTCGTGTGAAAGACTGTCACTATCCACAGGTAGAAAGTGACTCACTGCTTTTGTGTATAGGCATACTAGAGATCGACTTAAATCACGAGTCATTAGTGAAGCGATGTGGTTTTCATATTTTGAATGAAGCTTGATTAGTTCGTCAGCCGTAAGAGATTCAATATCCTCTGTCATGTATTGTTTCCCGAGATAAGTCTTTGACTTGCCTGAGACAATCACAGACAAAAGACGCTGTTTTTTCGAGTCTAAGTCTTTGTTCTCTACAGCATTGATATCATTCAATAGAAGGATTTCATTAGGGTTCATTTATATTGTTATTTTAAAAAACAAAAATTAATTTACTAACTCATACCCTGTGGGCTGATCTGTCTTTAAAATGAGCTTTAGATGCTTAGTTGATTTCAGTTTATTTTTTACATCATCACGTTCATGTTTATTTGGTATGACATCATTCTCTCTGAGACAGTCTTCAAAGCTGTCACGATCCTTGCAGTAAAACAAACAGATAAACTTTAACTGTTCTCGAAAATCTTTCAGTACAGCATTATATTTTTGAGTGAGAATCCATACACTGACATTTGCGTGTCTGCCACTGAAGGCAAGTTCTGCTAGAGTGTTTCTCTTCTTGACAATGTCTTTCTCTGCTGAGCAGTCATCAACAATAAACAATGTTGGCTGTCCTTCAAATTGCTTGTAAAAATATTGTAGGTAGTCATTCAGTTTTTTCTCAGGGTCAACTAAGTATATGTTGTTGTCAGTCCAAATAAATAAACGGTTGTGATAAGCTTTGTTGTGTTTGATTGTAGGACAAAATATTACAATGTTTTCAAAGTGGTGTATGTATCTTGTTTGTAATAGGTTAAGAACAAATTCAGTTTTCCCACACCCTGTGGCACCAACAAATAAGCCACAGTGTGGGTCAAGGGTCATTAAGCTCCGGTTCATTTTAATACACAATATAGTTTTAATATATGTGTCCACTTAGTCTGCTTTCTGCAATATTGAGTTGTGCATCATATATCAGGTACAAATATATGTTTATGGCTGCAGCTGTTTCAACCTTCTTTTGTATCTGAATTGTTATTCCATCACTACCATTCTCGACAGTTCGTCCTGACCCATGAAGATAATCATCATCTGTACTACGAAGGTCTAGCCACAGTGCATACTTGTTTGTAAGGTATTGTCCGATCCTAACATCATACAGATGTAGATCTTTGCACGCAATGTTTGCAGGTTTATCTCTAATCCTTCCACCCGCAAAATACTTTGTGATCTCATCGTAGTGTTGATAAGGTAACAAACCTGAAGCGTACACTTGATTAGGGCGGCCTTCAATTGTACAGGACAAATGTGTAATCTTAGGATTGTAGAATTTTTCTGAATCCCGTTTATATGGATCTGCTGGTTCAACAAACAACATAAGAATACCTTTCAGTGACCTAGCTGGTGTGTTCAAGTTTATGTTCCACATTGGGTCACTCTTGTCTTTTTGCATTAAACTATGTCTTATAATAATAATAATAATAATGAGTATTTATATAGCGCTTAATCTTACTCAAAAGCTCTAAGCGCTTTACAATCTGTACACAAAAATAAAAATACAATGACATATGCACATAACAAACAAAGCACAATGCCCGAACACACCACTTTTACAATAAACTAAACAACAATACATACATAATAATTTATATTCTAATTAACATTTAGTCTAAACAAGGAGGATTGCAGAACTACAACTAAGGCATCAAACACTGGCAGTTATTCAAAGTAAAGCTTGAAGAGGTGAGTTTTCAACGACCTCTTAAAGTCAGAGACAGACTCACTGTTTCTGACCTCAAGAGGAAGTGTATTCCATAACACTGGGGCTTGATAAACAAAAGTGCGCTGACCAAATGTTTTAGTTTGGACAGAAGGTACACACAACTTCCTTTTATCAGAAGAGGAGCGGAGCTCACGAGAGGGTGTATACACATGCAGCAAAGAAGACAAGTATTCTGGGCTGGTGCCTGAAAGGCAGTTAAAACAGATTGACATAACTTTGTATTGAATACGTGAGGACACAGGTAGCCAGTGAAGGGACTTCAAGATGGGTGTGACATGCTCAGTCTTACGGACTCTCACAACAAGCCGGGCTGCATTGTTCTGAATTTTTTGGAGGCGATCAATGAGATACTGAGGGCAGCCACAAAGCAAAGAGTTACAATAATCTAGCTTGGACAGCACAAATGCACAAACTAGTGTTTTAGTGGCTTCCACGGTCAGCAGGTGACGAACTGAACTAATACGACGAAGTTCCAGATAAGCGGATCTACACACTGCACTGACATGCTGTGACATAGATAACTCGCTGTCAAGTGTAACACCCAGGTTTCTCACACTCGCAGAGAAGCCAATGAGTGTTCCATCCACAGACAATGATGATGGTAAAGGCAGGGACGAAGATAATCTTGGATTAGCTACCAACATTGCTTCAGTTTTGCCATCATTTAACATCAGTTTGTTGGTGGTCATCCATGATTTGACATGGTCAATGCACTGGCTTATACTTTGGACAGCATTCACAGCTCGCTCGACAGTATCACTTTTGTACATCTGCGTATCATCTGCAAATGCATGATGGGAAATGGAGCGACTACAAATCAGGTCGGACAGGGGCTGAACATACAGTAAGAACAATACAGGTCCTAGGACCGAGCCCTGGGGTACACCAAACCGAAGAGGTGATGGCTCAGAACGACAGCCGTCGACAGAAACAATCTGGGATCGTTCAGTCAGGTATGAACTAAACCATGCCAAGACTGTGCCTTCAATGCCAAATACAGATTGAAGACGGCACAGCAAAATTTCATGGTCAATAGTGTCGAACGCACTGGACAGGTCCAGCAAAGCAAGGACTGTGATCTTACGCTCGTCCAAAGCACAAAGCAGGTCATTGAATATCTTCAGCAAAGCTGTTTCAGTGCTACGATGGGGACGATATGCAGACTGGAATACACTGAACAGACTATTAGAGTTGACATGCTTTAAAGTTTGAACAAGGACAATTTTCTCAAGAATCTTTGATAGAAATGTAAGATTGGAAACTGGGCGATAGTTTTTCAGTACATTTGGGTCTAAAGATGGTTTCTTCAATAGGGGTTTCACAAGTGCAGTCTTGAAGCTTTCAGGAAAAATACCAGTGGAGAGAGAGTTGTTGATGACTTGTGTAATGGCAGGCAACACTTCATCCAGGCACTCGTACAACAAGGGAGTGGGTATGGGGTCTAACTCACAAGTTTTGGGGGCAGTGTTTGTGATCACTTTTCTGACCTCATCCTCTAGCACAGGTTCGAAGGCTGAGAGAGGTTCTCCACTAAAGCGTTTTTCGGTGAACAAAACTGAAGTGGGCATGAGATCCAGAGAATCACGAATTTCGCGGACCTTATCAACGAAGTAATCTGCAAAAAGCTGAGGCAGCTGGCACGGGGGAAATGTAGTGGGAAGAGGTGATGGAGTCTTCTTCACCATAAGCTTATTGGTCACATTATACAATTCTTTGCTTGTTGTGCACTCACTGATCTTCCTGTTGTAAAACGAAGATTTTGCTCCATGAACAATCTCATTTACATGCTTCTTAGAACATGTGTATATCTGCTTGTGAACAGTCAACCTAGTTGAGCACCACATTCTCTCAGCTTGGCGCCGCATCTGCTTAGCCGAACGCAGCTCTTTGCTCACAAACCTATACCACGGGCTGATTCTATGAGCTGACTTTTTACGCTTTGAAGATGGTGCATGGTTGTCTAAGACAGTGCGTAAACATGAATCAAACTCCTCGGCACTAGGACTAGGATGGTGAGACAGTGACTGAACGAGGTCAGCCTTGAAGGCTAGTCTGTCAATGGCACGAACATTGCGCACTATGGTAAGCATAGGCACTGGAGGTGGGACTATGGCCCTCAAATGACTGATCACACAGTAATGGTCTGAACATATTGCATCAGAAACCTGTGCTGAGCACAAGATATCATCGTCACATCTATGAAGGATCCAGTCAATAGTATGCCCTTGTCTACGAGTTGGTTTGTCGACAACTTGTGAAAGACTGAACATGTGTAAAATGTCCATGAGTGCAGAGGTGGTGTGGTGCTTCTGATTGTCAAAGTGGATGTTAAAGTCACCAAGGACTATCAGACTGCCAGCAAGAGAATTACAGTGATCGAGAAGATCATGAAATTGATCAACAAACATTGAATCAGTTAATTTGTTCTTGCGGTTTGGCGGGGGTCTGTAGAGGCATAGAAAATGAACAGTTTTCTGAGTTAAAGCTAGAGTAAACTGTACAAGCTCAAAAGACTCATGGGAGAAACTAAAAGACGTTGAGAATGATGCAAAAGGCTGCAGTGCTTCATGGAGGACGACTGCAATACCACCCCCACGAGAATCGCGGGGGAAGGATTTCACAGAGTATCCAGATGGGGCAAGATCAGCACATTTGGCCTCATCACCTGAGGCACGAAGCCAGGTCTCTGTTAAGAACAGAATGTCAACATGATGGTCGGTAACAAACTCGCACACTTCAGAGCGCTTCTTGGCACAACCAACTGAGCGCACGTTAAACAGTGCCAAGCACAGCTGACCTGGTACTTTGGTAGTGTCTTGAAGATGAACCTGAATAAGGTTAGATACATTACCAGTCTGGTGAGTATGGCTTGTGATTCTCTTGGAGCTGATGTAGACTGAGACGGGTTGTAATGTTTCTTGGGACAGGTGTGGTCGTTCAAGAAGTTGTGATGGTGATGACGGAGAGGTTTGAGGGGGTGGTGATGGTTGGAATGGAGCCCAATGAAGTGGAAGTGGGGGCTGCCACACGAATGATAGTGATGGTGGGGGCTGAAGTACCAGAGGTGGTAGCGGTGGGACACCGGGTGTAGGATGGCCCCACTGGGGTACTGATAATGCAGGCAGCAGGCATTGTGTTGGCGGAGGACCCGCGGGCGCTGCAGGCATGTGATGACTTTGCTGCTGTGATGGCGATGGTGAGGCCTGCGGCATGGGCGGTGGTAAATGTAGGGACAGCCGCGGCAGGGGAAGCGGCTTTGGGTGGAGTGGGGGAAACGACACTGGGGTAGGCCACTTGGCTGAAAAAGAGTGAGGCGACTGAAGCACTGAAAACATGTGCTGAGGTACAGATGAAAACACCGAGTACCCCTGGGGTGGACAGCAGGGCACCGAGTACCCCTGGGGTGGACAGCAGGGCACCGACAACAGGCGCTGGGTTGAAGACAATCCCGAGTACCCCTGAGGTGAAGGGTGGGGCACTGAAGACAGGTGATGAAGTGGAGGTGGCATCACTATGTGTCCCTGGGGTGGAGGGTGGAACACTTTAGACAGGTACTTGGGTGGAGATGACATCACTGATTGTTCCTGGGGTGGCGGGTGGGACATCGAAGACATGTGCTGGGGTGGCGCGGACATTACTGAGTGCTCCTGGGGTGAAGGGTGGGGCGCGGAAGACAGGCATGAGTGTAGAGATGACAATACTGAGTGCCCCTGGAGTGGAGGGTGGGGCACTGAAGACAGGTGCTTGGGTGGAGATAACATCACTGGGTGCCCCTGGGGTGGAGGGTGGGGCACTGAAGACAGGTGCTCGAGTGGAGATAACGTCACTGGGTGCCCGTGCGGTGCAGAGTGTGGCACTGAAGACAGGCGCAGCAGTGAAGCAAAAGAAGGTGACCGAGTCACAGAAGGCAGCAGTGAAGACACCATACCGTGCCCCTTGGGAGGAGACAGGAATTCTGAAGACTGGCTGTTGGAAAGTGCTAAAAGTCCAGAGCGTTGGTGGCACAATTTGCCACCTCTGCAGCCACGTTTACGTCCAGGCTTGGCAAGAATCCCAAGTTCTGATAATACGTCATAAACACACCTTTGGAGTCTAAAGTTCTTTGCTTGGGAAATAAAAGTCCGTATCAGGGTGCTGTAGGTATCCATCTATACAGTATCTGTACACTTGAATGCCAAAACTAGGCCAGGTCACAAACACTATTGTTATGCAGGGCAGTCTAACAGGCCACACTATTGTGTTGTTTGCACTGTTGACACTGACTACTGAGTACAGTTCATGAACTGCTGAAATGTCACTGAGACAGATTTCAACTGAAAAATGTCTTTTCTTTTCCAATGAAATACTCCAAATGTTTTCACAAAATGAAGAAAGAAATTACACCATGATGATCAGCTGCTGATAACAAACATGTTGATACCAAAATGATGCTTGCAATCCTCCGAGAACCAACAAAAATACACAAAATGTGCAGACAGCAGTGCTTGATGCAGCCACTAGGCGCAGAACACAACTCACCATCACCCTGTCATAATAAATTGGCAGTCTTGACTGATACTGATTTTGAATGAGTCTGGCTAGATCAGTGTGTGTGACAATTTCATATTCCAAGGAAATGTTAGAGATCTTGTATGTTGCATCTGTGGCAGATGATTTAAAGGTCCGGGTTCAGCAATTAGTCAGTAGAGGACATCGAAAAAAAAATTTCAAAGTCCCTACCTGACACAGAAAGTGCAACCCTGATAGGGCCCCGTGTGATAGGATCCCCGAGCACGCACGTTACTATAGCTGCTGTAGAGTGTCAGACGTCCTTGACGGCTGTCACAGTTCACGAAAACAGGTATACACCATCCAGCTGCCTAAGGTCACTTCCAGTTGCATCTGTCCGTGCGCGGTAACATCCAATTCCCGTGCAACTACGACTGAAAAATATCCAACTTTCATTTTGCCGCACTGGTGAAGCCTGCACCGAGCCGCGACGTCCAGAGCGTCCAAAAAAGGTCCAGCGAATGGTGGCGGTAAGTCCAACATGATATGGTGTGGTCTTTTCACTTTTTGTGGTACAAATATTACTTTTGTTGGTAAGTATATTTCCAACAACAACAAACACCTATGCGCGTGTAGCTGACGTCGTGTTTACAAAGGGAAGGTACTCGTAAATATGTATTATCAGGGGACACCACTCTAATGACCACTTCCTTGTCAACAACAAGAAGCCCTAGCGATCGTAATGTTATGTGTGTTCTGGTGTACAGGACACTAATTTCGGGGGAAATGATGACTGAGGAAATAACAGCAGACGGCAGTGGTGAGAAGTAGGCAGAATACATCGATGAACAAGACGAAGAATAGATTGGAAATCTTAGCCTCACTATTCGTCTGAGTCTTCTGTAGTTACTATGCGTCACTATAGTAACAGCCTGAAACTTTGTTTTTAAATTTTCTCTCCTTTATAAATAAGTGTAATAGTTTCTGGACAATTTTCTATTACACATATTTGTGTTATATACATAATGAAATATGCGATATATTCTGAGCTCTGGTCTGATGTACATTTAGAAGTTTCCACTTTTAGTTGCGATTTGTTTTGGGGGTTCGTGGTGGTTGTTTTTGTGTAAATATCTTCAGAACGCCACGCCATTTTCTAGTACAAGACCCGTGTGTGCATTACATAACTATACAAATACCAGTCATTTGATTCTTTTTCAGTGCCACACCAAATGAGCTCACAGAGCAGCAAGCAGCTAATGTGTTATTTCTGTGGATACATTTGTGAAGCTAGTACAAAGTGAAGGTGCATCAGTAATGGAACAACGCCCAATCTCATCACAATACATAACAGATAATCGCAGTGGCAAGGTAAGTTGTGAACCTAAAATGTGTGTGTGTGTGTGTGTGTGTGTGTGTGTGTGTGTGTGTGTGTGTGTGTGTGTGTGTGTGTGTGTGTGTGTGTGTATGCTTGGGACAAAATGTACAGCTGGCTTATATTTAGAACAAAATATACAGCTGTCTGAATAGAATTAAATATACAGCTGTCTGAATAAAAAACAAAATATACCTGCAGTTGTCTGAACACAGACAAAATGTTCAGCTGTCTGAATGAAAACAAATGTACAGCTGCTCGCTGTATGAAAACAACATCAGCAATTGTCTGGATGAGAATATAATCAACAGGTCTAGGTAAGGATAAAATATACCACTATAATCAACCTAAAATATATTTGTTCACAAAATAACAGCACATTTCAGTGTGATGAAATAGAGCAATACATGTATGTGCATAATTCATTATGAAACTCACAATCAGGTATATAAGTGGTCTATTGTAAGTTGGCTTGCCACTGATACAATGTATTTCTCATATTTTCCTGAAACCACAAGCTTATGAACAGGAGAAATATGAGTGACAAAAACTTATAATATCATTCTTGTATACCAAAATATTTTATTGCTAGTTTTTCTGTGAATCATGTAAATACATGTATGTATATATTGCTCCATATCATAACACTCAAATGTGCTGCTATTTTGTGACTAAGCCATTTTTAGAAAGCCACACGCACATGCGTATGTGCACACATGCCTATTTTCTGTATTTATTTCTTTTTCAACAGGTTTTGTCCATCCATGACTGTGTTTATGGTTTGTTTCTAGACAGCAGGGCTGCCACAAGGTCAGGTGACTTGAAACTGGTGAATGCACAGACTGGCATCGAGTTTCTGAAGACAGCAAGACCTGTCCGATAAGTTGTCACCGACAGAGTTCTACTGTAATCTCCTGCTACTTTCAGGTAATTATCAGTTTGGTGGCATTTGATTTTGAAGTATGGTACACCCGTGCACTTGCACAAAATCATTTTTGTTTGTAAAAGTGTTATCACATCACACATAAAGTAGCTTATAGTGTCCTGGAAATATTGCTGTAACAACACTAAGTTATGATTTACATATGACTGCTACCTCCACACTGTAAGTATATTTACAAGTTGACAGTAAACATTATTATCATGGTGCCATGGTGGTTTTTCTCCCAAGTCTTCATAACAGCTAGTGCTAGCTACCGGTCAGTTTGCCACTCTGTAATGCATGTATCTTTTTTCCAGTATGAAATAGATTTGTATATTATTACTGACTTGATCGCAGCCACTGAAACATCTGGATCATTACCTTGATGTGTGGCACAAAGGCAAGCGAATTGCATAAAAGGTTTGAGTTGAGCTGTGTGTTTACATGGAGGATTATATCCTTGAGTGTATGCAGAACAAAAACACACGAAACTGTCCTGTCATCGAAATAACCTACTCAGTATAAACTGCTGGTGGTACATTTTCACTTTTGTGCTTTTTTTACTTTCAGGTTTTGCTTTATCTATTATATTGGCCATCTGTTTTCAGTTTCTTTGCTGCTGCCAAAGGCTAAACACCACTTGAAACAAGGGATAAACCATCACCACACATTACGAGTGTCCTTGCCAGGCATGATCAAGGTATCATGTCTTATTTATGCACTTATTTTGTCTTAGAGTTTAGATATGTTTCAGTCTCATCATTGAGTGTTTTGAGTGTTAGTCAAGGGGATGTATCTATGTGGCTGAAAATGAAATGGCCCCCAAAAAAACTTTCATTGGCTACAAAGGCTACACAATGCGCAACAGGCTTACCATCCTTGACTTCAACCACCAAGTATGCAAGCAGTATACCAAGATTAGCAACAGGCACTCTGTGGCATACCAGGTAGCACAGCAGAAATATGCATAGCACACGTATGTTACACACTTGTGCAATTTCTGGTACAAGTGCAGTATTGTACATGTCATTTTCAGTATCATTACAGTACATGTATTTGTAGAAATATACTATTTAGGATTGTGACACTGACCATGAAAACTAATTCTTTCTTATGGCAAGTCAGGTGCAGAATTCCTGTTCATGTGCACTGTTTACAGTATGTAGTTATAACAAGGATGAAAAATGAAAGCAGACATGTATGCAATTTATGAAGAAGAATGTCCAAATGTATTGAAAACAAAAAATGTCCAACATTTTGCTTTTACATTCAACTTTAATACTTTCTTGTATAGAGAGTACAAAGTGCACAATATGGAGTATATATTACATGCATGTGTCCATTTATTCATGTCCCAACTACTTGTACAAACAGATGTAAACAATCTCCATGACAGAAAGTAAATTTTAAAAGTTAATGAAAATGTTCTTTTCATTCTGTTTTTTCTCATCAAGGAATGTGCTCCGTGGCCTTGTATCCCCAATGCCTCACTGATGAGAAGCTCTCCAGTTTGTTACATTACCTACGCAGTACAGATGACAAGATTGAGCGACGAGTGGATGTGGTTTTTCAGCAGAAGTAAAGACTTGGAGGTTGGTTTCACACACATACACAACCAGATAGTGCCCTCAGGTAGTTTAGATTGGGGCTTAGAAACTGCCATCTGATTATGGCCACCTGACAAGAGCAACAGTGTTTGCTGTTGCCAAGCCCCATATGGCTCTCATGCCACAACTGAAAAAAATCTGTATGTAGAGTGTTGGTGATGTTTGATTGCTATTATAATGTGGGAATTTTATTTGCAAATGTGATGCTATAATTTTTGACGCTGCAAAATTTGACTTCGGTCTGCTTCTTACAAATATCTAGAAAAGTTGGTTCTTCTGTTAACTCGATCAGCTGGATCAAATTCAGTAGTTCTTGTTGTCCATTATTATTAGATGATTCCCACACAAACAGTAGGCCGGATTGTCTTCACTGGTCACGCGCTGATAAGGTGTCGCCTCTACTCCCACATTTGATATGGTCACCAGGGGCTGCTCATCGGTTGAGTGCATCTTTAGTCTCCCCCAGGGAAAAGTTGGTTATGTTGGCCTGAAAACATATTCATATAATATCATGTTACCAAGCAGCATTGCAAAGCTACAATGTCTTTTATTATTAGAACAAAACTGTATAAATCGTTTGACCATAACCGAGACAAAGAAATTGTTTGTAAAAGTTATTTTGCAAATCTGTCTTGTATGGAGTTTATTGATTACACTGGCTGTGATTCATTACGGTTGGTTTCATGTTGAGTAGATTATACTGGCTGATACCCGGTAGCCAAGTAAACTCCTCTAGAACAGTGTTTGCAGTACATCTTCACATGTACTAACTGACCTTTGTTCTTGTCTTGCAGCTGCCTGCTGAGAGCAAGTTGGGGCACACTGCACTGCATCAGGCCGTTTGCTGTTCCAAAGTTTCTGTGTGACATTGCTGCTAACGCCCCTGCAGTTTGGTGACATGTTTGACACTGGCCAGTCTGTTGTCTCTTCACTGGTTGGACCTGTCCATGAAGGCTGTCTGTCTGCTGTGGAATCATGGCAATATTAGCATTTTGGTGGATAGCAAAATTTAGCATATGATGATAGAACTATATTGCCATATGTAACATTACATTAGGAAATCATTGCGGTATATATATATATATATGCCTGCATGTGTACCCGCCCCTTCCAGCCCCCCCCACCCCCTCCCCCGCCTCTCCCTCACTTACCAAAACACAGTGACCAAGTTTGAATGACAGCATCATAAGCAAAATATACCATGCATATAATTCAATGACATCACTGAAATTGTTTCTTTATAATTAAAATGGTTGTCTCTGTTCTGTTAGTGTTTTTGCCTCATGTATTATTACAGTTATATATGGTGCAGGAAGTAAAAGTGCACACATGTATGTTGTTCTGTAGAGAAGAACCCTATGAGGAAAGAACGTCGCTTAGAAATGACAGTTACAACACAATTTATTACTAGATAATATGAATAAAATTGTGTTGTAGCTGTCTTTTCTAAGCGTCTTTCTTTTTTTCGTTGAGTTCGTCTCTGCATTACACACGCTTCGCAGTCACCATTTTAATCTGGACTATGTGGTTCTGTAGGGTACATAGACTACTTGGTCTTGTTGAGGATAGACATACTCATTTCATAAAAAAAATCAGCTGTATTTTTAGGAATTATGACAATCATGGTCATTGTGTTTTATTTATGTATACACTTATTGATGTAAACCTGCCTGTCCCGGATTGGCCTCCGCAGCCACGAAAATGCCTGCAGACGACGTGGGCAAGCCCTAGAGAATCTTCGTTCGTGAAGTCAAGCCAAGAGACACTTATTGATGTACTTGACGATTTTGGTAAACTCATAAGAGAAGCCTCACAATGAAAGGCATTTTTAACAGTTTCACTCAGTACAGATATAAACAAATAAACCATACGTTGAAGTGTATTTGAAAACAATGTTTTTGTCACAAAATGAAGATCAAGTGAGATATACCTCTTGCTGTTGTGAACTGATATATTTCCTTGATATTTATTTTTGCGGGTTGAGTCATTTCAGTTTTCTGATAGAGAACATTGCTATATGGAGTGATCAGAAATAAATCCCACATGGTTTGCTGTCAGTGCAAACATAGATAAACTATGAATGAAATATATTGTGGTTAGAATACCAATTACATAATATATATATATCTGTTTCCTAACATTTATTTCATATCTCATAACCATAGCACGAGGTGAAAGAAACCTAATGCTCCAGCCGAAGGGGTGCATGCCTGCATGATGCCAGCTTGCTTTCATCTGCTTCCTAAAGTCAATCGGTCAAGGGGGGGGGGGGGGGGGAAGAATTCGCAAAACCCCCCAAAATGGAAAAATTAGTAACATTTAAATTAATTTGGGTCGAGGGCATAAAAAGACATAATTATATGGTCTTGTAAAAAAAAAATGTATACATTATTGGTATGGCGAAGGCCGGAACCATCTGCTGCGGCCCTGTATCTAATTATTTTGAAACTTGCCTCTCGTTTGCTCGTGCACCCTTTAGCTTGTAGTTGGTGTATCGGTGTTTGCTAGTGTCAGGCACCTGCATGAGGTATGCATTGGGCAGGGTGCATTGCGTGTGCATAGACAGCAGTTGGTCTGGGGAGAAAATATTATCACTGAACTCATCAAGTTTGCAGACGGTAATTATCTTTTGTGATACAAAAAAAAAAAAAAAAAAACAAGATGAGAAGTAATCGACAAAGCAAAATATTACCTAGTGCTTAGATTCTTATAATGGAATCAAATTTTATGTCCGTGTAACACACACGAACAGGCACAATCACATCAATGGGTAACCGTCTTCACTCCTAGAAGCTGATTCAGCTTTTCAAAATCCCGAAAAGCTGAATTTCAGCTGTTTGGTTCAGACAGAACAGGCCTTCAGCCAGCCTGTTCCAAATGCAAAAGTCATACATTCTCATGAGCCCCTGCATCCGCAGGAGCTCATGGGAATGTATATCGCTTGCTGGCCATGGATTTATGGCATATTTATGTCCCGTTTACATTCATTTCATATTCTCGCACTGTCACCCATGCACATCACATTGTTGCATGATGACCTGTAAATTATCTCCCAGGCTTTTGTGAAAAATAAAATCGTTTTGAGGTGGGCGTTTGCGCGTAGCTTAGCACGGGAGTGCTGTCCCTTACACAAACATTATCTGGTAGCTTCCCTTCGTAAAAATGGCGACTACCATAAAGACTTGTTGTTTGCAAACGCTTTCGAGGAAACCTTGTTTTGGATAAATGCGAGGACATAAGAAATGAGAAGACCACGATATAGCATGTTCGACGTACCGTCACCATTCCCTGGGCCATTTTTGGACGCTGTGGACGTCGCTCAGTGCTTCCCAGTACCGGCCCAGAAGTGAAAGTTGGATAGTCATCTTTCGTTGTTGTTGCACGAGAATTGTGGGTGTTACCGTGTACGGACAGATGCAACTGGAAGTGACCTTTGGCAGCTGAGTGGCGTATACCTGTTTGCATGAACTGTGACAACCGTCAAGGACGTCTGACACTCTACAGCAGCTATAGTAACGTGAATGTTCGGGGATCCCATCTGATGAGGCCCTGTCAGGGTTGCACTTCAAGTCAGGTAGGGACTTCGAAATTTTTTTTCGCTGTCCTCAACTGACTAATTGCTGAACCAGGACCTTTAATAACTTTGGAGTAGTCATTGAAAGTTAGTTCAAAGCTCAGACGGTCATTCAGTGCCCCTTGATAATAAGGCAGATGAGCTGTGAGGATTTCAAACTCGAGTGGAATGTAAAATCTAGTTCCATATGTTTCAGCTATAATAACTTCCTTTGGTACCCCAGTAGTTGTTTTGTCTCCGGCATTGATTCGAAGTTTACCAACATTATCTGGCTGTATGCCTTGATAAATACGATCTTCTCGTTCTTCTCTTGTGAGCCAAAGGTCTTTGTAACAGTAAAACACATCAGAGTCGTCAAGACTAAACACTTCCTGTCCTTCAAGTTTTACTTTAATAGTTTTAACAATTGCTCTGCCAAGATTGTCAACCAGTGTTCTGTTTACATCTGCGTCTGATGATAGTTCAATATTAAATGCTAGGCGTGCAGTGCCAGGAACAATAACATCACTGGGACCTAGGTTTGGAAACTTGACTGTAAGTGTTTGGTTCTGGTCTATAGTACTTGGATTGTTTGTGATGACGATTGATTGTCGAATGGCCTTAACACCCAGAGGCTCACGTAGTTTTCTGTATGGGTCTAACTTTGATCCGTAAGTCTGTGTCATTTTTATTATGCACAATAAAAAATAATAAATTAATAAAACAATGGCAGCGGGAGGATTTAATCATGAAGATTTTGAAATGGATGACACGTATGATTTTGGTAATACAACAGATATGGCAGATATGGCAGATATGACTGGTACAAGAAATATTTACAGTTTACGTCACGAACTTTTAGAAACCAAAGTGAACTCATTTTATGATCATGTTGGTGGCCGCCCAGACAACGTAGACCCTAACCAGTTTGAACTTGATGGCAAGGGTCATTTATATTTAAATACTGTTGACAAAGGAAAAGTACTATTGACTAACAAAAAAGACCCTAGTAGGTTTAGGGCTTTAAGTACAATAAAAAATGAAGGTGGTGTTGGTGCCTTGCGTCAACTTGGAATTGGTGGGTCTCCTGTCACGCCAAGACTGGCTAGTGTTCTTCATGACACACAAACAAAGTTGCCAACAGGGCAACAAATTGAAATGGCACCAGTAACAAGCCTACCAGAAATAGCAAACACAGTGATACAAGAAACTTCATTTACTGAAGGGCAAATAAATGACGCTTTGAAAACAATAAATGATCCACCTTTGTCAATGCGGGAGATTATGGGTTTGGATAAATCACTGCAGACAATAAGAGGTGAGATGGTTAATAATCTTGCCAAACTGGGAGAGCTTGATAAACACATAGAACGTGAAAAAGAGAAACTGGCTATCGCAGACACAGAAATGAAAGAAAGAATCCAACACAGATTAAATGATTTGCAGATAGAAAGATCTGGACGATTAGAAGTGATTAGTATTGGAAGACAAAAACTGAAAACAGGTCAACAGGATTAGAGAAACTATTCAGAAAATACTTCACGAAGACACTACTCTGGCTGAGAGACTTAAAACACTTTTCAGAGAACAAGGTATTACAATTGCTAGTTTAATTCTCTCTCTCTTGGCTTGACTTCGCGAACGAAGATTTTATAGGAGTTGCCCACGACGTCTGCAGGCTTGTTCGTGGCTGCGGAGGCCAATCCGAGACAGGCAGGTTCGACCACAGTGGCTGCAGGGGAAGGTATGGCCAGGGTTCTGAGCTGCGGCATCTCTGTTTTTTCTCCTGAGCCGCTTGTCCTTAAGGCTAGCTCTGTGAGAGTCCTCAAAGGAGACAGCTGCCTTGTAAATGGTGGAGCGCCAGGTGTCACGGTCCGCAGCAAGCGAAGACCACTGGTGGTGGTCGATTTGGCAGGCACTAAGTGACTTCTTGAGACAGTCTTTGTATCTCTTCTTTGGTGCCCCTCTGTCACGGTGTCCAGTAGCAAGCTCGCCGAACAGGGTGATCTTTGGTAGGCGATGATCCTCCATCCTGGAGACATGCCCCGCCCAGCGGAGCTGTGTCCGCAGCAGCAAAGCTTCGATGCTCACAGTTTCAGCCTGTTCAAGGACCTCGACGTTGGTGACATAGTCACTCCAGTGAATGCCCAGGATGGTACGCAGGCAGCGCTGGTGGAAGCGTTCGAGGAGTCGTAGTTGGCTGCGGTAGAGGGCCCAGGACTCGGAACCATACAGCAGGGTGGTGAGGACCACAGCTCTGTACACGCTGATCTTGGTGCCTGTTTTCAGCTGTTGATTGTGCCACACCCGCTTGAAAAGTCGCCCGAAAGCGCTGTTCGCTTTTGCCAGCCTGCTGTCAAGCTTCTTGTCCAGCTTGGCGTCCGACGTGATAATGCAGCCAAGGTAAGTAAACTGGTGCACTGACTTTAGTTCAGACTCGCCAATGGTGATGTGAGGAGGGCGATACACTGTTTTGGGTGCCGGCTGATGGAGGACCTCTGTCTTTTTCAGACTGACCTCGAGTCCAAAGAGCTGGGCAGCATCTGCGAAGCAAGACGTGATGCGCTGCAGGGCTCTCTCTGTGTGTGCAACGAGGGCAGCATCATCAGCAAAAAGCAGCTCACGAATCAGTTGGTCTAGGGTTTTTGTGTGGGCCTGCAGTCGTCTGAGGTTGAACAGGCTGCCATCGAGACGATACCTGATGTACACTGCATCGTCATCATCGAGGTCCACTGTGGCCTGCTTCAACATCATGCTAAAAAAGATGGTGAAGAGGGTTGGTGCCAGCACGCAGCCCTGCTTTACGCCGTTGAGAATAGGGAATGGTTCTGAGAGGTCATTGTTGAGTCTGACCTGGCCTTGCTGGTCCTCGTGTAGCTGGACAATCATGTTGAGGAACTTTGGGGGACAGCCAAGTCGCTCCAGGATCTGCCACATGCCTTGCCTGCTCACAGTGTCGAACGCTTTTGTTAGGTCGACAAATGTTACGTACAGCCCTTTGTTCTGCTCGCGGCACTTCTCCTGTAGCTGTCTCAGCACAAAGACCATATCGGTGGTGGTCCTGTTTGCTCTGAAGCCACACTGGCCCTCTGGGAGTTGGTCTTCAGCGATGGCAGGTACCAGCCGATTCAGGAGCAGCCTTGCAAGGATTTTCCCAGCAATGGACAGCAGGGTAATTCCCCGATAGTTGGAACAGTCAGACTTCTCGCCTTTGTTCTTGTACAGGGTGATAACGACTGCATCACGGAGATCTTTTGGTAGTGTTCCTTCCTCCCAGCAGCAAAGAAAGAGGTCATGGAGCTTGTTGTGCAGTGCTGTGCCTCCATGTTTCCAGACCTCTGGCGGTATTCCATCAATGCCTGCTGCTTTGCCACTCTTGAGCTGGTGGATGGCTGTGAGGGTCTCTTCAGCGGTGGGCGGTTCGTCCAATTCAATCTTTACTGGGAGGTGTGGGATTTGTAGGACGACTGCTTCTTGAACAGTGCGCTCAGCGCTGAAGAGGCTCTGAAAGCTAGTTTAATTACAGCTCTTGGATTTATTATCAGTACTGTTGTGTTAGCTGTCTCCGGTGCTGGTGGACCCGGTGGTTCTCCACCTCCAGCACCACCAACCCCAGGCCCCCCGGCTCCAACTGACCCAAAAGATTTACAGTCATGGGTAAAAAAACAGTTGTCTCACATATCAGACTTGCTTAAAAAATTGGCTCTGAAAGCAGTGGATGCTTTGCCTGGCATAATTGGCACTGTTGTCAGTTGGCTGATTACTACTACAGCAAAGGCAGTAGGGTTTATGGCAGAGCATGTGTGGATCTTTCTGGTTACAGTAGGTGGGTTGATGGTGGGTTATTTAATGAAACAGATAAAGAAGTAATACCCCTAATCCTGTTAGACCTATTACCAATGCAGTTCTTTCTGACTCATGTGTGTCAGGGGTTGACTGTACTGGTTGTATGAGTGCCGGTGTTGGGGCCGGGGCCGGGGCTGCGGGTGTTACTGTCTGTAATGGTTTTAACAGCTGTACGTGTGTTGTTGTTGCTCCCAAGTTTACAGATTGATTGAGACCGAGTTTTTGACCAACACCTGCAACAATGATTTCATTATTATAATTTGTTATTGTCCCCATTTGGAGTTGAAGATCAGATGGTAACATGTATAACCCGATGCCAACTACAAAGTCAACTTTTGATCTGGCATATCTAAGAACGTCTTGGTAGCGTTGTATGCTTGACGGGAGATCTACTGTTGAATTAATTGAATCTTCAAGATTTGCAAGAAACTGTTTTTGCGAATCGAATATTCCACTTCCATTCAAAATATTTGATTTTGTTAGTGATTGTGCACCTAGTATACACCAGACATATGTTCTGATTGACTCATTTACGCGCTCGACTCCTGCTTGAGTAAACCCGTCACTTTTGTCTAAAATAAATGTGGTCCAGGCGTTTGACTGTTTCTGCTCAATTGATCCTATCCAGACTGCAGATTTTGATGAGAATGAAATGTAACCAGGGTAATAATCTTGAGGGTATTGTCTGTGACTCAAAGCGTAATACAATGTGCCCATGCCTTTGTGATCATCAAGTTTTTGTGTGAAGTCATACCTGGGGCTTATGTTAAACTCATTACAGATGCGTTCAAATGCTTTCATATCCATGGGGTTGTTATACCTGTTGAAACTGGATTCAGTGGGTAATGGTGTATGCAGTTCTGACAGTATACGTCTAAGCTGGTAATAAACATGAAAACGATAGACAGACCTAATCAGTTTGTTTGAGTGATTCAAGTGGTCTGTAAATGAAACACCACAGCCTGTAGTTGAACACAGTATGGCAAAGTTAAGTTGATTTTGAAACATCTGTAGTGGACTTGAGGACCACTTTCTTGCAGTAGAGTCGTCTGTTATTGGAGGGTTTAGGTAATGATCAAATGGATTTGGTACTTTGACTTGGAATAGATCTTGTTCAGACACAGCTATGTCGAGTTGATTTAGTTGAATTATTTTCTGTTCATAAGTAGGTGCGACATTGTATTTGGCATCCACATTAAATTGAAATGCGTTTGTAGTGGTAATGGTTGGTGATTTAAATTCCATTATTTTTTATATGAGATAATAAAAATGTTTATTACCTTAACAAATCTTGACACAAGCAAACCAGTGTGGTTAACTAATGGGATTGATAATCGGGATGGTAGTAAGGCTGTAGCTATCCATGAAATGTTCTACACAGTAAAATGGTTTAATGTAGAAGATGATATATATAATAAAGTAATTTTTGGTGGTAAGACGGAAGCTTTACCGCCTGGGTATTATGACTTTTGTACTATAGCTGAATGGTTTCAAAGTAATTTTAAAATTAAAGCAACTTTAAATCCAGCTAACCTACTTGTTACATTAGAATCTCCGACACAAGATTGTTGCACTACTGACGCGTGCCTCCACATCCGGCATCTGGATGTAGTTTCCGGTCATGTAACACATGGGTAGCGTCTGTATGTAACTACCGGACGTGCCGGGCAGCTTAATCAAGATAACGGACCGGCCATCCGGAAACGGTTACTATATGGGAAATGAGTGGCATCTAATTAACGGGACTGTTGGCACGCGGGGACGCCATAATCACGTAACGGGACTGGCCCTAAACGAGGGGCGGGCCCTAAGTGGGAAGATGATTGATAAGGGCAAGGGTATATACATACTGGGGGACACAACACACGAGGAGACGCAAGACACACAACCAGACACACAACGAGAGAGGGAACACAACGAGAGGAGAGTGAGAGAGATGGACGAAAGTAGAAGAGAGAGCAAACAGTGAGAGAACGACCGAATTGTAGTCTGTGGTTGGTCTTGCCCAACCCCAGACAATGCTCTTTAGACAGAAATAAACACGAGAGAAAACCATCACTGGACTTCAGTTGTTTTACGTGTTCATAGTGCAACACGTAACAACCAATTTTGGTGCCGCGCGACCAGGATGTCAGAACGGGTTTAGCAGAACCAGCGCAGGATGTCAGAACGAGATGAAAGACAGAACAATCACAGATTCCAGAACGAGATGGAAGACAGAACTATCGCCGAGGGTGGCAGAACGACGCTACGTCAAAAGTACGACGACGCCGAGAACTGAAGACGCCGAACGAGAGGCAGACAGAAGATCGTGAGACGAGACTGAGAAGGAGCCGGCCGCAGACGAAACGACCTCGGGCCACAACCACCGCCACCAACGCTGGACAAACAGGTGAGTGACCTTTTTGTGTCATCGCTACAGTTTTGATTAAGGGCCAGCAATATTTGGTACTTGTAGTGAAAATGGCAGAAGAAGATGTAGGAAGACCACACCCACTTAACCCGGTGTTGGCCGCATTAGGTAGTCAGATAGAGAGGTTGTCATCCTTAGTTAATGTGCAACTCATTTCACAGCTGATCCCCACCTTCAATGGAGATCAGCAACAGTCTGCAAAAGAAGTGGATCACTCTAGAGATAGGGCGTGTTTTCGATGCAGTTCACGACCACGCCACAAGGCACGTGATTGCAAGGCTAGGCGGATAAACGCAGTCGGTCAGCAAAAGTCGTCTTTGTCACAGCAAAGGTATCAACACGTGCGGTGTTGGCGATGCGGGGGTTACGGCCACCGACAAAGAGAATGTAGGGCTAGGATAGGACAGGAGCGACAGGAAAACTAGAACGTTCTGCACCACGAGAAGCCGGTGAGCAGAACGGGGGAAACAGTAGATCCTTTAGCATCAACTTAGCGGGGAGTCCAAAATGCATAGTTTTTAAGGTAGGAAGTCAAAAGTTTAGAAGTCTCATAGATACGGGGGCGGAAGTATCGTTGATTAGCAAGAAGTCGTATTAAAAATTGCAGAACAAGCCAAGGTTAGAGAAAAGAAGTGTATCACTACAGTCAGTCAGTGGAGAAGCGCTAGGAGTTGTGGGCAGTATAGAACTGGACTTCAAAATTGAAAAGCAGTCGTTCAAACATCGTTTTTATGTAGTGAAAGAGATGAATAGAAATTTCATTTTGGGAAACGATTGGCTTGATAAGAACGGAGCACGCATCTATTTTGATTTGAGAAAGGTTAAAGTCGGGAATGCGTTTGTACCTTACGAACAAGACATGCACATATCTTCGTTAGTCAGAGTACACAAGACAAAAGTATTGAAACCACATACAGCGGAGATTTGTCAGGTTAGAATAAAGAGTACACAGTACTTCAGTAAAGAAGAATGTTTAGAAGTCTCTGCGACAGATAGGGGGTTTGTTGCAGAAGAGCCAGGACTATCTGTGATGAGCGGGGTAGTGAGAAACAAAGGTAGGACATTTCCATTGTTAGTTGTGAATCACACCAACAAAACGTTCAGGCTGAAAAGGGGATGTGTGGCAGGCAGGGCAAACAGCGTAAGTCAGGTAGAGTCAGTGTCTAACAGAACGGAAGAACGAGAAGTCGCTTCCATTGATCTGACAGAAATCGATGCGCCTGACGCAATCAGGTCCACAGTCACTAAACTGGTATCGGAGCATTCCGATTTGTTCGCGAGTAGCGATCTGGACTTAGGGCGCACCAACACTGTCAAAATGAGCATAGACACTGGAGACCACGCTCCAATAAGGGTGAAACCTTACCGCGTTCCTTTGCAGGATAGAGAGATAGTAGACAAAGCAGTAGATGAGATGTTAGAGGCAGGGATCATCAGGAGATCAATGTCGCCATGGTCTTTCAGCTTAGTAGTAGTGACAAAAAAAGATGGTTCAAAGAGGTTGTGCGTTGACTTTCGAAAGCTAAACGAGATTACTAAGAAGTCGTCGTATCCACTACCGCTCATAGACGATATTTTGTCCTTGCTGGGGAAGTCAAAATATTTCACAAGGTTAGATATGAAATCGGGATACTGGCAGGTAGAGATGGCGGATCAAGAGAGTAGGGAGAAAACGGCTTTCGCTTGTCACAAGGGACTTTTTGAGTTTGCAGTCATGCCATTTGGACTTTGCCAGGGACCTAGTGTGTTCACGCTGTTGATGAACACAGTGTTGAGGGGGTTAGAGACATTTTGTTCGGCATATAGGGATGATATTCTCATCTTTTCCGAAACAAAGGAACAGCATTATCAGCATATAAAGGATGTGTTCGGTAGACTCAGACAGCATAAACTCAAATTGAAACTGAAGAAATGTCAGTTCTTCGCCGAGGAAACACAATACTTAGGGTTTGTGATAGGGAAGGAAGGAGTCAAACCAGACCCAGAAAAGTTGTCAGCGATTCGGACATTGCCGAATCCAACATGTATAAGGGAGTGTCGCAGTGTCATTGGAATGATGTCATACTATCGCAGGTTCATACCCAACTTTTCTGAGATAGCCGAACCCATCATCAATTTGACAAAGAAATTTGCCAGATTCAAATGGTCTGATCAGTGTCAACAGGCGTTTGATTTTCTCAAACAAAGGTTGTCAGTAGTTCCTTTGTTGGTATATCCGGACACGAGACGTCCATATGTATTGTACACAGATGCTAGTGACGCATGTATCGGGGCGTGTCTGACGCAAGAAAGTGAGGACAGCACAGGACTCAAGACAGAAAAGCCTATTTACTTTCTGTCCCATAGGTTGAGCCAGAGCCAGAAGAAGTGGTCTACCATAGAAAAGGAAGCATTTGCAATCCATTATGCATTACAGAAGTTAGACCACTATTTGCACAATGCGCAATTCGTTGTTCGCACAGATCACAAACCGTTGAAGTATCTCTTAGAGTCGCCTATGCAGAATAAGAAGATTCAGATGTGGGCGCTAGGGATCGCAGGGTACAACTGCACTATAGAGTACATTCCAGGGCCACAGAATGTGTTGGCGGATTTGTTGTCCAGAGTGCCGCAAATAGACGGAAAGGAGTTAGTATCAGAAGAGGCGGAAGAAATAGTTACGGAAGTGAGCGACAATGCGTTCCAGATAGGGGTGATTAATTCCAGTCAGTTTAGACCAAAGCAGTTTGCAAGTTGTCAGACGGATGATCCGAGAAAAACTTTAGAAAAGGTAGAGGTGACAGGGTTCGATATGATCACGGAGCAAGACAAGGATCCAGACATTGTTAAGTTGAAAGATCAGCTACTGAACGAGGAAGCACCGGCCAGTGTAAAAAGGAGGTATTTGTTCATAGAAGATGTCTTGTATTTCTTGTCGAATATTGATGACGATCCAGTAGCGAGATTAGTGGTGCCATCCCATTTGGTGGAGCAGGTCGTAAATCAGTATCATGACGGAAATGGGCACATGGGCCTTGACAAGACTTACGACACCATCAAACAGAAGTATTTTTGGCCAAACATGTACAGGGGGTTGAACGAGTACATAGGTGGTTGCATTACCTGTCAGCAAAGGGTTTTGCAGAAACAGAAAGCCCCAGTGCAGGAAATGGACGTTCCTCCATATCCTTTTGCGAAGGTTTATACAGGGTCCATTCCCTACTAGTCTGTCCGGGAACAAGTACATTTTAGGGTTTGTTTGCCATTACAGTGGATATCCAGAGTGCTTTCCAGCGCCAGATAAGTCGGCAGAAACTGTTGCTCAAATCTTGATGGATGAGATAATTCCTCGACAGGGCTGTCCTTTACAGGTGGTTACTGATAATGGCACAGAAAATGTCAATCGGATCATGAGAGAGGTTCTCAGTGAACTAAACATAGATCATGTCTTGACGAGCTATTATCATCCACAGTCTAACGCCAAGGTAGAAAGATTTCATCGTACCATGAATGATATCATGTCGAAGAAAATACAGGAAGATATCCAAACGTGGGATTTGCACATCAATCATGCGTTGTCGGCATACAGGGTTAGCGTTTCAGAATCGACTCAGTGCTCTCCATTCTTTCTACTGTATAACAGAGATCCAGTGTTACCATTAGATAACATACTGAGACCTAGACGGAAGTATGTCGGAGAGGACCTTCATAAGGTAGCCTTAGAACAACAGCACAAACTGTTCACCCAGGTGCACCAAAGGATAAAGAAATCACAGAAGCGGGGGGCAAGGTATGCAAACAGACAGGTCAAAAGTGACGAAATCAAAATCGGGGACGCAGTGTACTATAAAAATAATCAAAGGAAAAACAAGCTAGACAGTAAATGGAAACCTTACTATAGAGTGGTCGAGCAAACAACACCAGTAACGAACAGGATCAGGAACCAATTGACTGGTGAAGTAGTTAAAGTGCATGCAGAGCACATAAGACTCGCTAAGTTAGATGAGTGGCCTAAACCCTCAGCGGAAACAATTAGGCCCCTCAGAAAGACTAATTATGCGATCGCACCGGAAGACAGCTCTTCCAGTGACAGCGAAGATGTAGGCGACTTACCTTCAAGAGAAAGTTGGATCAAAAGACAGCGTAGAGAACGGGAGAACTCGTCTTCAGAAGACGACATACCTCTCATGGAGTTAGCAAAAAGGGTTAGACGTCAGAACAGGAGACAAACAGTCGAAGCAGAATCGGCTGATGTTAGCTCGGGCGAAGGCACATCAGATAACTCTGATGATTATAGGATAGAGCATGTGGACGCAATCCTGCCTAAGTCTAGGAGTAAAAGAGTGAGGCGGTTATTAAAGGCTATAGGAGATCTACTTTAGGCTTCATTTAAAATGCAACTCTCAAGTGGTATTGAGAGAGGATCAATCAGGAAATCGTGCAGGTAATGCAGTTTGGGTGTATGAATATACGACTACGGGTGTAAATTACATTTTGCAGACGTGCAAGATGAGGTTCGTCCTCTGTCTCAGGATATTGGGTTTAGCAGATAGCGTTTATAATTTATTATTAATGGCAGTAATCATGTCATTTGTAGGCGAAATAGTGGGAGTAGCCCGATATTTCGATTTGTTAAAAGCTGGCCCTTTATTGAGACTTAGGCGATGGCATAGTGAGGTCACTCGACCTACACTGGACCCGGGATCGGTGGCTACAACTGTGGCGGACGACAATGACGTCTACGGAGCAAGTGCCTCCGCACTGATGATGGAAGACAGGGTGGAACTGAAGACGACATCGCCAGTCGTGAAATTCTACCCGGCCTTGAAATGAGGCGACCTATGAGGTGGATGAATTATGTTGGGACTGTGAGCGCAACGGTGCCCATGAGAGACGAACAATTTCAGTGTTGACAATGAACTCTTTCTCTTTTATTTTATATTATGTGTATTTAGATGGAATAATTGTTATAGTTGTACAAGATATCACGCACCGATTTGAAATGTATTTTGATTGTGTAATGATGTGGAATTATATTGTTATTATGTCCCGAAGTGTAAACCCTCCTGAACAAGATAGAAAAATAATCCTGAACGGGATGTATTTTTCTCGGGTTAGGGAGGAATGTTGCACTACTGACGCGTGCCTCCACATCCGGCCTCTGGATGTAGTTTCCGGTCATGTAACACATGGGTAGCGTCTGTATGTAACTACCGGACGTGCCGGGCAGCTTTAATCAAGATAACGGACCGGCCATCCGGAAACGGTTACTATATGGGAAATGAGTGGCATCTAATTAACGGGACTGTTGGCACGCGGGGATGCCATAATCACGTAACGGGACTGGCCCTAAACGAGGGGCGGGCCCTAAGTGGGAAGATGATTGATAAGGGCAAGGGTATATACATACTGGGGGACACAACACACGAGGAGACGCAAGACACACAACCAGACACACAACGAGAGAGGGAACACAACGAGAGGAGAGTGAGAGAGATGGACGAAAGTAGAAGAGAGAGCAAACAGTGAGAGAACGACCGAATTGTAGTCTGTGGTTGGTCTTGCCCAACCCCAGACAATGCTCTTTAGACAGAAATAAACACGAGAGAAAACCATCACTGGACTTCAGTTGTTTTACGTGTTCATAGTGCAACAAGATTGGTTAAAGATCTCAGATAGATTTGCATATTTACTTGGATTTTATATTGACGAAGATTGGTGTAGATCAGATGATTTAGATGAAGCTATGTTTGGTATTATAACAATGAAGACAAAAAAACTTAAAATAACTGGAAAACGTCCTGTCAATTTGTCAGTACACACAGTGCTAAATGTTTATTTGAAAGAACTAAACACATCTGAGAATGTTCACAATGGAAAGCCTTCAACTTTGTTGAGATGCTTACCTACTGGAACTGCTCCGTATTGTGAAAGTGTAGTTGTTAGATTTCCTAATTTGCAGTTTAAGAAATTAGGTTCCAGTTTCTTTGAGTCACTGAGTATATCTGTAACTAATCAGGATGACAAACCAGTTCTTATGCATGATTTTAGTGTTGTGTTAGAAGTTAAATAATTTTATTTTTGTTTATAAAAATGAGTGGTCTTGGTCTGAAGCGAACAATCATACCAGTTGCGTGTCCAGTAACAGAGTTGAAAGATTTGGCAGATGTACAGGATTTTGAGAAGGAGGGGGATGTTGGAGAAATATATGGTTTTGAACTTGATTCAAATGGCATGTTCAAGAGGAAAGTAATTGTTGACATGAAAGACGGTGAAAAACAGATTCCTAAACTTGGTCAGCTACGTGATGTTACTGTACCTACTCCACCTGTAAATAATTTGCCCTACAACTTAATACATGTGGGTAGTAAGTGGGTTGTTTCACCTGTGCCTGCACCACCTCCAACAATTGACTGGGACATAAAGATTGAATTTATTAGTCCTTATGTATACACTGATGATGAAGGCGCCTTAGTGTTTAGGAAGGTTGTTAATTCTGGGCCGCTTATTGTAAGTCTTGTTCCAAGCCTTGCCCCAGACGACAATAGCAGAGAAAAACTGAAAGTTGAAAATTATGAGAGACGGAGATATCTTCTTACACATAGGAAGGGTAGGTCTGATGCGAAGGTCGTGTTTGCACCAATAAACTTTCCCATCTCAAGAGAAGCGACAATAGTATTTGAAATTATCATGAGATCAGTAACTACTGCTAAAGAGGCTCAAATTGCACAAGGAATTAAACTTACATGGAATGACACAGTATCAGAATCAACAAAGGTCTTTATTGCTATTACAAAAAATAATGATGTTATTAATGTTTCGAGCAGTGTTCCAGCTGTCAAGGTGGTGGTAGACAAAGCAACTTTTGTTCGTCTAACTTACATAAACCTTGAACACATTGATCTTGTTGCATTTTATTATGCTAACAAATTGTATACTTTTGAAGAGTTGCAAAATGTAATTGCTGATTAAATAAAAAAAAACATTTGTCAATAAAAAAAATGGTCAACTTCTATCCACAACTACCGACGCTTGAGCCGACTGAAACAAATGTGATGACTAAAACAACACTTGCGCCTGATCCACAGGTGACAGCTGTGCCAATTGCATCAGATAAAACATTACAGGCAGATGCATTCAGATTAAATAATATTACAGAAGCTTTGAAATATTTGGAAAGTGAAGAGGCTAAGTACTCACGGTGCAAAAGGAGGTATAAGTCAGCATTTAATTCTGTTCAAAACACTTCTATGGCTATTGGTGCAGTTTCAGCTTCATGTTCTGTAGGGGGTATAGTTCTGTTCGCCACAGGAATTGGAAGTTTGGCTGGAATAGCAATTGAGGGTGTTAGCGTTGCTACATGCCTGGCTTGCTTTGGTTTGGAAGCCTTGAACAAGAGGTTTCACACGAAATTACAGAAACATGAAGCATTGAGTACGCTTGCTGGTGCAAAGCTGAGCAGTATGAAACTTATTATCAGTAAGGCATTAAATGATAATTTTATTGATGACGAAGAATTTAAGCGGGTCCAGGATGATTTAAATAATTACAAGAAACAGAAGTCTGAAATACAGAATAAAATGCGTAGTCAATCTCCCGTGAATGTTGAAGAACTAAAGGCTAGTTTTTTAGCAGAGGGAAAAAGGATAGGGGTACAGGAAACCACAGAAAAACTACACAATCTTTTAAACAAATAAAAATCAGATTTGGTAATCGTTTATTAATGTCATACACTTCACAGAAAAATGCCATGCCACTTACACCACTTGTGCCTGATTATTTAACCCCATCAGCACCACCACCTGAATATTACTGAGAAAAAAAAGTTTTTTTATTGTCCTTGTGTCTTGATAAATCTGTCTCAGTCTCTTGGGACTTGAGTCAAGTTGTTGTAAGAACTTAGGGTAAGTACTTGTAAGAACTTAGGGTAAGTACTTGTAAGAACTTAGGGTAAGTAATTAATAAGTTCTTATGACAACACACTTAAAGGTTACCTCTGCAGGTTCCTAAAAGTTAGTTGCAACTTGTTAATAAGTATTAAGTTCCACTTGGCATCACTTGATCAGGTTCATGATTAGGTTTTTATAGAGACAATAGTTATAGAGAAAGATAATAGGAGACCCGTAAGATAATCAGATCAATAAGGCCGCATCCGTCATGCTCGTCACTTTTTTAAAATCAAAGGGTTGATTTAGAATTAACCGGGGGGGGGGGGGGGGGGGGGGGGGGGGTAAAATTGGGGTCAAAATTTTGATATTAAAAATGGCGTAAATTAATGATGGATGCGGCTCTATTGAATTCATTGTCTTACGGGTCTCCTATTATCTTTCTCTCTGATGTGATATGCCCTGATGGACTTTTGAGTGTGTGCGTTCAGCTGTTCGAATTTGTGACATATTGTTCGTGCTTTCGCAAGAAGGCCTGTGTCATCTGTCAGTTCTTGCGTTTTTTTCTATGACACTCTGACATATGTTTTCATACACTGGTGGTTTAATTAAGATACTTATTGCAGTGGTTACCAACCAGTGCCCTGCCATGGTAGGCCTGTGCATGAATTTTGTTGTTGCTGAGAGTTTGGTCTAAGTTGGCGGTAATGAGACCAGACAGAAATGGCAACTTTTCAGATTTTAGCAAAACAATTTCTGCTCTGATTTCTTTAATTTTCTCCTGCCTGCTTTTCTGAAATTCTTGGTGGTGTGGGTGAGACTGAATGTCCTGAGTCTTTTTCTGTCTTCAATTTCTTTCATTTGCTGGACGTAGGTCTGAAATGTGATGGACGCCTTCTGGTGTGGCATCTTTACGTCTGGCAAGGGACTTTGCTAAATGTTCATCAAGGGCATGTCACTCCTTTTCCAACATTTCATGGTGTTTCTTCACCACCCCCAGTAATATGTGAAGATATGGTGGTGCTACTTGATCCAAATCCAGCTGAACCAGTGGCTTTCTGATGACATTATTGAAAAGCTTGGCTTTGGATTTCATTTTACCGGCACGGCTGAATTTCTGATGGTCGCGTTTTATTTGTGTGAGAGTCCTTTGACTTATATTACCTTCGTTGTGTACAGGTGGTGCGTGAATTTGCACACGTTACGCTGTACAAAAAAAGACACGGGTGAATGGCCTGAGCCCCCGAAAGTCCGTAGATTTTTGTCAAAAATTCATAGTCCCCAAACAAAAACAGTCGCAGATTTTTTCGTTTCCATTTCATCGTCTGCAGAGATGAAATCTGATCCTGGTATGGTCCCAAAATTCGCCTAATATTTACAGGGCTATCTTTACATTCTGCCATAGCAAGGATGAAAGTATTGTGCTTTGAGTTGGCCCTCTTGAGGTTTGCATCTTGCAGCATCAGTTTGAAAGACCCCCCACCATGATCTCCACCTATCTTGATCCATACTTCATCTTGCGGAATGCAGCAAGAGACCTTGTTTGTCATACTCATGAAGCAGCTTGGTGACAAATGCTGGCACGTCTGTCATGCTTGCCACGGGTGCTTGTACAAGTTTCGGTCTCTGGTCCACTTCACTCAACACTTCAAGACTTTTCATCTGAACTTGTACTTCTCCACACTGTGCTCGGACTTGTTCCCTTCTCTCTTTCTGTTCGCTTTCAAAGTGAACACCTAAACTTCTGAAGAATCGTTTGTGCGTCCTGTACTTAGTCAGTGACATGCCTAACATGGTTCTAACAGCAGCATCTTGAACTGCGGATACATTAACCTGTCCACATTAAGCCTCTGTCAAGACTATCTTTTTCTTGGCCTTACAGGTCGTCCTAAGTTCTGTGCCCTGTTACTTCAGTGCATCTTCTTCAGTGCCCCCCGACACGTTTAGTCTCACATGCTTCATATACTGGGCTCTCTTCTTCCTCAGTGGGGTATTGGCCTCAGCACATGTTTTTCGTGGTTTTATTATCTTTTTCAGCATTAGTGACTGACCACCTGTTTTGCACAAAACTGTCACCTTATTGCTTGATTCTGACAGTTTAACTCTGACAAGTTTTGTGAGGTACGCTTCGTCTGTTTTTGATAGTGGCGCTGCTAGTTTGCAAATAGACCTAAGAATCTTGGATTTGAATGGGGATGATGCAGTAATAACAACACTGGGTGTGGGAATAACTGGCAATGCTTCCTGCACTACAAAAGGTGTTGGTGTTGATACTGACGGTAAACAGGAAAGATCAGTGGAAGGTTGTAAAGAATCTACACACTTCCTGACTTTTGCTGGTGTTGATGTTGATGCCGAACATGATGAAGACGGAAAGAAAGAGAGGTCACTGAGAAAATAATCCCCTACATTATCAAGATCTTTTCTTTTGGGTGCAGCTATTTTGTTTTTGGCTTGATACGGTCGGCCACCGTTTGACTGCTGCTTGAAATGACTACATGTTTGACAGTCATCAACAGAAAGAGTTTCATCAAATGTTACGCAAAAATTACACGTTTTGTGAATGTCTGTAGAGCCTGTGCGCTCCACTTGTTTTCTTAATTTGAAAAGCTTTGCATGACACATGCAACAAATTGATTTAGAATGCTTCCCTTCCTGGTCGTTGAGCACATCAATGTTGTAACACGAAAATATATCACTGGCGTATTTAGTGCACAAAAACACGGGTCTGTTTTTGTCTTTGACTGCTCGCCTAGACCCTCTACCACAAAGTTTGCACAAAGAATTCACCGCTTCCAAATGTCTTGGAAAGGAATGTTCATTCTCCATGGCTTTAACAAGCTATACTTTACACCCATTATATGCATCAGATAAGGGTACACATTGGAGCGATACATCCGGCACAGAAAACAAGTCATTTACACACAAGCACTGCTGTCTACAGCGCGCGGACGGAAAGTTCCTCGAACTACACACGTTGTAATCAAGTAATAAGCACAGAATTCGAAGAGGTGTTCAAACCAAACTTATATCAGCTTGAAGAGGACAATTTCAAGCATAGTGTTACATAAATATATTTGCGATTGCAACCTTGTAGCCACAATAATAATAAGTTATAAACAGACTAAACTTATCACATGCCTGACAGACTTCAGCAGGGAACAAAGAGCGCAACGCTTCCCGCCAGCAGCTAGGCTGGAGCCTACTATGACCCGCGCGCACTTATCAGTGAAGTGGGTCACGGCTGGCACAGAGCCCAACTAAGCAGAGGAATTCAGAGAAGGGTGAACTGCCGTGTTACATCAAAGATGTGCCAATACATATGTGACCCTCTCTCACAAAATCAGTCTTAACTCGCATTTTGGATGTTTTGACATATATACATTTCTGAAAACTACAATGTTTGCTGATTACTGTGATATATGACTGTATGCTGTAGTGCAAAAATTGTAGAAGTTGTTAGTGTTTAAAGTTGTTAAATCCTTTGGCGGCCATTTTGAGAAAACAGCCTGGGAAGTTTCTGTGTGCAGCATAATTGGGGCCAAGGGCAGACTTTTAAAATCATTTTAAACCTATTTAATGACATATTTCATGATAAAGACTTTAACCATACGATACTTTGGTGTACATAGAATACATTTCTGCCAAAAAGTGAAAATGACCCAAATTGACCCCCACCACATATTATTGCATGTAGTGCTGATCGGCTCCCTGCGAGTTAAGACTGGTTTCGTGAGAGAGGGTCACATATTTCAGATCTAAACGTACGCTGTAGCCTGTTTGCTGATGATGCTACTCTCGACGTGTCGTCTGCGAAAATATCCACAATCAATTCCTCACTTCAACAGGGCTTAACTGATGTTTCAAAATGGTCTCACACTAACTATATTTCAAAAAATCCGTCTAAAACAGAATGCATGCTAATAACTACACGACAAAAGCATCAGATACATCCACCCCCGCTTAGCCTTTCTCTCAACTCTGAGCCGTTAAGACAAGGAGAGCAACGCTTGTTAGGCGTCATTATTGACGACCAACCCACATGCCACGCGCAAGTCAGCAGCGTATGTCAAACCGTATTCAGGAATTTATATCTTCTTTCAAAACAGCGTTATTTTACAGATACACTGACAAGGAAAATTTTTTAATAACATATATTCAATCCCATATAGATTATGCTTCTATAGTTTGGGATGGGATGGATGTAGCGATGCGTGCATAATATATATATATATATATATATATATATATATATATATATATATATATATATATATATATATATATATATATATATATATATATGCACTCAATCAAATTAGCTCCAAGGGACGTAATTTTTCATTCAATTCTGTGAATGCTCTTGCTGTGCTAATGCCATGAAATTCCAGGCTGGTAAGCTTGCATTGTGCTATCAGGACATCAGATGCCCTTTTGTGACTGCATCGCTCACTAGATATAGAAAGAAAGGGTAGTGGGAGAGAAGGAATGACAGACCACTGAACACCTGCTCCATATAGCAATAGGGACTACCCCCAGGCGCCCCGCAATCCACCGGAGAATACCCTGGCCTCCCCCCCCCCCCCCAGAGGGGAGTAGTACATGAATATTGCCAAACAGTTAGTTATTTTGGGTTTAACGCCGAGCAGGCGACTAAGGCCATCTCACTGCGGTATATTCCCAAAAAGATTTTGGACCTGCTGGATAGATTTTTTGTTTTTGCCGCCTACGACCGGTTTCGCCCCAAAGGAGGGGTGTGTGTGTGTGTGTGTGTGGGGGGGGGGGGGGGGGGGGCTCTTGAGGTAGGCATACAGCGTAACCTGAAAATTACAAACACAACGCATGTACTAGAAGCCGCCTCCAGATGCAATCCGCGCTGTACTGGCGGTGCTACCAGTAAATTCTGGAGGCGGCTTCTAGTACATGCGTTGTGTTTGTAATTTTCAGGTTACGCCGTATGCCTAGTCCGTATTGCTATATCCAGTAGGTGTTCAGTGGACGGCTAAGAAAGATAGGTCTGTCATTCCTTCTCTCCCACTACCCTTTCTTTCTAGGTCTAGTTACCGATACATATATATATATATATATATATATATATATATATATATATATATATATATATATATATATATATATATATATATATATATATATATATATATGTGTGTGTGTGTGTGTGTGTGTGTGTGTGTGTGTGAGTGTGTGAGAGAGAGAGAGAGAGAAAGAGAGAGAGAGAGAGGGACAGAGAGAGAGAGAGAGGGGGGGAGAGAGAGTGAGAGAGATAGAGAGAGAGAGAGAGAGAGAGAGAGAGAGAGAGAGAGAGAGAGAGAGAGAGAGAGAGAGAGAGAGAGAGAGAGATAGATACACACACATAGAGACAAAAGCCTCAGAGTGGGTTACCTACCATTTTATGAGAAAATGGGTTCCCATATTTCTATTTATTCTAGGGCTCTGGAATTGATGCGGGAGGCGTTGGTGATGGACTTGTGTGTGTGAATGTGATGTGCGAGTGCATGGCTAGGATTGAGTGAGAATATTTGGATTGTTGTTAGGGTTATATGTAGTAAATGTTGTCGTAATTGTTCCTCTGGTTTTTGTGTTAGTGTGGGTTGGTTGTTCTCGAGTGGTAGCGCTCATAGTTCATAGTTCGCGCCCCGGAAGCGGGGGTCGCTACAACAGTCTGAGCCGGGTCCAGTGCCAGTGATGGGCTGTGGATTATCAAAATGTGTTTCGGAAACTATCAAAGTGTTCCAGAAAAACAGTCTTAGCCTAGAGATAAAGAGATGACTTTCAACCTGTTAGACAGTGATGCTAGAGATGAAGAGATGAAACCTGTTAGACAGTGATACTAGAGATGAAGAGATGACTTTCAACCTGTTAGACAGTGATACTAGAAATGAAGAGATGACGTTCAACCTGTTAGACAGTGATGCTAGAGATAAAGAGATGAAACCTGTTAGACAGTGATACTAGAGATGAAGAGATGACTTTCAACCTGTAAGACAGTGATGCAAGAGATGAAGAGATGACTTTCAACCTGTTAGACAGTGATACTAGAGATGAAGAGGTGACTTTCAACCTGTTAGACAGTGATGCTAGAGATAAAGAGATGACTTTCAACCTGTTAGACAGTGATACTAGAGATGAAGAGATGACTTTCAACCTGTTAGGCATTGATGCTAGAGATGAAGAGATGACTTTGAACCTGTTACACAGTGATGCTAGAGATCAAGAGTTGACTTTCAACCTGTTAGACAGTGATGCTAGAGATGAAGAGGTGACATTCAACCTGTTAGACAGCGATGCTATAGATGAAGAGGTGACTGTCAACCTGTTAAACAGTGATGCTAGAGAAGAAGAGATGACTTTCAACCTGTTAGACAGTGATGCTAGAGATGAAGAGATGACTTTCAACCTGTTAGACAGTGATGCTAGAGATGAAGAGTTGACTTTCAACCTGTTAGACAGTGATGCTAGAGATGAATAGGTGACATTCAACCTGTTAGACAGTGATGCTATAGATGAAGAGGTGACTGTCAACCTGTTAAACAGTGATGCTAGAGAAGAAGAGATGACTTTCAACCTGTTAGACAGTGATGCTAGAGATGAAGAGATGACTTTCAACCTGTTAGACAGTGATGCTAGAGATGAAGAGTTGACTTTCAGCCTGTTAGACAGTGATGCTAGAGATGAAGAGGTGACTTTCAACCTGTTAGACAGTGATGCTAGAGATGAAGAGGTGACTGTCAACCTGTTAGACAGTGATGCTAGAGAACAAGGGGTGACTTTCAATCTGTTAGACAGTGATACTAGAGATAAAGAGGTGACTTTCAACCTGTTAGACTGTGATGCTAAAGATAAAAAGATGACTTTCAACCTGTTATACAGTGATAGTAGAGGTAAAGAGGTGACTTTCAACCTGTTAAACAGTGATACTAGAGATGAAGAGGTGACTGTGATACTAGAGATGAAGAGGTCAACCTGTTAGACAGTGATGCTAGAGATGAAGAGATGACTTTTAACCTGTTAGACAGTGATGCTAAAGATGAAGAGGTGACTTTTAACCTGTTAGACAGTGATGCTAGAGATGAAGCTTTCAAACTGTTAGACAGTGATGCTAGAGATGAAGAGGTGACTTTCAGCCTGTTAGACAGTGATGCTAGAGATAAAGACATAACTTCCAACCTGTTAGACAGTGATACTAAAGATAAAGAGGTGATTTCAACCTGTTAGACAGTGATGCCAGAGATAAAAAGATGACTTTCAACATGTTAGACATTGATACTATAGATAAAGAGGTGATTTTCAACCTGCCAGACAGTGATGCTAGAGATGAAGAGGTGACTTTCAACCTGTTGGACAGTGATGCTAGAGAAAAATAGATGACTTTCAACCTGTTAGACAGTGATACTAAAGATGAAGAGGTAACGTTCAACCTGTTAGACAGTGATGCTAGAGATAAGGAGATGACTTTCAACCTGTTAGACAGTGATGCTAGAGATGAAGAGGTGACTTTATGCCTGTTAGAGAGTGATGCTAGAGATAAAGAGATGACTTTCAACTTGTTAGACAGTGATACTAGGGATAAAGAGGTGACTTTCAACCTGTTAGACAATGATGCTAGAGATGAAGAGATGACTTTCAACCTGTTAGACAGTGATACTAGAGATGAAGAGGTGACTTTCAACCTGTTATACAGTAATGCTAGAGATAAAGAGATGACTTTCAACCTGTTAGACAGTGATGCTAGACATGAAGAGATGACTTTCAATCTGTTAGGCAGTGATGCTAGAGATGAAGAGATGACTTTCAACCTGTTAGACAGTGATGCTAGAGAAGAAGAGTTGACTTTCAACCTGTTAGACAGTGATGCTAGAGATGAAAAGGTGACTTTCAACCTGTTAGACAGCGATGCTATAGATGAAGAGGTGACTGTCAACCTGTTAGACAGTGATGCTAGAGAAGAAGAGATGACTTTCAACCTGTTAGACAGTGATGCTAGAGATAAAGAGATGACTTCCAACCTGTTACACAGTGATACTAGAGATAAAGAGGTGACTTTCAACCTGTTAGACAGTGATGCCAGAGATAAAAAGATGACTTTCAACATGTTAGACATTGATACTATAGATAAAGAGGTGACTTTCAACCTGCTAGACAGTGATGCTAGAGATGAAGAGGTAACTTTCAACCTGTTAGACAGTGATGCTAGAGAAAAATAGATGACTTTCAACCTGTTAGACAGTGATACTAGAGATGAAGAGGTGACTTTCAACCTGTTAGACATTGATGCTAGAGATAAAGAGATGACTTTCAACCTGTTAGACAGTGATGCTAGAGATAAAGAGGTGACTTTAAGCCTGTTAGACAGTGATGCTAGAGATAAAGAGATGACTTTCAACCTGTTAGACAGTGATACTAGGGCTAAAGAGGTGACTTTCAACCTGTTAGACAGTGATACTAGAGATGAAGAGATGACTTTCAACCTGTTAGAAAGTGATACTAGAGATGAAGAGGTGACTTTCAACCTGTTAGTCAGCGATGCTAGAGATGAAGAGATGACTTTTAACCCGTTAGACAGTGATACTAGAAATGACTTTCAGCCTGTTAGACAGTGATGCTATAGATAAAGAGGTGACTTTTATCCTGTTAGACAGTGATACTAGAAATGACTTTCAACCTGTTAGACAGTGGTACTAGAGATGAAGAGGTGACTTTCAACTGTTAGACAGTGATGCTAGAGATGACTTTCAACCTGTTAGACAGTGATACTGGAGATGAAGAGATGACTTTCAACCTGTTAGACAGTGATACTAGAGATGAAGAGGTGACTTTCAACCTGTTAGACAATGATGCTAGAGATGACTTTGAGCCTGTTAGACAGTGATATTAGAGATAAAGAGATGACTTTCAACAAGTTAGACAATGATACTAGAGATGAAGTGGTGACTTTCAACCTGTTAGACAGTGATGCTAGAGATGAAGAGGTGACTTTTAACCTGTTAGACAGTGATGCTAGAGATAAAGAAGTGACTTTCAGCCTGTTAGACAGTGATCCTAGAGATGAAGAGGTGACTTTCAACCCGTTAGACAGTGATGCTAGAGGTGAAGAGGTGACTTTCAACCTGTTAGACAGTGATACTAGAGATGAAGATATGAATTTCGACCTGTTAGACAGTGTCTGCAATGGATAACGGCAATGCCAAGATTTGTCTTGGGGGTATTCAAATCACTACATTGTTCTAGAAGCGTCCAGGAGGCATTTCAACTTCAGGAATGCTCTTTACAAGCCAACGTACGACAGTCACACGGCGCCAACTGCACGGTAATTGGACAGACGCGTCCTCAGGTTGGCTGGTTTGATTTCTGCGTGATGTCTTATTAGCCGACGAATAAGCAAGAAAATAGCGCCATTCTGCTTGAAGAATGTATTGTAAGTCTTAGCGTAGACAATAACTGACAATATCACCTCCCACGCGCAAAACTAAAGGTATGAGAGCACTGCAAACATTGTTTACCGACAAACTTCATAATCGCCGCCATTGACAAACGTGACAGATTTACCGCTACGGGCTGTATGTATACTGTGCACATAGGTATGGGGTATTAAGAGAGGCGAGACTGGAGAGAGAAAGACGAAAAGAGACTGGAGAGAGAAAATGAAAAACTGGAGAGAGAAGAGAGGGGCAAAGAGCGTGAAAACAAGAATCTCGAATTTCAGCAAGAAGAGGCAGAGCGACAACGACAACACAAAATTCATCTCAAGAGGAGGCAGAGAGACAACGACAACACAAAATTCATCTCAAGAGGAGGCAGAGAGACAACGACAACACAAAATTCATCTCAAGAGGACGCAGAGAGACAATGACAACACAAAATTCATCTCAAGAGGAGGCAGAGAGACAACGACAACACAAAATTCATCTCAAGAGGAGGCATGCAGAGAGACAACGACAACACAAAATTCATCTCAAGAGGAGACAGAGAGACAACGACAGCACAAAATTCATCTCAAGAGGAGGCAGAGATACAACAACAACACAAAATTCATCTCAAGAGGAGGCAGAGAGACAACGACAACACAAAAGTCATCTCAAGAGGAGGCAGAGAGACAACAATACAAAATTCATCTCAAGAGGAGACAGAGAGACAACGACAACACAAAATTCATCTCAAGAGGATGGAGTTAGAGGCACAGGGCCAAGGGATAGCTAAAGCAGCAGAGAGCAAACAGCCCGTGCGCCAAAACTACCGCCTTTTGTAGAAAATTTAGATAAAATGGACGCTTACCTGGAGCGGTTCGAGCGCTTCCCAAGCAGCAACAAGTGAAAACAAGATACTTTAGCCAACAAAGTGAGCGCACTTCTAACTGGCCAAGCGTTTGAGTTCTGCACGCGCCTGCCAAGAGAAGAAACCGAGGATTATGCGCAGCTGAAAACTGCCCTGAAGATGGTTACAGACGACGATTCCGGAATGGCAAGCCTGAAGAAGGAGAAACACCCGGCCTATTCATTGAGAAAATCAGGACCTACCTGGAGAAATGGATAGAGCTGGCTGGCTTGAACAAGGAATACCAGGACCTGTGTGACCTCATCATCAAAGAACGTCCTCAGCGCATGTTCTAAGGACGTGGCCGACCACCTCATGGAGCAAAAGGACCAGGCCCTGAAGGCCCTATCAGACTTCGCTCAAAGATACCTGGACGCGCACAACATGATGTTTGGGCAAGCCGCAGCGTGTATCTACACCAACAGTTTAAAATTACAACATCAGAGATACACCGAAACAGATGTCGGTGGAGAGCCTGGCATTTTTTTCCCCCCTGTGTAATGAAGGGACACAAGGCGATGCGTAGTTCTTCCAAGAGTGATCCCCGAGGCGACAACACTAGAAGGCCCAACCAGTGACAGGTCTCAACACAGAGCTGCCGCTGTACTGACCAATGATGTGACGTCATCTAGTGACTTTGAGTCCGGAGAAACGCGAGTGACACCGGTGCAGATCGAGTCTTTTAGAAGGAGTGGTCGCATTCCAGTTGGCGATGGGGCAACATTCTTACCAGTTTCTAACATCGCGCTGCCTGAGAGTGAAGTGCCCAAAAAGCCGGTGGTGTCAGGATTCGTCGGCAACACATCAGTAAGGGAGAGACACCGGTTGTAGCCGCGTCATCGTGAGAGAGGACCTAGTAGCTGAAGACCAGAAGATACAGGAGTGGACAAACCTCATCCTGGCAGACGGAACCGTGAGAATTATCCCCCTTGCCAAGGCTAGTGTCAACACCCCTTAACTGACAGGAGAGGTGAAGGTGTTATGCGTAAAGATCCCAGTCAACGACCTTATCATCATAAATGTTGTCGGTGCCAGAAACGCAGAGGATCCAGATCCGGAGTGGAGACCTGAAACTGTGCCGTTACCATGAGAAGTCAAGCAAAGAAGAGTCACCAGACCATCCCTCTAAAGGTGGCGGACAACACAGAAGCAGCCGTGGTGAATAGGAACGGACTGGTGGAGCTACAGAGAGCCGACCCTACGCTTGACAAGTTCCGAGGTCAGACCGAGCCCGTGACACGAAGGGGGAAGGATATGACCTTCAAATCCAGAAAGGACATCCTGTACCGGGTATACACCAGCCATGGAGACAAGCCTGTCCGTCAAGTGGTGGTTCCTGAACCCATGAGGATTCAGGTGATAAAACTGGCCCATGATTCTATCTTGGGAGGACACCTGGGAATCAGCAAGACCCTCGACAGGATCCGTGCAGTCTTCTACTGGCCTGATATGGGGGGCGACGTCACCCGATTCTGCAGATCGTGCGACATATGCCAGACGACAATCTCCAAAGGAAAGGTGCCCAAGGTTCCTCTCGAGAAGATGCCACTCATCGACATGCCTTTCAAGCGGGTAGCCGTGGATCTGGTGGGGCCAATATCTCCTCCAAGTGAAGATGGCCATCGCTGCATTCTGACACTGGTGGATTACGTTACAAGATACCATGAGGTCATACCATTAAAGAAGATGGACACTCCAACGGTGGCAGAGGCGTTCGTGGATATGCTCAGCCGTCTGGGGATTCTTGAGGAGATCCTGAGTGATCTAGGGACCCAGTTCGTCTCCGACTGCATTGAGGAAGTCAATCTGCTGTTGAGCATCCGACACCTCACTACGACCCCTTACCACCTCGTGTGTAACGGGTTGCTTGAAAGGTTTAACGGAACATTGAAGGCTACGCTGAAGGAACTGTGTGCTGAGTAGCCAAGACTGTGGCATAGATACATCAATGCCTTGCTCTTCGCATGCTGTGATGTTCCCCATGATTCGACAGGGTTCACTCCATTTGAATTACTGTACGGCAGGACTGTAAGGGGACCCATGCACATCCTGAAGGAGTTGTGGACCAAAGACATCGACGCGCCTGAGATGAAGATCAGCTATCAGTATGTCTTCGACCTGAGAGAGAACTGGAGGATACCCTCAGGATGGCTCGAGAAGAACTGGAGAAGGTGCAGAACAAGGGAAGCAATACTATGACCGTAAAGCCAAACCTCGTCGGTTCCAGCCAGGTGACCATGTGTTGGTTCTTCTCCCCACCGACAACAACAAGCTCCTGATGCAGTGCAAGGGACCGTATGTGGTTGACACAGTGGTTGGCATCAAGGACTACAGAGTCAAAGTCAACAATTTACCACGCGAATCTGCTGAAGAAGTACATCGAGAGAGGTCGTCAGGACAAACCACAACAAGCTGCTGACGATAGACTAGGCGACGAGAATTTGTTCGACCTTAATGAACTCCGCCAAAAGGACAGTGTTGAAGACACCCAGTTCGGTCAGAACTTGACCAAGGCACAACAAGAAGAGTTGAGAGCCTTAACTACGGAGTTAAGGCATAGGTTTACGCCTGACCCGGGGATAACAGACCCAATCCAGCATGAAGTTAATCTGACACCTAAAGAGCTGGTTCGCAGCAAGCCGTATCGTCTACCTTACAACACAAGGGAAGAACTAAAAAAAAAAAAACACACATCAAGGAGACGCCGAACCTGGGAGTCATCAGGGAGTCAAGGGCGTCATATACATCCAAAGTGGTCTTCGTGAAGAAACTAGATGGGTCCAATTTGGTGTGTGTGGACTCTCGTACACTCAATAAGCGGACAGTATTTGATCCAGTACCTTGAACTATCTGAACTGCCCATCTTATGATTTGGCGATGTTCTTGCATAACTTTGACATTACGTTACAGTCTATCAAGGGTTCACAGAACTTGGAGCGGTTTACCCGAGCAGAGCAGTTGAAAGGAACATTACAAAGTAAAGTAGGTAAAAGCTCTGTCAGGGGAGAGAAGTGTGCATGTTCGACCAGTGATCATAGATCTACTTTGGTCAAAGCACCCCCCCCCCCAAAAAAAAAAAAAAAAAAAAAAAAAAAAAAAGATAGGAAAGAGGGGGTGCGCTAAGAAAGTGACTGGAAGCAATGCATATGGACCCCCCCCCCCCCCGAAGGGGGGCGTATCACATATCCCACTGTTCCAGCCCCTCGGTGCATGGAAATTTAAATCTAGGTCCCCCAAGGGGGGTCTAGTTATTTAGCCGGTGTGGACAGCTGTTTCGGTGTTGGCGATCTCGTCAACACACCATTCGGCATATTGGTGGAAGGCAGAAACCTTTGCCTACCTACTTTTGCAAAACAGCTGTCCACCCCAGCTGGAGCCCCTTTGGAGGCCCTAGATTTAAATTTCCATGCACCGAGGGGCTGGAACAGTGGGATATGTGATACGCCCCCTTCGGGAGGTTGGGGGGGGGGGGTCCATATGCACTGCTTCCAGTCACTTTCTTATCGCACCCCCTCTTTCCTATTTTTTGTTTTTCCCTTGGTAGTAGATCTATGATCACTGGTCGATCATGCACACTTCTCTCCCTTGACAGTGCTTATACCCACTTTACTTTGTAATCTTCCTAAAATATTAGCACTGGCAGTCTCCCCTTTTCTTTTCATATATTTTAGTTTAAAGGAACATTTCTTTGTTCAGGACAGTTATTCCAGAGCAGTTTATTTGATTTAAGTTTTGATGTGAGGTTGTTAGTGTTTATTATTTTGTAAAGTTTGACACAGCCACAACCGTGTTTTGAGATTTGAGAAGAATTTTGTAAACTTTCGTTCTAAAAAGGGGCGTAATTTTACGTTTGTGGTTGTCCAACATCATACAGTCTCACCACATACGCCACCACCTCTACGCTGACGACTCACAACTACTAGACAAAGACAAACTCGACAACACTCAGTCACTACTGACTCGCATAGCTGACTGCTATGAAGACGTGAAAAACTGGATGACTGCAAACAAGCTTAAACTAAACGACAACAAAACTGAAGCCATGCTGGTAAGCACTCGCCAGAAACTTTCCCAGCTCCCTCCCTCTCTCCACCTTCAACTCGACAGCACCCCCATCTCCCTCAGTGACTCGGCCAAAAACCTTGGCGTTATTCTTGATTCCTCTCTTACCATGACCAGCTTCGTCTCCGCCACTGCCCAGGCATGCTACTTTCACCTCCGCCGCATCAGTCAGATCAGAAAATATCTCACCACCGAAGCTGCCACCAAACTTGCTGTCTCTCCCATCCTATCTCGCATCGACTACACTCTCTCCTTTCCGGCCTCCCTCACTCCACTACTTCCACTCTCCAGCGCGTCCAGAACAATGCTGCCCGCCTCGTCCTCAGAAAGAAAAAATCCGACCACATCACACCCCTGCTCAAACTTCTTCACTGGCTTCCCATCCCACAACGCATCCAATACAAGATTCTGTCTGTCTGCTACAAATCCCTGAACAACTGCGCTCCTGCCTATCTTTCCAACTTACTTCACCCCTACACTCCTTCCCGCTCCCTCCGCTCCGCCTCCGACCCTCTCCGTCTCCACATCCCCCGCACCAAACTCAGCACTTTCGGCCCCCGCGCCTTCTCAGTTTATGGTCCATCCACCTGGAACACTCTCCCACTCTCTCTCCGTCAGAAAGACTCTCTCTCCTCCTTTCAGTCCGCCCTCAAAACTCACCTCTTTCAACAGTTCAAGCACTATATCACCACACACCCCACAAAAGCTGACTGTCGCAATATATTTCGCCATTTGTTGTACGTGAGTCATTGTCTAAAGCGTGCGCATGCGTGCGCGAGTTGTGAGTGCGCGCTTAGAGTTATAATTATTATAAGATAAGCGCATTATAAATACCGTAATTATTATTATTATTATTATTGTGAGAGCATGTTTTGAGAGCATATGTGTGTTAATCATAGGAATGATCCGATATTTATTTGAGTTATTTGGGATAACAATTACGTACCTATTTAGTATGATTCAATTTCTTCTGCACGGAGAATTGCGATCAGTTTTTGTTGTGACTTGTAGTTTTGCTATAATGTTGTGAAGTTTGACCTACATTATAATGGAAGGTTTGAGCAGGGTCGCGATCTTTCTAGTGACTCCAGTTATGACGTCAAAGTTGTCGGCAACATTTCGTAACGTTGTCTCAGAGCCGTTTAGAGGGTAGTGGAAATTTGTAGTAACTTCTAGAGTTCTTTTTTTAATGCATAATAATGAGTTTTGGTTACGTTTTCTTTTCTGATTGGTTGTGTTGGGAGAATTTGCTGGACTGTTCTGGAAATCTGTAATAGTATAAAAGACCGTGTTAGGAAGTTTGTGTTAACATTGTAAGAGAGACGCAGTGTGTCAAAAATGTTGATACATTGTAGAGGAGACAGTGTATCAGTGTTGGTGCATTTGTGGATGCAGTTCAGAGATCGCATCGCTGCAATAAAATATTGTTGGAACTGTTACTCCAGTGTGGTCTAAAACCTCGTGTCAGGTGTGACGAGTTGCAGCTGAGTGAAGTTTCGTTACAAGAACTCTACGTGCATGCGTCTGGTGAGATTGTATCATACTACGACTACCACGTAACAAAGATGTCAAAATGGATGTTTGCGAATTTCTGAAATTTCAAAATCAAAATCGGCATAATGATGAGTCACGCCACAGATTAACCACGGTAATTGCGTTAGTTGCGCAGGTCACGAGGTCACGAAGTCAGCTTGAGAGTCAGGACTAATTCGGCGTTAGAGTCCGATGATACAATTCACGTGCTGATTATTTCTGTGAAAATCGTTTACATTTTGTTTCGCTTGTCTTGTGATAATGACGGACATGCGTACCATTAGGTTGTCTTGTGATAATGACGGTCATGCGTGCCATTAGTTTGTCTTGTGATAACGACGGTCATGCGTGCCATTAGGTTGTCTGGTGATAATGACGGTCATGCGTGCCATTAGTTTGTCTTGTGATAATGACGGTCATGTGTGCCATTAGGTTGTCTTGTGATAATGACGGTCATGTGTGCCATTAGGCTGTCTTGTGATAATGACGGTCATGCGTACAATTAGGTTGTCTGGTGATAATGACAGTCATGCGTACAATTAGGTTGACTGGTGATAATGACGGTCATGCGTTCAATTAGGTTGTCTGGTGATAATGACGGGCATGTGTACCATTAGGTTGTCTTGTGATAATGAGGGTCATGTGTGCCATTATTAAAACTGGTTGTCTGGTATCAGATATGTATGTCACAGCTTACAGGCAAATGACCATCATTGTTGACTTATGTGCTGCACACCGGAAGCGCACATGAAAAATCAAAATAGATTTGGCAGAAAACATTTTCCACTGTATATCGTGATATCTGTTTACCATGACTCATTGTTGAAAACATTGTCCACTGTGTATATCGTGATATCTGTTTACCATGACTCAATGTTGAAAACATTTTCCACTGTCTATATCGTGATATCTGTTTACCATGACTCATTGTTGAAAACATTTTCCACTGTCTATATCGTGATATCTGTTTACCATGACTCATTGTTGAAAACATTTTCCACTGTCTATATCATGATATCTGTTTACCATGACTCATTGTTGAAAACATTTTCCACTGTCTATATCGTGATATCTGTTTACCATGACTCAATGTTGAAAACATTTTCCACTGTCTATATCGTGATATCTGTTTACCATGACTCATTGTTGAAAGCATTTTCCACTGCCTATATCGTGATATCTGTTTACCATGACTCATTGTTGAAAACATTTTCCACTGTCTATATCGTGATATCTGTTTACCATGACTCATTGTTGAAAACATTTTCCACTGTCTATATCATGATATCTGTTTACCATGACTCATTGTTGAAAAATTTTCCACTGTCTATATCGTGATATCTGTTTACCATGACTCATTGTTGAAAACATTTTCCACTGTCTATATCCTATATCGTGATATCTGTTTACCATGACTCATTGTTGAAAACATTTTCCACTGTCTATATCGTGATATCTGTTTACCATGACTCATTGTTGAAAACATTTTCCACTGTCTATATCGTGATATCTGTTTGCCATGACTCATTGTTGAAAACATTTTCCACTGTCTATATCGTGATATCTGTTTACCATGACTCATTGTTGAAAACAATTTCCACTGTCTATATCGTGATATCTGTTTACCATGACTCATTGTTGAAAACATTTTCCACTGTCTATATCGTGATATCTGTTTACCATGACTCATTGTTGAAAACATTTTCCACTGTCTATATCGTGATATCTGTTTTCCATGACTCATTGTTGAAAACATTTTCCACTGTCTATATTGTGATATCTGTTTACCATGACTCATTGTTGAAAACAATTTCCACTGTCTATATCGTGATATCTGTTTACCATGACTCATTGTTGAAAACATTTTCCACTGTCTATATCGTGATATCTGTTTACCATGACTCATTGTTAAAAACATTTTCCACTGTCTATATCGTGATATCTGTTTACCGTGACTCATTGTTGAAAACATTTTCCACTGTCTATATCGTGATATCTGTTTGCCATGACTCATTGTTGAAAACATTTTCCACTGTCTATATCGTGATATCTGTTTACCATGACTCATTGTTAAAAACATTTTCCACTGTCTATATCGTGATATCTGTTTACCGTGACTCATTGTTGAAAACATTTTCCACTGTCTATATCGTGATATCTGTTTGCCATGACTCATTGTTGAAAACATTTTCCACTGCCTATATCGTGATATCTGTTTGCCATGACTCATTGTTGAAAACATTTTCCACTGTCTATATCGTGATATCTGTTTACCGTGACTCTTTGTTGAAAACAATTTCCACTGTCTATATCGTGATATCTGTTTACCATGACTCATTGTTGAAAACATTTTCCACTGTCTATATCGTGATATCTGTTTACCATGACTCATTGTTGAAAACATTTTCCACTGTCTATATCGTGATATCTGTTTACCATGACTCATTGTTGAAAACATTTTCCACTGTCTATATCGTGATATCTGTTTTCCATGACTCATTGTTGAAAACATTTTCCACTGTCTATATTGTGATATCTGTTTACCATGACTCATTGTTGAAAACAATTTCCACTGTCTATATCGTGATATCTGTTTACCATGACTCATTGTTGAAAACATTTTCCACTGTCTATATCGTGATATCTGTTTACCATGACTCATTGTTAAAAACATTTTCCACTGTCTATATCGTGATATCTGTTTACCGTGACTCATTGTTGAAAACATTTTCCACTGTCTATATCGTGATATCTGTTTACCGTGACTCATTGTTGAAAACAATTTCCACTGTTTATATCGTGATATCTGTTTACCATGACTCATTGTTGAAAACATTTTCCACTGTCTATATCGTGATATCTGTTTACCATGACTCATTGTTGAAAACATTTTCCACTGTCTATATCATGATATCTGTTTTCCATGACTCATTGTTGAAAACATTTTCCACTGTCTATATCGTGATATCTGTTTACCATGACTCAATGTTGAAAACATTTTCCACTGTCTATATCGTGATATCTGTTTACCATGACTCATTGTTGAAAACATTTTCCACTGTCTATATCGTGATATCTGTTTACCATGACTCATTGTTAACCCTTGACTGCCGAGAAAATCCAAACACGACCCAACTGCAAGAGACACAGATCCTCATGATCCTCGGCAGTTGCGTGGGCTGATGATTGGTTGGTTGGTTGTACATTGCGTAGCAACAAGACATTCTCAGGAGGTGTCGGTGCTGCTTGTGAAAAAAACCAACTGAACAGAATACTGAACGTATGTCGCCAGCCTTTCTAATATGCTAAATAAACCAAGGACATGTCAGGGCCGCTGCACCTTCATGCTGATTTATCGTACTCTAGTTTACAATTATGAGAATAGAAAATCATTACAATTACAAACTTTGTGCAGGGAAATGCTTAAGAAATGTATTAACTGCATCGTTCATTATCTCCTAGGTGCAGCAGACCATTTAGCAGCACACATCCAATATCAAGTACTACAGGCAGTGCAGACCATTTAGCAACACACATCCAATATCAAGGACTACAGGCAGCGCAGACCATTTAGCAACACTAAATCCCTCCACACCTCCCCCATGATACAAAATCGCAGTGCGCGCACGCTATCCCAGCAATGCACCCGACCCATTCCACACCATAACAACCCCTGGGTATACATTTTTTTACATCACCCTAGTTCACCCTACCGCGATTTCACGTCGGAGTAACGATTTCCGTAAGCAAAACACAGCGAGTTCTCTACGAATGCAGTTGCTGTAAAGGAGAATCCCAGCCGAGATACATTTTTCCAAGTTTTGGAGGTGACCCTCTACAGTTTTGATTTTACACAAATGTCGAGTCGGGACCGGACCTACATTTAATGTTGTCCGCCGACGCTCTCTCTCTCTCTCTCTCTCTCTCTCTCTCTCTCTCTCTCTCTCTCTCTCTCTCTCTCTCTCTCTCTCTCTCTCTCTCTCTCTCTCTCTCTAAGTTAACATCCACTTTACAGTATCGATATATGGGGGCAAACTCAGCGCGAATGCCACGAACGCGGTTGAGTGGGATTCTCTGCTCAGAAAAAAACTGTATTCGTCGGCACCGACCTGAGTTTCTCCACGGAAATCGTTACGGTGAACTGAAATCACGGTAGGGTGCAATCTTGACAAATTTTGAGCCGGCACCTGTCCTCAACATGTCTGTTTTGGTGGTGACACCGATGTCAACAAGTCGAATTAAAAGGGCCTGCCTCAGAACTTGTAAAATTGTCATCCTAAGTTAACTTTCACTTCACAGTATCGATATATGGGGACAAACTCAGCGCGATTGCCACGAACGCGGTTGGGTGCACAGAATCCAAAAGCCGTTTTTGCAGTACGGGTCGTTTCCTCCCCCCCCCCCCCCCCCATTACAAGTTTTCGGCAGGTAATAAGCAACCGCGCCGGTTGTCTTGGAGAAAGTCAATGCGGCGTTGTTGTGAAGAGAATCCCAGTCATGATAAAATTTGGAACAAAAGAACAAAACAAAACATGATGACTGGGATTCAGTCTCTGCTCAGTAGACTTTATTCGTGAAGAACGCGCTGAGGTTCACCACGGAATTCGATGCTATGGTGTGGAATCACGGGATTCTCCGCTGAGAATCTGCATTTGTGGGGCACGCTCTGAGTTTCTCCACGGAAATCGTTATAGAGAGTGATCACCTTAGACACCCATTGAAGAGCGCTGTAGAGCACTAAATCAGCCTGACCACAACGAACCCCGCCAACACCTCCACCATAATAAAATGTCGCATTGCACTTGCTATCCCAACAAAGCACTACCCCTCCCCCCCCCCTCTCACCTTCCTAACCATACCACGCCATAACAACCACTGGGCATACACTTTTTGGCATCACCCTGTTTTAGTCACATGAAATTGTCCTTTCATGTCAAAGTGACCCCCGAAAGTCAATGCGCACCTTTTATTTAAAAACAAAAAATGACTTGTCTATGACTTATTTATGGTGAACGTGTGAAATATAATTAAAATAAAATGACAAATACGTCGGTGGAAGTTGACCTTACATATGTCACCGAAAGTCAATTTTTATTATTTTGTTTTTCATTTGTTATTTATTTATTTAATTTTATTTAACTTTTTTTTTTTGGGGGGGGGGCGGGGGGGGGGGGGGGGGTATTAATTCTTATTTTATTTACTTTTTAGTTTAGCTAAAAAGAAAATGGGAAGGTATTTACAATATGAGCAGGGGGGAAAAAAATGTCATCTCCAGGGTTCGAACCTGGCTTACCTGCGTGCTGAGAAAGTATCATAATCACTATGCTATCGGAGCTACTTGAAGTTGATATGTGCATTTAATTACTTATAGATAAAGTTTCGCATCGTCCTTTATTCCATAACGTACACGCAAACGGCCCTGAAGTGCCATACATTTTTCAGTATGAGTGATCCCATAGTTTCTTCATAACCAATGTGATAGATACGCTTTCATCGACGAGAAACGGTCCGAGCAGGCCTCCAACACACTGAGTTAACCCATGAGGCTAAAAGCTTCAAATTCTGTGTACACTGCCCGCATTTGCAAGCTACATTGTAGCACTTACAGATAAGGATATAGACCAACGGATTTAGTTCAAGGGTGGTGCCAGAATAGCTTGGTGCCTAGAGGGTTAAAAACTGAAAGACACTTTTGTAGATTGCACTGAGAGTTCAAATTATCAGAACAAACTTTTCTGCCTGTGCACGTCGCGCGCATGAATACTGATGGAACCTACAATAATAATTATTGTTAACATCTGGTTAAAAACTGAAATACACTTTTGTAGATCGCACTTTCAATTCAAATTATCAGAACAAACTTTTGTGCCTGTGTACGTCACGCAAAAAATACATGAATTACTGGAAAATGCGCACAAATGATGATGGAACCTAAATTGACACTAGACATGACCCTAACAGTTTGACCCTGCAAAAACAAACAAAAAAAAAAAAAAACAACCAAAACATTTTTTCCTCTTTCTGCAACAAAAACAATTTACTCCCTCACACAAATATAAAACCCCTGCATGGATAGAGCCGTATTGGCTTCATGTGCCAACCTACTAACCTGGCACTATACTCTTCAATAATTATGGTCAAACTTCCCATACACATGTGTACCCACACACACACACACACACACACACACACACACACACACACACACACACACACACACACACACACACACACACACACACACGTGACGTCATTTTCATCTTATTACTTTTTTGCCAGACCACGAGCCCCGCCCGCTTGCTATGTCCCTTGCATTCTACGGAACGCGCTCCGACCAGCCCCATCCTAAAGTCTACTGTATTTTGAATACGGTAGACAAAACTGTGCAACGTTCTCATATATTTTGATTATGTACGTGTTTAGGGCAGCATCATACAGTTTAGTGCTGTTTGTCAGAGAAGCATCGGTGACAGTCTCATTGCGCCAGCATTGTTCCCCTCCGTGCCCGCAACATTGTTTCAATAACCTCTGACGTCACACATAAATCTCCCTATGGTGCCGCGTTCGTGTCATAACTAACGCACTGATTGGTTATTTATTTTGTTTATTTATTTACAAAATTCATCAACAGTGCCACAGTGGCATCCATCGGATTTGTAATCTGTAGACATCAAAGAGTTAACAACCGCTGAGACCTGCTCTGGGGGTTGTCACGAGGGGATTCATGCCAGGGTTTGACAACTAGACAAGTTAGTCCTTACGCCACTACACAGTGTTACAAAGTCCAGGTATTTGGCTTACGACATGAAAAGTCTCCACGTAAAGGTCGCCGCGGAATCGGACACAATACACACCAGACACGGAACTGTCACCTAGCTGGGGTGGGTTGGGGGTATGGGGGGGGGGGGGGGTGAGTGAGAGATGTTACAACGTGTTCAGCTTGACACGAAACTCCCCCTAATGCCAGACGTTGCTTGCTGACCTAGTGGGGTGGGAGATGTTACAACGTGTTCAGCTTGACAGGAAACTCCCCCCAAATGCCAGACGTTGCTTGCTGACCCAGTGGCCGAAACAGGGGCGGATCTGGGGGTTACAGACCCCCCCCCCGACCCATATTTTTAATGCTATTAGAAAGTCGCTTTTTGGGGTGTTTGAACCCCCCCCCCCCCTCCGATAACCCGTTGTTTGATGTTAAATGTTGATGTCTTCAGATGCACGCACCGCGTCTCTACCCCCCACCCCCACCCCGCTTTTCAAAGTTTTGGCCCCTGGAAGCAAGGTCTAGCGTTGGGGAACCTTTTGTATCAGGATGAAGGTCCCAAACAAAATGTTGGGACCCCCCTCCCCACCCCACCCCCGAGGTAACTGATCCGCCCCTGGAAAAGGCAAATCGTGGGAAGAGTGTGGCGGAGGAATGGTGGTGGTGGGGTGGTTACACGCGCCAAGTGAGTGTGAGGGTTGTTTAAAAGTGTGTGTGTGCGGGGGGGGGGGGGATAGTGTATGCAACCTTACACATTTCTGTCAAGTAGTCAAGTAAATGAAGTGTCTGCGTGTCCGGTGGAGAGGTGGGGAGGGTGTCCAAACTCAAAAGAAAGTGACTGATAAAGCACTCCGGGATTCCTACACTCCCCCCCCCCCACCCCCCCCCCCCCCTTGGCAAAGGATGTGCGTTACAAAAGAAACGTGATATCAAACAATGAAAGTCATTCCTACCTGATGACGGCCCAGACGTGAACACGAAGCAGGAACGTGGCCGCCTGGTGTCTGTTAACCCCTTCACGGCCGGGAACAAAGTGAACGCGATCCCACTGCAAGAGACATAGAGCCTCATGAGCCACCGCGACACCAATTTGTATCCATGTTTCCTGGACGGTGTAGGCTTTGGTCGGTGAATGAACCAAGACCAGCTTCAGATACCACGATGTACATACAGCGGCAAGGAAGGTGTTAAAGGATCGTCCCACAGTACACGGGGGGGGGGGGGGGGGGGGGGGGGGCAACAGCCGGGAGTCAGTACACGGGGCGGGGTGCAACAGTCGGGAGTGAGTACCACCCCTCGGGCAGATGTCGGCGGTCAGTGCAACACAAAGAACACGTCTGATCAGGCTGACCACAGGCCCAACCAATAACTGATGCACATAGAAACAGGAACCAGTTTGTGATCCGATGTTAAATGCTGTACGGCTAAATTCCACCAATCTGCACCACACGAGTATCAGCACAGACACAAGCTGCCAGTGTGGCAGGCACATGGCGACTGTGAACTGAAAGCGGACCACTGGGCGGCACTGACGAGTCACACTGAGTCGACTTCCTTGTTGCCGGAGCTAACTGTACCCTGGATCCAACATGCACTTCACAGGGTATGTAGACAGGACTACGCCTATGCAAGTAGCGGAGGTAAGGACTACGTCCCGTACGACCCACTAGGCTGCAATTTATGCTTGGATCAGACAAAATGTAAGTCACTATTGTTCATGTTAGCATCCTCTAGCTGAAAATGGATTGGCGCACCTGTAGCTAATTGCAGAGGTGAAAAACGTGGCAGCAAACTGTCATAATTTGACGGAATCTGCGAGATGTAAATGTGAAAAATGTGATCAATCGCCCGTCCGATTCTGCTGTTTAGCTGCGTCTATACTACACTCAAGGGGTCTCCGCCTGACTCAAAAGGTGGGGGCCCCAGGGAGAATGAGCTGCGTTGGTGGTGCGGGTAGTGGGGAACTCTTACAGCGCCTCCCCCGGGATCACCCTAGTCTAGGGCCTCTGGGCCTTCGAGAGGCACCCTCGTGTGTAATCCCTCCGGACTAGAATAGCATCCCTCTATCCCAAGACCGTCCGTGCGTTGTCCCTGGCCACATCCTCTCCGAGGTGACCTCAAAAACTGGGCAGCACGAGCCCCCAGGCTAAACACAGCGGATCTAGAGGAGAGAACCTCGAAAATTAATCATCATTGTCCTGCTGCCTTGCAGGCCTGGCCGCTTGGCTGCAGAAAGGATAAGGGACGAAAACCCTGACTTCAAAGCCCCCGTGTCTCCGGGGAAGGTTTTTGAGCCAGAGACTAGGGCAAGGACAGTCTGATATAAAACCTACGACCCGAGGACCTCGATGCCATCGTCCCAGCTTGCTAGGCCATGGCAGACGAACCAAGGGTACTGCGCACACTGCACTCCACCAAAATGCTCCACCGTGCAGGCTTTAGGAAACGTCCATGGACCATGACACAGACCATTCCAAGTCCTGTAGCGGCGGGCGAGGGGCGAAACGGCAGGTGAAAGATGTCATTGGAAGCCACAGTCTGAAACCTGCATGCAGGCGGTTCAGGATATTGGTCGCCTGATGTTGACCTGGGGATGACAACGTCACTCGGCACACCCTGAACGACCAAGCAGCCTTCTCTAGGGACAGCACTGCTTGCTCCAAACGGAGAGGGGCCTAGAAAAGGTGGCCTAAACAAAGCTCATCCCCTCACAACCCCAGTTGGCTAGCCGCGGTCAACGGGCATCTTCTCCTGCGGTCAGAAAACAAGTAAAAAAACGGGCCCACTCTAATGGTGACCACGACCGGACTCAATGTAGCATGCTGGAACATCCGAACCATGCTCGACACAGCAGACAGCGGACGCCCTGAACGTCGCTCCGCCCTCATTGCCCATGAATTGCGGAGGTTAAACATCGACATCGCCGCGCTCAGCGAAGTACGCCTCCCGGACGAAGGCAGCCTCCAAGAACTTGGCACTGGCTATACCCTCTACTGGTCAGGCAAGTCTGCATCAGAAAGACGGCTCTCAGGCGTAGGCTTCATGGTCAAGACCTCCATTGCGACTAAGCTGGAAAACCTACCAACCGGTCACTCAGGCCCGCATAATGTCCATGCGCCTCCCACTGAGACATCAGCAACACGTCACCCTTCTCAGTGTGTACTCCCCAACCCTCCTGGCAGAGCCTGCAGAAAAGGACAAGTTCTACACTGACCTGCGCAGCCTCCTACAGAGCACCCCTGCAGACGACAAAGTCATCATCCTTGGCGACTTCAACGCCGGAGTGGTCCAGGACTCTGAAGCCTGGGAAGGAGTCCTCGGCAAGCATGGCGTCGGGAACTGCAATGACAATGGCCGCCTACTGTTGGAGTTCTGTGCAGAGCAGCAGCTTGTCATCACCATCACTACTTTCCAGCAAAAGGACAGTCGAAAGATCACCTGGATGCATCCTCGCTCCAAACACTGGCACCTTATCGACTATGTCCTAGTGCGTCAGAGGGACCGCAGTGACGTCCTCCTCACCAGAGTGATGCCCAGCGCAGAGTGCCACACTTACCACCGCCTTGTCCGCTGCAAACTCAGGCGCCACTTCAAGCCAAAACCCAAGATAGGTGGGCCCCCCAAGAAAAAGCTTGATGTTGTCAGCCTTCAGCATGGACGCCACGGTCCACAAGTACGGCAGACGGCTAACGAATATATGTCTGGATAGCAACCTCTTCATCCTAAACGGCCGGACCCTTGGCGACTTGACAGGTAAATTCACATGTCACACGCCACAGGGGAGCAGCGTTGTTGACTATTTTGTCTGCAGCCAGCAGCTCTCGGTGGACGTAGTGAAGCTTACTGTTAAAGACCTAACACCGTACTCCGACCATTGCCCGGTAGAACTCGGGATATACGCGACGTTAAAGAACAAAAACAAGCGCGATAGCAATACAGCACAAATCCCCAGCACCTACACGGCACAAACAGACACGGCTAAACAATACATATGGGATAAAGACTCAGCGGATAACTATGCGCGCGCGTTTCTGTCAGCCGAGGTACAAGCACTACTAGACGACGTCACAAACAATACAGACCATTCTAACCATAACGCAGATAAAATAGAGGATATGGTAAAATGTCTCTCAAGGGCGCTGATCGGCGCCGCGGAGCTGTCACTGAGACAGAAACCGCGGCCCGGTTCTCTCCGTAAACACAGGAGGAAAAAGACAACAAAGAAATGGTTCAGTCGTGGCTGCATAGGAATGAGAAAAGACCTGAAATCTCTGCTCAACGCAATAAATAGAAATCCAGGCAATTCCGAACTAAAATCCAAATATTTCAGTAAGAGGAAAACCTATAATAAATTCATCAAGAAGACAAAAGCCGAGTACAAAAGAAAACTAGTGGATACCCCTAACGAAGCAATAGAAAAAGACCCAAATGCAATCTGGGCAGCAGTAAGAGAACTAAAAAACGTAGATACCCCAGTAGGTGCAGGAAAAACAATAGTTAGCGCTGCAAAATGGCTAAGCCACCTAGAGAACATAGTAGCTAGAGAGGTTGACGTTAAAGAGGAGAGAAAACGAGAGATAGAAGCTAAACTAGAGCTCAAAGAGAAAGAACCATGTTTCAATAGCTTAGATTTCCTAATCACCAACATAGAAATAGAAACAGCTGTCAAACATCTAAAAATGAAAAAGGCAGGAGGCAAGGACGGCATCTCCAACGAAATGATAAAGACCAGCCTGCCCTACACTATCAACAGCTTGAGAGCTTGCTTCAACACCATCCTAACCTCAGGGCACTACCCGCCCTCGTGGAAAACAGGTGTCAGTATCCCACTATATAAAGGTGGAGACGCGACTGACCCAAATAACTACCGAGGCATAACTCTCACAAGCGCACTTAGTAAGCTGTTTTGCCAGGTCATCAACGAGAGAATAGTCAACTACCTAGAACAAAACAAATTTTACGCCCCAGAACAGGCAGGATTCAGAAAAACGCAAAGGACCACAGACCAAATATTCGTGCTCAAGCACATAGTCGATAAATACCTAAAGTCCCCAAACGGCAGACTATACTGCTGCTTTGTGGATATGCAAAAAGCTTTTGACAGCGTGTGGCATGACGCTATGTTATTAAAACTCCTAGACCTAGGCATTGGCGGGCTCTGCTACAACGTAATCAAAAACATGTATAGTCAGTCAACTGTGTGCACGAAAGTACTAGGCGGGTACACAGACGACATACCTTTAAAAAAGGGGGTGCAACAAGGAAATAATCTAAGCCCTACTCTGTTCAATATTTTCATCAACGACCTCCCAAATTGCTTGAAGGATGAAGACTCCCCAACCGTTAACAATACGACAGGTACGGAATTACCGTGCTTACTGTACGCAGACGATCTAGCGGTTCTGTCCACTACAAAAGCTGGCCTGCAGAACAAATTAAATAAACTACATAAATACTGTGAAGACTGGGACCTGACGGTCAATAAGAATAAAACAAAGATAATTGTGTTCGCACGAGCAGCACCAAAAGTACCGACCGTATTTAGGTATGGAAACGATTTAATAGAAACAGTGGATACATACAAGTACCTAGGGGTAATGTTCAATAACACAGGTAGCTTTACATCAGCACAAGACCACCTTGGTAGACAAGCCAGCAAAGCCGCTCATACCCTTAAACGCTCATTATACAAACAAAACCTATATACTAAAACGATAATGCAACTGTTTGACTCTCTAGTGGTCCCTGTCGCAACATATGCATCAGAAGTATGGTTCCCTTTCACACTAAAAGCAAATAATATGGACAGTGACCTGAGTGACCTCTTCGATTACTGCATGAAGGGACAAATGCCTCACGAGTGCATCCAACTGAAATTTGCTAAGTCCGTCTTAGGCATACACAAAAAAGCTATGAATATTCCGGCCCTAGCTGAGATCGGACAGTTCCCTGTGAGCATCAGAGTATCGGTCCAAGTGATAGGTTTTTGGCTTCACATGCTAAACTCTGACAGCACCTCCTACCTCAAACAGGCGTATCACGAACAGCTCGAGACCACCGCCCCGTGGGTCGCTTTCACAAGACAAATTCTTTGCTCACTGGGCTTTCGCCACGTGTGGGATAACCAGTGTACATTCAGGGGAACTTCACTTAAAACAGCCCTCCATAGAAAACTAGAAGAGCAGTACATTAAATACTGGAACAAAATTAAGCGGAACAACACATCTAGACTGACATTCTATAACAAAGCAACTGATAAATACGGAATACAAAGCTATCTTATTTACACAAAAATACGAGAACACAAACAAGCCCTAACGAAGTTGCGAGTAAGTGCCCACATGTTAGAAGTAGAAAGAGGCAGGTATACAAACACACCCCGGGAACATAGACTATGTCGCGCGTGTGGAGTAGTAGAGGACGAAATGCACATGCTAGACGATTGTAGTTTATATAATCAGCTCAGAACCCAGCTAGTTACAAGTACAGACTGCCATAAGCCAAGCCAACTTCTAGTAAGAAAGGATGCACAATGCACTCTAGCAAAGTTTGTATTTGATTGCTTCTCCGTAAGGGAGAGAAACGTAACGACCAAACAGCATTGATACTGCGTATTCCTCTCTCTTCTTTTTTCACGCCCCGGACCGTCGGAGACTACAAGACCGGACGGAGCCACGGACCACACGAAATTCACCGGCGCTCACAGGAATAATACGGACGGGACTGCACGAACACAGACGCCGCGCGATGAACGATGAACTGACTTACTGCCGACAGAAAAGTGCAAAATTCCGTGTGGACTGAACAAGCTTAAAGAATGATAAAAAGTAATGTACATGATAGTTAAGTCCGATCCCTATGTGTCCTTTGGCCCCAATGGGCCCCTCGACAATAAATGTTGTTCTTGTTCTTGTTCTTGTTCTTGTTCTTGTTCTTGACGACGTAAAAGATGCCTTTCAGTCAGATTTACAGCGCAGGCTCACAGACACAGCTGACCCAGCAGACTCCTCCCCTGAAACACTCTGGGAACAACTGAAAACGGCTATCGCAAAATCCTCCGCAGAAGTCTTGGGTTTCGCTAGAGAGAGGAACAAAGACTGGTTTGACGAAAAAGAAGTAGAGATCCAGGAACTCCTCGCAAAAAAAAAAAAAAGAGCCGCCCATCAGGCCCACCTAGCCCAGCCTTCCTGCCATGTGCCTCGTCTGCAGCAGCCTCCAGCGCAAGCTCAGAGATCTCCAGAACGAGTGGTGGACCAGACTCGCACAGAGGACCCAACTTTGCGCTGACAACGGTGACTACAGGGGCTTCTACGAAGCACTGAAAGCGGTTTATGGCCCTATGCACCTGATACAGAGTCCCCTGCGAAGCGCTGATGGACAGGCACTCCTGACAGATAATAACTCCATCTTGAACCGCTGGTCGGAATACTTTCAGGACCTCTTCAGTGCTGAGCGCACTGTTCAAGAAGCAGTCATCCTCCAAATCCCACGCCTCCCAGTAAAGGTTGAAGTGGATGAACCGCCCACTGCTGAAGAGACCCTCACAGCCATCCACCAGCTCAAAAGTGGCAAAGCAGCAGGCATTGACCGAATCCCACCAGAGATCTGGAAACATGGAGGCCCAGCACTGCACAACAAGCTCCACGACCTCTTTCTCTGCTGCTGGGAGGAAGGAACACTACCAAAGGATCTCCGCTATGCGGTCATCATCACCCTGTACAAGAACAAAGGAGAGAAGTCCGCCTGCTCCAACTATCGTGGAATTAGCCTGCTGTCCATTGCTGGGAAAATTCTTGCAAGGCTGCTCCTAAATCGGCTGGTAACTGCCATCGCAGAAGACCACCTCCCAGAGGGCCAGTGTGGCTTCAGAGCCAACAGGAGCACCACCGACATGGTCTTTGTGCTGAGACAGCTTCAGGAGAAATGCCGCGAGCAAAACAGTGGTTGTATGTAACGTTTGTCGACCTAACAAAAGCGTTCGACACTGTGAGCAGGCAAGGCATGTGGCAGATCCTGGAGCGACTTGGCTGTCCCCCAAAGTTCCTCAGCATGATCGTCCAGCTACACGAGGACCAGCAATGCCAGGTCAGACTCAACAATGACCTCTCAGAACCATTCCCAATTCTCAACGGTGTGAAGCAGGGATGTGTGCTGGCACCGACCCTCTTCACCATCTTTTTAGCATGATGTTGAAGCAGGCCACAGTGGACCTCGACGATGACGATGCAGTGTACATCAGGTATCGTCTCGATGGCAGTATGTTCAAACTCAGACGACTGCAGGCCCACACCAAAACCCTAGACCAACTGATTCGTGAGCTGCTCTTTGCTGACGACGCTGCCCTTGTTGCACACACAGAGAGAGCCCTGCAGCGTATCACATCCTGCTTCGCAGACACTGCCCAGCTCTTTGGACTCGAGGTCAGTCTTGAAAAAGACAGAGGTCCTCCATCATCCGGCACCCAAGGTAGAGCATCGCCCTCCCCACATCAACATTGGCGATTTCAAACTGAAGTCAGTGCACCAGTTTACCTACCTTGGCTGCATCATCACATCAGACGCCAAGCTGGACAAGGAGCTGGACAGCAGGCTGGCAAAAACAAACAGTGCTTTCGGGCGTCTATATAAGCGGGTGTGGCACAATCAAGAGCTGAAAACAGGCACCAAGATCAGCGTGTACAGAGCTGTCGTCCCCACATCCCTGCTGTATGGTTCTGAGTCCTGGGCCCTCTACCGCATTGTCGCGGCACTTCTCCTGAAGCTGTCTCAACACAACGACCATGTCGGTGGTGCTCCTGTTGGCTCTGAAGCCACACTGGCCCTCTGGAAGGTGGTCTTCAGCGATGGCAGGTACCAGCCGATTCAGGAGCAGCCTTGCAAGAATTTTTTTTCCGGCAATGGACAGCAGGGTAATTCCACGGTAGTTGGAGCAGGCAGACTTCTCTCCTTTGTTCTTGTACAGGGTGATGACGACTGCTTCGCGGAGATCCTTTGTTAGTGTTCCTTCCTCCCAGCAGCAGAGAAAGAGGTCGTGGAGCTTGTTGTGCAGTGCAGGGCCTCCATGTTTCCAGATCTCTGGTGGGATTCCGTCAATGCCAGCTGCTTTGCCACTCTTGAGCTGGTGGATGGCTGTGAGGGTCTCTTCAGCAGTGGGCGGTTCGTCCAATTCAACCTTTACTGGGAGGTGTGGGATTTGGAGGATGACTGATTCTTGAACAGAGCGCTCAGCGCTGAAGAGGTCCTGAGAGTATTCCGACCTGCGGTTCAAGATGGAGGTATCTGTGAGGAATGCCTGTCTATCAGCGCTTCGCAGGGGACTTTGTACCAGGTGCCTAGGGCCATACACTGCTTTCAGTGCTTCGTACAAGCCCCTGTAGTCACCGTTGTCAGCGCAAAGCTGGGTCCTCTGTGCGAGTCTGGTCCACCCCTCATTCTGTAGATCTCTGAGCTTGCGCTGGAGACTGCTGCAGACGAGGCGGAAGACATACTTCTTCACAGGGCAGGAAGGCTGGGATAGGTGGGCCTGATGGGCGGCTCTTTTTTTTTCTAGAAGTTCCTGGATCTCTACGTTGTTTTCGTCAAACCAGTCTTTGTTCCTCTTTCTAGCAAAACCCAAGACTTCTGCAGAGGATTTTGCAATAGCAGTTTTTAGTTGTTCTCAGAGTGTTGCAGTGGAGGAGTCTGCTGGGTCAGCTGTGTCTTTGAGCCTGCGCTGTAAATCTGTCTGAAAGGCAGTTTCACCTCGTCACGCTGAAGGAGGCAACATCAAGCTTTATCTTGGGGGGGGGGGGGTGGAGGGGGGGACTTTCTTGGGTTTTGGCTTGAATTGGAGCCTGAGTTTGCAGAGGACAAAGCGGTGGCCAGTGTGGCACTCTGCGCTGGGCATCACTCTGGTGAGGAGGACGTCACTGCGGTCCCTCTGACGCACTAGGACATAGTCGATAAGGTGCCAGTGTTTGGAGCGAGGATGCATCCAGGTGGTCTTTCGACTGTCCTTTTGCTGGAATGGAGTGTTGGTGATAACAAGCTGCTGCTCTGCACAGAACTTAAACAGTAGGCGGCCTTTGTCATTACAGTTCCCGACGCCATGCTTGCCGAGGACTCCTTTCCAGGCTTCAGAGTCCTGGCCCACTCTGGCGTTGAAGTCACCAAGGATGATGACTTTGTCGTATGCAGGGGTGCTCTGTAAGAGGCTGCGCAGGTCAGTGTGGAACTTGTCCTTTTCTGCAGGCTTTGCCAGGAAGGTTGGGGAGTACACACTGAGAAGGGTGACATGTTGCTGGTGTCTCAATGGGAGGCGCATGGACATTATGCGGTCTGAGTGACCGGTTGGTAGGGTTTCCAGCTTAGTCGCAATAGAGGTCTTGACCATGAAGCCCACACCTGAGAGCCGTCTTTCTGATGCAGACCTGCCTGACCAGTAGAGGGTGTAGCCAGCGCCAAGTTCTTGGAGACTGCCTTCGTCCGGGAGGTGTACTTCGCTGAGCGCGGCGATGTCGATGTTTAACCTCCGCAATTCATGGGCAATGAGGGCGGAGCGACGTTCAGGACGTCCGCTGTCTGCTGTGTCGAGCATGGTTCGGATGTTCCAGCATGCTACGTTGAGTCCGCTCGTGGTCATCATTAGAGTGGATCCGTTGTTTTTACTTGTTTTCTGGCCGCAGGAGAAAATGCCCATTGACCGCGGCTAGCCAACTAGGGTTGCGAGGGGACGAGTTTTGGTTAGGCCACCTTTTCTAGGCCCCTATCCGTGTGGAGCAAGCAGTTCTGTCCCTAGAGAAGGCTGCTTGGTCGTTCAGGATGTGCCGAGTGACGTTGTCATCCCCAGGTCAACATCAGGCGACCAATATCCTGAACCGCCTGCAGGCAGGTTTGAAACTGCGGCTTCCAGTGACATCTTTCACCTGCCGTTTCGCCCCTCGCCCGTCGCTACAGGACTTGGAATGGTCTGTGTCATGGTCCGTGGACTTTTCCTAAAGCCTGCTCGGTGGAGCGTTTTGGTGGAGTGCAGTGTGCGCAGTACTGGCCCCACCCTTTAAACCCTTGGTTCGTCTGCCATGTCCTAGCAAGCTGAGACATTGGCATCGAGGTCCTTGGGTCGTAGGTTTTATATCAGACTGTCCTTGGTTCGTCTGCCATGTCCTAGCAAGCTGAGACATTGGCATCGAGGTCCTCGGGTCGTAGGTTTTATATCAGACTGTCCTTGTCCTAGAGACTAAGATAAAATAAGATAAACTGTATTGCCATATGCATAAACATTAGGATTTTTTGCGGCATAACAGACAAGCGTCCATGTTAAGATCAACACATAAAACATACATACATCACAAACAAGTTTTTGTAGAACAAATCGAAGGAACTCGTCGGCACACCGAAATTCGCGGCAACGAGTCCGCGTGCGTCTTGTATCATGTGACATCACGTGATTTGAGATACATTAGTGTTGAGCAAATATATTTGAGCTCAAGGCATGCTTTTTCGTAATTGTTTCTTCTCTTAATATAATTAAGTGTGGAAATTAACTTGAAATATAAAATTGAAATAATTGTAAATGCCATAGAGTGCATACTTCCACTGAATACAGGACAATGAATTTATTTGTTCTACAAAAACTTGTTTGTTTCCCAAGAAAAGCGAACCGCAGGACAGCGGCATCTAGTGTTATCGGTTTCAAAACAGCTGCCACGCCTATTTTAAATATTTTGTTTTGTTTGTAACTTTTATTAATTAGTTACTTTATTAAATTTAGCCTTTTATATTAATTTCTTTCACTTCATTAGTCTTGTGAGCAATTTTGCTGTTTGATCTAAAACGATATAAATATGAAACAGGAAATGTCCCCCATCACCCCTCACCCTCGCCCCCCTCTCTCTTTACCCCCCCCCCCCCTCTTTCGGCTCTTATGCAGATTTTGTCTCGAGACACGGATTGGATAGTAACTGGAATCGCGGACATGCAAATTTTGTGAAAATGGGGTTTCAGCGCTCACAGCAGGTCGACCATGTCAGTTGTTTCTACGGCTTTTGCAGCTGGAACAGGTATAACCCGTGCAGCTCTATCACAGAACAACAAGAAGAACCAGTTTTCTGGCAGTACTGATTCAGCTTTAGTGTCCAGTGCAGCTCTATCACAGAACAACAAGAAGAACCAGTTTTCTGGCAGTACTGATTCAGGCTTTAGTGTCCAGGGCAGCTCTATCACAGAACAACAAGAAGAACCAGTTTTCTGGCAGTACTGATTCAGGCTTTAGTGTCCAGTGCAGCTCTATCACAGAACAACAAGAAGAACCAGTTTTCTGGCAGTACTGATTCAGCTTTAGTGTCCAGTGCAGCTCTATCACAGAACAACAAGAAGAACCAGTTTTCTGGCAGTACTGATTCAGCTTTAGTGTCCAGTGCAGCTCTATCACAGAACAACAAGAAGAACCAGTTTTCTGGCAGTACTGATTCAGCTTTAGTGTCCAGTGCAGCTCTATCACAGAACAACAAGAAGAACCAGTTTTCTGGCAGTACTGATTCAGGCTTTAGTGTCCAGGGCAGCTCTATCACAGAACAACAAGAAGAACCAGTTTTCTGGCCAGTACTGATTCAGCTTTAGTGTCCAGTGCAGCTCTATCACAGAACAACAAGAAGAACCAGTTTTCTGGCAGTACTGATTCAAGCTTTAGTGTCCAGGGCAGCTCTATCACAGAACAACAAGAAGAACCAGTTTTCTGGCAGTACTGATTCAGGCTTTAGTGTCCAGGGCAGCTCTATCACAGAACAACAAGAAGAACCAGTTTTCTGGCAGTACTGATTCAAGCTTTAGTGTCCAGTGCAGCTCTATCACAGAACAACAAGAAGAACCAGTTTTCTGGCAGTACTGATTCAGGCTTTAGTGTCCAGTGCAGCTCTATCACAGAACAACAAGAAGAACCAGTTTTCTGGCAGTACTGATTCAAGCTTTAGTGTCCAGGGCAGCTCTATCACAGAACAACAAGAAGAACCAGTTTTCTGGCAGTACTGATTCAGGCTTTAGTGTCCAGGGCAGCTCTATCACAGAACAACAAGAAGAACCAGTTTTCTGGCAGTACTGATTCAAGCTTTAGTGTCCAGGGCAGCTCTATCACAGAACAACAAGAAGAACCAGTTTTCTGGCAGTACTGATTCAGGCTTTAGTGTCCAGGGCAGCTCTATCACAGAACAACAAGAAGAACCAGTTTTCTGGCAGTACTGATTCAGGCTTTAGTGTCCAGGGCAGCTCTATCACAGAACAACAAGAAGAACCAGTTTTCTAGCAGTACTGATTCAGCTTTAGTGTCCAGTGCAGCTCTATCACAGAACAACAAGAAGAACCAGTTTTCTGGCAGTACTGATTCAGGCTTTAGTGTCCAGGGCAGCTCTATCACAGAACAACAAGAAGAACCAGTTTTCTGGCAGTACTGATTCAGCTTTAGTGTCCAGTGCAGCTCTATCACAGAACAACAAGAAGAACCAGTTTTCTGGCCAGTACTGATTCAGGCTTTAGTGTCCAGTGCAGCTCTATCACAGAACAACAAGAAGAACCAGTTTTCTGGCAGTACTGATTCAGCTTTAGTGTCCAGTGCAGCTCTATCACAGAACAACAAGAAGAACCAGTTTTCTGGCAGTACTGATTCAGGCTTTAGTGTCCAGGGCAGCTCTATCACAGAACAACAAGAAGAACCAGTTTTCTGGCAGTACTGATTCAGGCTTTAGTGTCCAGGGCAGCTCTATCACAGAACAACAAGAAGAACCAGTTTTCTGGCCAGTACTGATTCAGGCTTTAGTGTCCAGTGCAGCTCTATCACAGAACAACAAGAAGAACCAGTTTTCTGGCAGTACTGATTCAAGCTTTAGTGTCCAGGGCAGCTCTATCACAGAACAACAAGAAGAACCAGTTTTCTGGCAGTACTGATTCAAGCTTTAGTGTCCAGGGCAGCTCTATCACAGAACAACAAGAAGAACCAGTTTTCTGGCAGTACTGATTCAAGCTTTAGTGTCCAGTGCAGCTCTATCACAGAACAACAAGAAGAACCAGTTTTCTGGCAGTACTGATTCAAGCTTTAGTGTCCAGTGCAGCTCTATCACAGAACAACAAGAAGAACCAGTTTTCTGGCAGTACTGATTCAGGCTTTAGTGTCCAGGGCAGCTCTATCACAGAACAACAAGAAGAACCAGTTTTCTGGCAGTACTGATTCAAGCTTTAGTGTCCAGTGCAGCTCTATCACAGAACAACAAGAAGAACCAGTTTTCTGGCAGTACTGATTCAGGCTTTAGTGTCCAGGGCAGCTCTATCACAGAACAACAAGAAGAACCAGTTTTCTGGCAGTACTGATTCAGGCTTTAGTGTCCAGGGCAGCTCTATCACAGAACAACAAGAAGAACCAGTTTTCTGGCAGTACTGATTCAGGCTTTAGTGTCCAGGGCAGCTCTATCACAGAACAACAAGAAGAACCAGTTTTCTGGCAGTACTGATTCAGGCTTTAGTGTCCAGGGCAGCTCTATCACAGAACAACAAGAAGAACCAGTTTTCTGGCAGTACTGATTCAGGCTTTAGTGTCCAGGGCAGCTCTATCACAGAACAACAAGAAGAACCAGTTTTCTGGCAGTACTGATTCAAGCTTTAGTGTCCAGTGCAGCTCTATCACAGAACAACAAGAAGAACCAGTTTTCTGGCAGTACTGATTCAGGCTTTAGTGTCCAGGGCAGCTCTATCACAGAACAACAAGAAGAACCAGTTTTCTGGCAGTACTGATTCAGGCTTTAGTGTCCAGGGCAGCTCTATCACAGAACAACAAGAAGAACCAGTTTTCTGGCAGTACTGATTCAAGCTTTAGTGTCCAGTGCAGCTCTATCACAGAACAACAAGAAGAACCAGTTTTCTGGCAGTACTGATTCAGGCTTTAGTGTCCAGGGCAGCTCTATCACAGAACAACAAGAAGAACCAGTTTTCTGGCAGTACTGATTCAGGCTTTAGTGTCCAGGGCAGCTCTATCACAGAACAACAAGAAGAACCAGTTTTCTGGCAGTACTGATTCAGGCTTTAGTGTCCAGGGCAGCTCTATCACAGAACAACAAGAAGAACCAGTTTTCTGGCAGTACTGATTCAGGCTTTAGTGTCCAGGGCAGCTCTATCACAGAACAACAAGAAGAACCAGTTTTCTGGCAGTACTGATTCAGGCTTTAGTGTCCAGGGCATAACAATGAAAGAAAAATGAGAACGGCGGTTTTGTGCCACACCAACCACAACTGACACACTTTTGTCAAATAGTTGTCGTAGACACCCCCCTCCCTCCGCCCGGTCTAGAAAACAACAAACAAAGCAAGAAACAGGATGTGGTTGTCAGTATACAAGTAATTTTATGATGTGGACTTTGACTACAAGAGGGACAAGCATGATGGACTGACTGATTTTGTAACCATGAACAAGAAAGGAGGCTGTATGTGTGAGAGAGCGAGAGACCACTGGTACATGGATTAAAACATCGTACATTAGTACATTTTGGACATCATGTAAAAATACGCATGTCTCTGCAAACATGACGAGCCGGCAGCACTGACAACAGTAAAGCTATTTCCTTTGCTTCCATCCACATCGATACACGTGTTTAGTCCTGCTCCCGACTAGTTCCAACGTCCCCAGGGGACCCAATTCCTCTTGTTGTTATATCCGAAGTTTGTTATAAGCGAAGTAATGTACATATCTAGAGTGCTGTCGGGACCGTTGTTATAAGCGAAGTAATGTACATATCTAGAGTGCTGTCGGGACCGTTGAAGACTGATGTGTTGTTATAATCGACTCAGGTTTGTTATTAGTGTAAGCGAGGCAAGCTGTATTGATGCTCGGGGCGAGTCCGCAAGGACACCAAACGGCTTGGCAGAAAAAACTTCCGACTCCCTCCGCCTGTGCAGGGACAGTCTGGTCAGTAGTCGATACCCGGTATGCAAAAGACTTTCGGGTCTACGTCGGCCGCAGTGTGCCCACTTACAGCCGTGCGCGGGCCCACTGCGGCCGACATCGCCCCGAAGACCGGTTGGGTCAGTCGGATATAACAGTTGGGTCAGTCGGATATAACAGTTGGGTCAGTCGGATATAACAGTTTGGTCAGTCGGATATAACAGTTGGGTCAGTTGGATATAACAGGTGGGTCAGTCGGATAGAACACTTTTTTCAGAAGGAAATATTTGTTAACTTCCACATGGAGTCTAGTGCCAAATGTACAGCTGCACGAGCCGAGTGTTCAGGCCATAGCGGCTCATAATTATATAATCACTCCCCAATGCGCAAAGGCCATTGGACTGACGTCGGCCCGATGGTCTTTGAGCACTGGGGTTTTTCCTGGGCTCCTCTGTCTCCTCTGTGTCCTCTGCGTCCTCTGCGTCCTCTGTGTCCCCTGCGTCCTCTGCGTCCTCTGTGTCCTCTGTGTCCTATGTGTCTGCGGACGGCAATATTGTGCATGTTGTGTGGATGTTTTGCAAACTATATGGCAAACCAACAACTTCAATACATACTGTGTGACCATATGTGTGTATGTCACTCTAATGTGTGTGCGTGCGTTGGTGTGTGTGTGCGTGCGTTCGTGTGTGTGTGTGTGTGTGTGTGTGTGTGTGTGTGTGTGTGTGTGTGTGTGTGTGAATTTAGTACAACCCGTGTTATGAGATGACTAACTACACAACGCTGATCTCGTTTGCATGTGTTTGTGTGTGTGTGTGTGTGTGTCTGTGTGTGTGTGTGAGAGTGTGTGTGCCTGCGTGCGTGCGTGTGTGCGTATGTGTGTGTCTGTGTGTGTGTGTGAGTGTGTGTGCCTGCGTGCGTGCGTGTGTGCGTATGTGTGTGTGTCTGTGTGTGTGTGTGTGTGTGTGTGTGTGTGTGTGTGTGTGTGAGTGTGTGTGCCTGCGTGCGTGCGTGTGTGCGTATGTGTGTGTGTGTGTGCGTGCGTGCGTGTCTGTGTGTGTGTGTGTATGTGCCTGCGTGCGTGCGTGTGTGCGTATGTGTGTGTGTGTGCGTGTGTGTGTGTGCGTGCGTGCGTGTGTGCGTGCGTGCGTATGTGCGTGTGTGTGTGCGTGCGTGTGTGTGTGTGTGTGCCTGCGTGCGTGCGTGCGTATGTTTGTGTGTGTGTGTGTGTGTGTGTGTGTGTGTGCGTGCGTGTGTGTGTGTGTGTGTGTGTGTGTGTGTGTGTGTGTGTGTGTGCCTGCGTGCGTGCGTGCGTGTGTGCGTATGTTTGTGTGTGTGTGTGTGTGTGTGTGTGTGTGTGTGTGTGTGTGTGTGTGTGTGTGTGCGCGTGTGCACGTGCGTGGTCCAACATTTTCATGGACATAATGTAACTAATACCTCGTGAGATATAACAGGATGTGAGCTTTCATGTTGCCACCTTTATGATCTCTTCACCCGCTGACTTCCACCTGCAAAACACAGACAGAAATTGAACCAGCAAGAGGCGTAGGTCTTCATGAGCCCCGGCAACCTACGAGGGCTCATGAAGTTCCATACCTCTCTCAGAGGCCGCTCCTGAATGAGTGCATACACCATAAAACCTGCCCACCAACACCTCCCCCCCCCCCCCCACCTCCCCAACTGTATTTTAAAACTTAAGGGGTCATACCTTGCGTAACTTTACAATATTCCAGCCTCATTTCAAACGCTCATCTCTTTATCAGCCGTACGCTTGAACTCTATGGTCAGTCCTCCATGGTCAGTCCTCTATGGTCAGTCCTCTGTGGTCAGTCCTCCATGGTCAGTCCTCTATGGTCAGTCCTCCATGGTCAGTCCTCCATGGTCAGTACTCTATGGTCAGTCCTCTATGGTCATCCCTATGGTCAGTCCTCCATGGTCAGTCCTCTATGGTCAGTCCTCTATGGTCAGTCCTCCATGGTCAGTACTCTATGGTCAGTCCTCTATGGTCAGTCCCTATGGTCAGTCCTCTATGGTCAGTCCTCTATGGTCAGTCCCTATGGTCAGTCCTCCATGGTCAGTCCTCTATGGTCAGTCCTCTATGGTCAGTACTCTATGGTCAGTCCTCTATGGTCAGTCCCTATGGTCAGTCCTCTATGGTCAGTCCCTATGGTCAGTCCTCCATGGTCAGAACTCTATGGTCAGTCTTCTATGGTCAGTCCTCTATGGTCAGTCCTCTATGGTCATTCCTCCACTTTCAGTCTTGTCTCTGTCACGACTGGTTGTTGTTGGAGTACGTACACCTTCTACTGCGTTAGGCGAGTGGGGTCTGGGCGTGACGGAGTTTGTATCACCCATATAACCCAACAGCCGTATTTCCCAATTTTGAATGTGCTACCTAACGACTATGTACCATTTGCAGGAGATAGATCGACCATGATAATTCAAGGGTGTGCCAGATGAGCTTTGCGCCTTCAGGCGTCACTACCTTCAGGCGTCACTACCTTAAGGCGTCACTACCTTCAGGCGTCACTACCTTCAGGCATCACTATCTTCAGGCGCCAAGCGCATCTGGCACCACCCTTGAATTATCATGGTCGATCCATCTCCTGCTGTAGGGCGTTGGTGCTAAATGGGATACAATTCCTTAGAGCTTGTTTTGCGCTGTAAAATGTTGTCAGTATATTTTATACCTTGATATGAAATAAACTGCTTATACCAAGGGGTTTATCTGTTCAACCCTGGCCAAACACTATACCCAGACATGGCACGACCACGATAGTACAAGGGTGGTGCCACGATAGCTTGGCGCCTCAGTCTTCAGCAGAAGCCAAGCTATTCGGGTATCACACTTGAACTGTCGTGGCCGATATGTCTGATATACTGGTATGTTACCTTCTAGGGGACAACCATAAAATGTCAGAACTTCTTCCGCACCTTACGCTCCAAGTGGTTTGCGCAGGACGAAGCTCACTCACAACTGACAGGTCATTCAGGTCCTTCAACTCAAGTGCGGCATTTTTACAACGAAAGAGGATATTTGCCAACCTGTTTACTGTCAGTGGGTTAGATTGTGTTTCTGGATTTTAAAAAAAAAAAAAAAGCACCAAAGAGTCCCAATAGACACTGAGCTGGTTTCTTCTTATGATTATTTGTTTGTTTATTTGTTTGTTTGTTTGTTTGTTTATTCACTCGGTCGGTCGGTCGGTCGGCTGTTTACTTGGTTGGTAGGTCGGTCGGTTGGTCGGTTGGCTGGTTGGGTGGTTAGCTGGTTGGTTGGTTGATCTGTCAGTTGGTCTGTTAGTCAGCTGTTTAGTTAGTTGTTTGGTTGCTTGGCTGGTCAGTCGGTCGGTCGGTTGGTTGGTAGGTTGGTTTATTGGTGGGGACTTTGTTTGTTTGTTGCCTAAAGGTAGGGCAGTTTTCGTCTCGTCCATGTTAATTATAAAACTTTATTCGCGAAGCACCGTGCAGTCAGACCGACACTAAAGCCTGGTACTAATAATACTAGCTGCAGTGTCAGCCTTGTAGTCCCCACAGTGAAGTCAATAATGCCAGGGACACTGGCGAGTAAAAGAAATGCGACACTTTAGTGTTTCTGATTCCAAAAGTGTCGCATTTCTTTGCTTGTTGGTCTATCGGTCGGTCATTTGTTTACTTGGTTGGTTGGTTGGTTGCTTGCTTGCTTGCTTGGCTGGTTGGTTGCAAACACTAAAGTGTTTCCAGTGATTCCAAAAATATCGCATTTCTATTGCTCGTCAACTAATACAGGTAAAAGTGCGTGGGACAATGACCAGAAAGAGAGAAAAGCCGCCTGCAGCCTGAACGAGCCTCTTGACTCTTGACAGTTGATAACTTGTGGGTGCTCGTCTGACAACCACAGGCTCAGGTCGCGATGTGTATATGGTACAGGCAATCTATGATGTCAGGAAATTCACGAATTTCCTAAACCGTTTAGGAAATACATGAATTGTCTGTGACCCTCAGTCATCACACGAAATGACAAAAACATCTAGGAGTTTCATGATTTCTTAAAACTGGCAGACATTTTATACACAGATTTCCCAAACCCATTCTGTAATTGCGTAAACAACTGCTTTGTCACGTGTGACTATCAACATTATCATATACATTCTGACTGTAATAACGCTTTATTTACAACAATAATCGGATTTGCAGTGGAAAACGCCTAGTATGTATGCCTACTGTCAAGAATTGGGACAAGAAGGGAAGACAACTCTTAGTTGAAGCAAGACAGCATTGGCAACTAGTTGTATTTTAGCAACCAAAACCTGCCACGGAGCAAATCGCTTTAATTTCAGAGGTCCTGACCATACAGTCAGTCAGCGAAATCAGGAAATTCTTGAGTCTCCTACAAAGTTTAGGTGACCTGAATTGCGTGTGACTTCCAGACATAACATGCAATGACTAAAATGCCATTTAATAACAAAGGCAAGGCAGTGGGCAGATGTTCACATCTGCACGGGACATAGACGACCCCGCCCTCCACGAGTCCCCTGCTGCCTTGCAGGACTGGCCGCTTGGCTGCGGAAAGGCTAAGGGAGGAAAACCCTGACATCAAAGCCCCCGTGTCTCCGGGGAAGGTTTTTGAGCCAGAGCCTAGGACAAGGACAGTCTGATATAAAACCTACGACCCGAGGACCTCGATGCCACCGTCCTAGCGTGCTAGGCTATGGCAGACGAACCAAGGGTTTAAAGGGTGGGGCCAGTACTGCGCACACTGCACTCCACCAAAAAGCTCCACCGCGCAGGCTTTAGGAAACGCCCAATAACAAAGGCAGAGAATTCATGTTGATTTTTAGCTCATATTATATAGCAAAGATGAGCTGACCTTCCGTCGATCCGTCGTCAGTCCATCTGTGGTAAGCTTTTAACGTTCTGTTTTCTCAAAGCCTATTCAACCCATAGACTTTAAAACTTAAAACAAGAATGTTACATGAATTGGCTGTGACCCCTAGCCATTACACGAAATGCTTTAAAAATCCAGCTGTTTGACACGCACAAAGCTGTTTGACAGAATTATGGTCTCCTCACAGTTAGTACCCCATAATATAACATATCATCCGAGTGAAGTGGCGTTTGCAAGGACTACCATAAACGACTACCATAAACCACTACCATAACTTACAGTGGGAGAGGTGTCCCAGTAAGGAAAAGGTCTTCGGGCCGACGGGCCGATAGTTGGTCTGACAGAGGTAGGCCTACACACGTTAACCCATATCACACTGAGGTTAAAAGCTTCAAATCTGTACACTGCCATAATTATGTAAGCTACATTATAGTAATTACAGATAAGACAAATTATAGGCCAATGGCTTTAGTTCAAGGGTGGTGCCAGAATAGCTTGGCGCCTAGAGGCGCCAAGCTATTTTGGCACTATCCTTGCACTATTTTAGTCAAACTTGTTTCACACACTGGTGTATTCCTAGAGGCGCCAAGCTATTTTGGCACTATCCTTGCACTATTTTAGTCAAACTTGTTTCACACACTGGTGTATTCCTAGAGGCGCCAAGCTATTCTGGCACTATCCTTGCACTATTTTAGTCAAACTTGTTTCACACACTGGTGTATTCCTAGAGGCGCCAAGCTATTCTGGCACTATCCTTGCACTATTTTAGTCAAACTTGTTTCACACACTGGTGTATTCCTAGAGGCGCCAAGCTATTCTGGCACTATCCTTGCACTATTTTAGTCAAACTTGTTTCACACACTGGTGTATTCCTAGAGGCGCCAAGCTATTCTGGCACTATCCTTGCACTATTTTAGTCAAACTTGTTTCACACACTGGTGTATTCCTAGAGGCGCCAAGCTATTCTGGCACTATCCTTGCACTATTTTAGTCAAACTTGTTTCACACACTGGTGTATTCCTAGAGGCGCCAAGCTATTCTGGCACTATCCTTGCACTATTTTAGTCAAACTTGTTTCACACACTGGTGTATTCCTAGAGGCGCCAAGCTATTCTGGCACTATCCTTGCACTATTTTAGTCAAACTTGTTTCACACACTGGTGTATTCCTAGAGGCGCCAAGCTATTCTGGCACTAATCTTGCAATATTTTAGTCAAACTTGTTTCACACACTGGTGTATTCCTAGAGGCGCCAAGCTATTCTGGCACTATCCTTGCACTATTTTAGTCAAACTTGTTTCACACACTGGTGTATTCCTATGCAGGCACAGCACTGCACAACAAGCTCCATGACCTCTTTCTCTGCTGCTGGGAGGAAGGAACACTACCAAAAGATCTCCGTGATGCAGTCGTTATCACCCTGTACAAGAACAAAGGCGAGAAGTCTGACTGTTCCAACTATCGGGGAATTACCCTGCTGTCCATTGCTGGGAAAATCCTTGCAAGGCTGCTCCTGAATCGGCTGGTACCTGCCATCGCTGAAGACCAACTCCCAGAGGGCCAGTGTGGCTTCAGAGCAAACAGGAGCACCACCGATATGGTCTTTGTGCTGAGACAGCTACAGGAGAAGTGCCGCGAGCAGAACAAAGGGCTGTACGTAACATTTGTCGACCTAACAAAAGCGTTCGACACTGTGAGCAGGCAAGGCATGTGGCAGATCCTGGAGCGACTTGGCTGTCCCCCAAAGTTCCTCAACATGATTGTCCAGCTACACGAGGACCAGCAAGGCCAGGTCAGACTCAACAATGACCTCTCAGAACCATTCCCTATTCTCAACGGCGTAAAGCAGGGCTGCGTGCTGGCACCAACCCTCTTCACCATCTTTTTTAGCATGATGTTGAAGCAGGCCACAGTGGACCTCGATGATGACGATGCAGTGTACATCAGGTATCGTCTCGATGGCAGCCTGTTCAACCTCAGACGACTGCAAGCCCACACGAAAACCCTGGACCAACTGATTCGTGAGCTGCTTTTTGCTGATGATGCTGCCCTCGTTGCACACACAGAGAGAGCCCTGCAGCGCATCACGTCTTGCTTCGCAGATGCTGCCCAGCTCTTTGGACTCGAGGTCAGTCTGAAAAAGACAGAGGTCCTCCATCAGCCGGCACCCAAGACAGTGTATCGCCCTCCTCACATCACCATTGGCGAGTCTGAACTATAGTCAGTGCACCAGTTTACTTACCTTGGCTGCATTATCACGTCGGACGCCAAGCTGGACAAGGAGCTTGACAGCAGGCTGGCAAAAGCGAACAGCGCTTTCGGGCGACTTTTCAAGCGGGTGTGGCATAATCAACAGCTGAAAACAGGCACCAAGATCAGCGTGTACAGAGCTGTGGTCCTCACCACCCTGCTGTATGGTTCCGAGTCCTGGGCCCTCTACCGCAGCCAACTACGACTCCTCGAACGCTTCCACCAGCGCTGCCTGCGTACCATCCTGGGCATTTACTGGAGTGACTATGTCACCAACGTCGAGGTCCTTGAACAGGCTGAAACTGTGAGCATCGAGGCTTTGCTGCTGCGGACACAGCTCCGCTGGGCGGGGCATGTCTCCAGGATGGAGGATCATCGCCTACCAAAGATCACCCTGTTCGGCGAGCTTGCTACTGGACACCGTGACAGAGGGGCACCAAAGAAGAGATACAAAGACTGTCTCAAGAAGTCACTTAGTGCCTGCCAAATCGACCACCACCAGTGGTCTTCGCTTGCTGCGGACCGTGACACCTGGCGCTCCACCATTTACAAGGCAGCTGTCTCCTTTGAGGACTCTCACAGAGCTAGCCTTAAGGACAAGCGGCTCAGGAGAAAAAACAGAGATGCCGCAGCTCAGAACCCTGGCCATACCTTCCCCTGCAGCCACTGCGGTCGAACCTGCCTGTCTCGGATTGGCCTCCGCAGCCACGAACAAGCCTGCAGACGTCGTGGGCAACTCCTATAAAATCTTCGTTCGCGAAGTCAAGCCAAGAGTATTCCTAGAGGCGCCAAGCTATTCTGGCACTATCCTTGCACTATTTTAGTCAAACTTGTTTCACACACTGGTGTATTCCTAGAGGCGCCAAGCTATTCTGGCACTATCTTTGCACTATTTTAGTCAAACTTGTTTCACACACTGGTGTATTCCTAGAGGCGCCAAGCTATTCTGGCACTATCCTTGCACTATTTTAGTCAAACTTGTTTCACACACTGGTGTATTCCTAGAGGCGCCAAGCTATTCTGGCACTATCCTTGCACTATTTTAGTCAAACTTGTTTCACACACTGGTGTATTCCTAGAGGCGCCAAGCTATTCTGGCACTATCCTTGCACTATTTTAGTCAAACTTGTTTCACACACTGGTGTATTCCTAGAGGCGCCAAGCTATTCTGGCACTATCCTTGCACTATTTTAGTCAAACTTGTTTCACACACTGGTGTATTCCTAGAGGCGCCAAGCTAGTCTGGCACTATCCTTGCACTATTTTAGTCAAACTTGTTTCACACACTGGTGTATTCCTAGAGGCGCCAAGCTAGTCTGGCACTATCCTTGCACTATTTTAGTCAAACTTGTTTCACACACTGGTGTATTCCTAGAGGCGCCAAGCTATTCTGGCACTATCCTTGCACTATTTTAGTCAAACTTGTTTCACACACTGGTGTGTTCCTAGAGGCGCCAAGCTATTCTGGCACTATCCTTGCACTATTTTAGTCAAACTTGTTTCACACACTGGTGTATTCCTAGAGGCGCCAAGCTATTCTGGCACTATCCTTGCACTATTTTAGTCAAACTTGTTTCATACACTGGTGTATTCCTAGAGGCGCCAAGCTATTCTGGCACTATCCTTGCACTATTTTAGTCAAACTTGTTTCACACACTGGTGTATTCCTAGAGGCGCCAAGCTATTCTGGCACTATCCTTGCACTATTTTAGTCAAACTTGTTTCATACACCGGTGTATTCCTAGAGGCGCCAAGCTATTCTGGCACTATCCTTGCACTATTTTAGTCAAACTTGTTTCATACACCGGTGTATTCCTAGAGGCGCCAAGCTATTCTGGCACTATCCTTGCACTATTTTAGTCAAACTTGTTTCACACACTGGTGTATTCCTAGAGGCGCCAAGCTATTCTGGCACTATCCTTGCACTATTTTAGTCAAACTTGTTTCACACACTGGTGTATTCCTAGAGGCGCCAAGCTATTCTGGCACTATCCTTGCACTATTTTAGTCAAACTTGTTTCACACACTGGTGTATTCCGAATGATAAGGGTTAACTCATTCGAGACGTGCCGCCTCCGAATACGCGGCTTTAAGCCGACTGTTAAATCACACAGGACGCGCGGCTTTACTAGCTGACTGTTAACTCATACAGGATGTGCGGCTTTAAGCCGACTGTTAAATCACACAGGACGCGCGGCTTTACTAGCTGACTGTTAACTCATACAGGATGTGCGGCTTTAAGCTGATTGTTAACTCATACAGGATGTGCGGCTTTAAGCCGACTGTTAAATCACACAGGACGCGCGGCTTTACTAGCTGACTGTTAACTCATACAGGATGTGCGGCTTTAAGCCGACTGTTAAATCACACAGGACGCGCGGCTTTACTAGCTGACTGTTAACTCATACAGGATGTGCGGCTTTAAGCTGATTGTTAACTCATACAGGATGTGCGGCTTTAAGCCGACTGTTAAATCACACAGGACGCGCGGCTTTACTAGCTGACTGTTAACTCATACAGGATGTGCGGCTTTAAGCTGATTGTTAACTCATACAGGATGTGCGGCTTTAAGCCGACTGTTAAATCACACAGGACGCGCGGCTTTACTAGCTGACTGTTAACTCATACAGGATGTGCGGCTTTAAGCTGATTGTTAACTCATACAGGATGTGCGGCTTTAAGCCGACTGTTAAATCACACAGGACGCGCGGCTTTACTAGCTGACTGTTAACTCATACAGGATGTGCGGCTTTAAGCTGATTGTTAACTCATACAGGATGTGCGGCTTTAAGCCGACTGTTAAATCACACAGGACGCGCGGCTTTACTAGCTGACTGTTAACTCATACAGGATGTGCGGCTTTAAGCTGATTGTTAACTCATACAGGATGTGCGGCTTTAAGCCGACTGTTAAATCACACAGGACGCGCGGCTTTACTAGCTGACTGTTAACTCATACAGGATGTGCGGCTTTACTAGCTGACTGTTAACTCATACAGGATGTGCGGCTTTAAGCTGATTGTTAACTCATACAGGATGTGCGGCTTTAAGCTGACTGTTAACTCATACAGGACGCGCGGCTTTACTAGCTGACTGTTAACTCATACAGGATGTGCGGCTTTACTAGCTGATTGTTAACTCATACAGGATGTGCGGCTTTAAGCTGATTGTTAACTTATACAGGATGTGCGGCTTTAAGCTGACTGTTAACTCATACAGGATGTGCGGCTTTAAGCTGACTATTAACTTATACAGGATGTGCGGCTTTAAGCTGATTGTTAACTCATACAGGATGTGCGGCTTTAAGCTAACTGTTAACTTATACAGGATGTGCGGCTTTAAGCTGACTGTTAACTTATACAGGATGTGCGGCTTTAAGCTGACTGTTAACTTATACAGGATGTGCGGCTTTAAGCTGACTGTTAACTTATACAGGATGTGCGGCTTTAAGTCGACTTTTTAATCATACAGGATGTGCGGCTTTAAGCCGACTGTTAATTCTTACAGGATGCGCGGCTCTAAGCCGACTGTTAACTCATACAGGACGCGCGGCTTTAAGCTGCGTATCCGGAAGCAACACGTCTCGAATGAGTTAAGACGCAAGTAATGGTGTAAAAGGAAGGCGTGAACTGCTGAACTGCGCGCTTTCAGAGAGAGGAAATAAAACTACATTGACTTCTAGACCCAGTCCGCAGCGGCTCCATCATACCGAGGATCAAAATCAGCGTCAATGACTCCAACAAGAGACTTAGAGTTACTTCAGCTCTGGCGACTGATGAGGATGTACCCTCTTGCAGGTGGAAAGAGTTTAGCATCATTTTGGACCGTGTACCTAGTCAGGTTGGTTATTTGGGTTTAACGCCGAGCAGGCGACTAAGGCCATCTCACGGCGGACCTAGTCAGGGCCCATGCTTGCAGTATTGTTTACGTTTGCTCCTGAGACTGGGGAGCAAACGTCACCCATCACTGCTGGCAGCTGGCCTCCTCCCTTCCTAATTTTTAGGATACACTCTGTTCATCGAGGACTGACAGTTGAGGGGAATGCGGGGACTCGTTAGGATTGACACCTTTTGCAGCTGGATGTGAGATACATTGTATTGACGTCATCTCACTAGGGTAGATACATGACCAGATCTAGACCTAAACATGGCCAGACCTAGATCTTCACATAGCCAGATATGGATCTAAACATAACCAGGTCTAGACCTAAACATGGCCAGACCTAGATCTTCACATAGCTAGATATGGATCTAAACGTAACCAGGTCTAGACCTAAACATGGCCAGACCTAGATCTTCACATAGCCAGATATGGGTCTAAACATAACCAGGTACAGCCCTGATTATGGCCAGATTATCTAACTATTAATTCTCGGTGTACTACCAGATGAACAAGGTAGCAGCCGGCACATCATCCTGATCAGAAAACAATACCAAATGCAGAGGTGGGGAGAACGTACTGTCTGTTGTAAACCCTAGCGCCAACACAGAGGTGGGGAGAACGTACTGTGTGTTGTAAACCCTAGCGCCAACACATAGGTGGGGAGAACGTACTGTGTGTTGTAAACCCTAGCGCCAACACAGAGGTGGGGAGAACGTACTGTGTGTTGAAAACCCTCGCGCGAACACAGAGGTGGGGAGAACGTACTGTGTGTTGTAAACCCTAGCGCCAACACAGAGGTGGCGAGGACGTACTGTGTGTTGAAAACCCTCGCGCCAACACAGAGGTGGGGAGAACATACTGTGTGTTGAAAACCCTCGCGCCAACACAGAGGTGAGGAGAACGTACTGTGTGTTGTAAACCCTAGCGCCAACACAGAGGTGGGGAGAACGTACTCATGTGTTGTAAACCCAAGCGCCAACACAGAGGTGGGGAGAACGTACTGTGTGTTGTAAACCCTAGCGCCAACACAGAGGTGGCGAGAACGTACTGTGTGTTGAAAACACTCGCGCCAACAAAGAGGTGGGGAGAACATAATGTGTGTTGAAAACCCTCGCGCCAAAACAGAGGTGGGGAGAATGTATTGTGTGTTGTAAACCCTAGCGCCAACCGAGAGGTGGGGAGAACGTACTGTGTGTTGTAAACCCTAGCGCTAACACAGAGGTGGGGAGAACGTACTGTGTGTTTGTCACGTAACGGATGTGACATGTTGTTTCATTTTTTCGTCAAGTCGTTTTCTTAATAAATGTAGGTCGCCGACTTCTGTAAATAGCCTTAGTTTAGGGAAGTTAATAAATGTAGTGTGAGCGTAATCGTAAAGCCCGTGCAGCAAGCTTAACAGTGAGCGAGTACAGCGGTTGCACGCTTTAGCCAAGTAGCTTTAACCGAACAGTGTTCAGAAGTAAAGTTAAACTGCAAGGTAGCAGAAGGATATTACAGTCAGTCAGCGGAGTTAGCCAGCGAAGTGAGAGTCTGGGTCAGGGTGCGGCCTCGTTTGGAGCCCTTGACAAGCTGTGTGAGGGTTGTTTTACCCTCCCTGCAAGACCACGGCCAGTGTTCCTGGGTGTGGGTGTCCGAGAGACTAGCGACCACAGCTGCTGCTCAGCAGAAGACCCCTCCGGTTCGTCTTCGTCTTGTTTGTCTCGTCCTGCCGGAGGACTCACCAGTGACAGGTAAATTCATACCATTTTCCTCAGTTAGCTGCTGTGCTCTCGGGTGTGTGAATGTGTATATAGGTGCGGAAGGGTATGTTCGTCTAGTTTTTTAGTGATGTTTTAATCGAGTCTTTAACCGTGTTTTTTAGGTTGGGTTGTAATGTGATGGGTGTCGGATTTAGTTTATGTTCGGCTGTCGCCGAGTGAGTATATTTAAAGGGCCATGTTGTAAAATGAATTAAAGTGGGTATCCTTTCAAATATATTTGTATTAAACCCTAGATGCAATGTAATAAGATTGTCACGTTGGGTGGTTGCTGGTGATTATTTGATATCTTTGTATGTACATGTGGATATTTTGATAATGTTGGTTTTAGCAGTGGCAATTTTATTATACAAAAGTGGTTGTGCTAGCTTAATGTTAGTGTAATGGAATAGTGCAGACCTGGTGAATGTTGAATGTACATAGGAAGCTTTCATATCCATGATTGTATGTTTAATATGGCCAAGGCGGGTATTAGGGTGAGACGAGACACAACTCACGTGGTTTGTGAGTAGGTGCGTGTCAAATAGGCCAGAATTAACTGTGTTGGCACTTTGACTGACAATGCGCCCTTTTCCAGTGCATTGGCTTCGAAGATTGGCTTCGAAGATTTCGTCCTTCGATCTCCATCTTCCATGACCAACGGTGACGCATCATCGGGAGTCGGAACGCCTTCGCTAGCCGGTCCTGTTGGACAAGTACGTTGGGCTACATCAGGCTGATTCTACGTTCTGAGCGTCGGTCACAGGCGTGCGTGGGCAAGCACGGCTAGGGTGCTCTGCGGTGTAGGGGTACTCTTACGTTACGAGCCACCCTGTCTAGTGTGGGACAGAGGACACTGTACAGAGACAGAGTACCCGCCTTGTATAGCCATTGCCGATTTTCGTCTGTTAGCCATATTCACCTGCTAGTCATTTTCGTCTGTTAGTCATTTTCACCTGTTAGTCATTTTCACCTGTTAGCCATTTTCGTCTGTTAGTAATTTTCACCTGTTAGTCATTTTCGTCTGTTAGTCATTTTCACCTGTTAGTCATTTTCACTTGTTAGTCATTTTTTATATGTTAATCTTTTTTAAGTGTTAATACGTTATGAGTGCATGCGTGGGTATGTGTGAGTGTGTGGGGCGTTAGTGGGTAATAAAGGATTTGTTTGTTGTTTATCACTGGCGTTGTGTGGTTTATTTAGAGTGGGTGGGTTTTCTCGAGTGTCAGCACTCATATTGTCCACGGCGCCCTGACTCCGTCAGGCGTGTCGTGACAGTGTTGAAAACCCTAGCGCCAACACAGAGGTGTGGAGAACTTACTGTGTGTTGAAAACCCTAGCGCCAACACAGAGGTGGGGAGAACGTACTGTCTGTTGTAAACCCTAGCGCCAAAACAGAGGTGGGGAGAACGTACTGTCTGTTGAAAACCCTAGCGCCAACACAGAGGTGGGGAGAACGTACTGTCTGTTGTAAACCCTAGCGCCAACACAGAGGTGGGGAGAACGTACTGTCTGTTGAAAACCCTAGCGCCAACACAGAGGTGGGGAGAACGTACTGTCTGTTGTAAACCCTAGCGCCAACACAGAGGTGGGGAGAACGTACTGTGTGTTGTAAACCCTAGCGCCAACACAGAGGTGGGGAGAACGTACTGTCTGTTGTAAACCCTAGCGCCAACACTGAGGTGGGGAGAACGTACTGTCTGTTGTAAACCCTCGCGCCAACACAGAGGTGGAGAGAACGTACTGTCTGTTGTAAACCCTAGCGCCAACACAGAGGTGGAGAGAACGTACTGTCTGTTGTAAACCCTCGCGCCAACACAGAGGTGGAGAGAACGTACTGTCTGTTGTAAACCCTAGCGCCAACACAGAGGTGGGGAGAACGTACTGTCTGTTGTAAACCCTAGCGCCAACACAGAGGTGGGAAGAACGTACTGTCTGTTGAAAACCCTAGCGCCAACACAGAGGTGGGGAGAACGTACTGTCTGTTGTAAACCCTAGCGCCAACACAGAGGTGGGGAGAACGTACTGTCTGTTGAAAACCCTAGCGCCAACACAGAGGTGGGGAGAACGTACTGTCTGTTGTAAACCCTAGCGCCAACACAGAGGTGGGGAGAACGTACTGTGTGTTGTAAACCCTAGCGCCAACACAGAGGTGGGGAGAACGTACTGTCTGTTGTAAACCCTAGCGCCAACACTGAGGTGGGGAGAACGTACTGTCTGTTGTAAACCCTCGCGCCAACACAGAGGTGGAGAGAACGTACTGTCTGTTGTAAACCCTAGCGCCAACACAGAGGTGGAGAGAACGTACTGTCTGTTGTAAACCCTCGCGCCAACACAGAGATGGAGAGAACGTACTGTCTGTTGTAAACCCTTGCGCCAACACAGAGGTGGAGAGAACGTACTGTCTGTTGTAAATCCTAGCGCCAACACAGAGGTGGGGAGAACGTACTGTCTGTTGTAAACCCTAGCGCCAACACAGAGGTGGGGAGAACGTACTGTCTGTTGAAAACCCTAGCGCCAACACAGAGGTGGGGAGAACGTACTGTGTGTTGTAAACCCTAGCGCCAACACAGAGGTGGGGAGAACGTACTGTGTGTTGTAAACCCTAGCGCCAACACAAAGGTGGGGAGAACGTACTGTCTGTTGAAAACCCTAGCGCCAACACAGAGGTGGGGAGAACGTACTGTGTGTTGAAAACCCTAGCGCCAACACAGAGGTAGGGAGAACGTACTGTGTGTTGAAAACCCTAGCGCCAACACAGAGGTGGGGAGAACTTACTGTGTGTTGAAAACCCTAGCGCCAACACAGAGGTGGGGAGAACTTACTGTGTGTTGAAAACCCTAGCGCCAACACAGAGGTGGGGAGAACTTACTGTGTGTTGAAAACCCTAGCGCCAACACAGAGGTGTGGAGAACTTACTGTGTGTTGAAAACCCTAGCGCCAACACAGAGGTGGGGAGAACGTACTGTGTGTTGAAAACCCTAGCGCCAACACAGAGGTGGGGAGAACGTACTGTCTGTTGTAAACCCTAGCGCCAACACAGAGGTGGGGAGAACGTACTGTCTGTTGTAAACCCTAGCGCCAACACAGAGGTGGGGAGAACGTACTGTCTGTTCTTAACCCATTGTGTCCCAAGACCGAAATCCCCAAATGTTGCCGTTGTCCTCTTAAGACTGCATTGCAGTACAGTACACAGATCGACTATGATAGTTCAAGGGTGATGTCAGAATAGCTTCGGCGCCCATAGGCGGTCAGTCAGCCCATAGGCGCCAAGCTATTCTGGCATCACCCTTGAACTATCATGGTCGATCCGTGTCTTGGTGTGGTGTGTCTGGGCTAGAATGAGTTAAAAGGAATGTCAGTTCACATCCACAGCCGTTGAATAACGTTACAGAGTGCTTTCAGCTAGAGGCGTAGATCCGCATCAGCATCATTTAGCTGACCCTCTGTAACCGTAACCTTTTGTGACCTTGACCTTATGACAGGTCATTCATATCAGCAGGTATTTAAATGTAAATGGCAATAGTACCAACAAAATGCCGTGTCTTGTCAATACATGTGCATTTTTCACGCACGTGTCGACCTTCCTTGATATTTGACCTTTACGAGTGGACAGCCAAATTGGCATCATTGGAAGGTCCTCTCATCAACTAGCCTTCTGTTAAGTCTGATTGAAATGTTTCCACAGGTACCATTAAAAACATAAACTTTATTCTATTAAAATAGACGTTTTAAAACTTTTTCTGACCTATTGTAATTCTTAACCTTTGAGCGGGGTCGCCCAATTTAGTATCTGCTGGAAGGTCTTATTATCGGGTATCTGTCTACCAAGTCTGGCTTTAAAGTTGAAAATAGTATTAGAGAAATAGGCAATTTGTAACCTACTTCTTGACCCTGTCTGACTGACGTTTGAGTGATGTGCGTATCATGTTGCTGTGCGTCAAGATCAGCGAGATGCTGCTGATCGACACCCCCAGTAACAAGCTCTACCAGGATCTGGACTTAGCCAAATTCCAGGTCTATTACTTGCCATTTTTGGCTCATGTGCGATAGCAGAATCCAACCAGTTTACTGGACCATCTGTTTACTGGGTCATGTCTTGGCTTGACTTCGCGAACGAAGATTTTATAGGAGTTGCCCACGTCGTCTGCAGGCTTGTTCGTGGCTGCGGAGGCCAATCCGGGACAGGCAGGTTCGACCGCAGTGGCTGCAGGAGAAGGTATGGCCAGGGTTCTGAGTTGCAGCATCTCTGTTTTTTTCTCCTGAGCCGCTTGTCCTTAAGGCTAGCTCTGCGAGAGTCCTCAAAGGAGACAGCTGCCTTGTGAATGGTGGAGCGCCAGGTGTCACGGTCCACAGCAAGCGAGGACCACTGTGGTGGTCGATTTGGCAGGCACTAAGTGACTTCTTGAGACAGTCTTTGTATCTCTTCTTTGGTGCCCCTCTGTCACGGTGTCCAGTAGCAAGCTCGCCGAATAGGGTGATCTTTGGTAGGCGATGATCCTCCATCCTGGAGACATGCCCCGCCCAGCGGAGCTGTGTCCGCAGCAGCAAAGCCTCGATGCTCACAGTTTCAGCCTGTTCAAGGACCTCGACGTTGGTCACATAGTCACTCCAGTGAAAGCCCAGGATGGTACGCAGGCAGCGCTGGTGGAAGCGTTCGAGGAGTCGTAGTTGGCTGCGGTAGAGGGCCCAGGACTCGGAACCATACAGCAGGGTGGTGAGGACCACAGCTCTGTACACGCTGGGCTGGGCCATGTACTTGTCCACAATACGCTGAACCTCTACAAACACAATAATCTATTTTTGTTATTATTTTTTACAAAACACCAAATCTGATGAGATCATGAACAAGTACCAATAGCTGTACAGGTTTGACCTCCTTCCCCTTTGTACCTAGCACCCAATCGCCGGCTCATGTGGGCTGGCGATTGGGTGCCTGGTAGAAAGGGACAGGGGCTTCAGCGCTGAGTAATTCTCCTTGGTAGGTGTACTGTCTCTATCAGCTATCACCTACTAGTATGTTCATTGATGAGACCATGCAGACGTGCTGGCACAAAGTATCAAAACCAACATATACCCAGCGCGTGATGCAGATTTTCCTGTGATTATGACATCTTTCTACACAGGCACAGCTTCTCGAAGAATTGATTATCTAGCCCTGCTAATTCCCTGACAACACAAACAGTCATGATCTGAATGAGTGCCAAGGCAAGCACACATAAATAACAGAACAGCGATAAATTGCTGGATTTTCTACAACAGCAGAATCTGTTCTGAGCAACCAGCGTTTTTACAACATAGAAAAAAAGTGGTCTTCAAAGGCACGCGCTCTCTCCAGACAAGTCTTACCCCATATCATACTGAGGCTAAAAGCTTCAAATTTGTACACTGCCATAATTATGCAAGCTATTGTATAGTGCTTACAGATAAGGATATAGACCAATGGCTTTAGTTCAAGGGTGGTGCCAGAATAGCTTGGCGCCTAGAGGCGCCAAGCTATTCTGGCACTACCCTTGAACTATTTTAGTCAGACTTATTTCACCCACTGGTGTATTCCGAATGATAAGGGTTAAAGAACACAAGTGTCACCTGTCATTAAAGACTATCATGTAGGCGGCCACATGTGATGGTATTATTGACAGGCTGCCTCCCATAAGAGTGGACAGTCAAAAACAAGAAAGGCAAAGGCCCTTATGGCTCACGTGTATCGACCGATCCACACATGTCTGACAATAAGTAAAAGTATGTCTTCTGCACTAACAAAATCCATGTTTTCTTAAAATTTAATCAGTTTTTCACACATCTGTGAAACCTCCGTGACCCTTGACCTTTGCGATGAGTCAGTTGTATTAGGATATATAGAAAGGTCTTATCATTAGCTACTTTTGTGCCAAAGTTTATTGAAAAGTTTGCAAAAAAAATGTTGATAATAACTACAATTATTGGGTGGCATTTTATAGACATTTGTCGACCTCTTGTGACCCTTGATCTTTCCAATGGGTCATCGAAATTAGTATGCAGAGATAGGTCTTACCATCAGGTATCTCTGTAGCAAGTTTGGGTTTGGAGTTGTGAAAAGTAATTGAGGAAAAAATATTTCTTGTCCAAATTAGGCTATATCAACCATTTTAGTTCAAGGGTGGTGCCAGAATAGCTCGGCGCCTAAGGCGCCAAGCTATTCTGGCACAACCCTTAAGCTATCATAATCAAATGTATTTCAAACAATAGTGTATCAGGATGAAAAGTGTTAAAGGGTTGGGTCCTGAAAGTGCGCCTTCGGGTTAGCTGCAGAACAGGTGGCTTTCCCACTGACAGCTGACAATCAAGACTCACTGGGACAGTACGCGCATTATCTATACTGGTCGGCCGATGGTTTTACTGGCCCGTGCGCAGCCATGCTGACGTCGGCCAGAGTACTGTTTGCTCTTCACAAGCCTACGTATGTCTGGCACCATGCCAATAACGCAGGACCACTTCACGGCGCCCAGGTCATGCCATCTAATGAGGCCATAAATAAACCACAACAGTAAAAACCCCTGACCATACTCGGCCTCTCCAGTCGTTTTTTCAACATTCTAGCGAACAGTCCACAACTCGCGTACTTGGGGTGCCAGGGCAGCAGCGGGCGGAACCTCTTGGACAGCTCGTGTGTGACGGCGTTGCGCTGGACGATTGCGTACACGTTCTGCGTCTTCTGCTCAATCATGTGGCGGATCACCTGCGCCATCAGTCAGACAAAACAGGCATAGTTCACATAAATGAAAAGAAAAGGAGAGACTGCCAGTGCTAATATTTTAGGAAGATTACAAAGTAAAGTAGGTAAAAGCACTGTCAGGGGAGAGAAGTGTGATTATTGGTCTATCATGCACACTTCTCTCCCCTGACAGTGCTTTTACCTACTTTACTTTGTAATCTTCAGACATAATAGTTCACCATTTAGCCCCGACGCACTATATAGCAGGAGGTGGACTGATCATGATAATTCACGGATAGTGCCAGATTAGCTTATTTAGCTTGTTTGTCAACACCCACTCCCCCCCCCCACCACCCCCCACCCCACCATGACTCTTGACCTTTGCAAGGTGTCAACTGTACAGACGAGCACAAAAAACGCGACATGTTTGGAATGATTCCAAAAGTGTTGCATTTCTTTTGCTCGTCAGTATAAATTAGCATGCACTGGAAGGTCTTTTCGTCAGATACCTTTGCGGGAAGTTTGAATAGTTTGCAAAAACTCTGATGAGCACTAATATTCCACCTAAACTGACATTTTGCACACATTTGCTGACCTTTAAGGGGTCACCCTAATTATTGTACCTAGAAAGGTCTTACAGAAGTTGACAATAGTATTAGAGAAAGAACCCATAATTTGTCAAAATATTTATGGCTATATGGGACATATTTTTGGACCTCGCATGATCTTGACCCTTGAGAGAAGTCACTGAAATTAGTCTGTGTAGAAAGGTTTGGGCACAAAGTATCCTTGGGCCAAGTTTGAAGCCTGTGACTTTACTAGGTCCGAGAAAACGCTAAAATTTACCATGGACAACAGACAACTGAAACAGACGATGGACAACGGACATACGACGGATGGCCCAGTGCATAGGCTCACTTTTGCTATCGCATATGAACCAAAAACCAAACAGAATGTACGAATGATTGAATGTGGGCCAAAGGTAAAGGAGAATTATGTATTGCCGTGGCCCCTTCAACATGAACGTGTGTGAGAGTATGCGTATGTACCTCACGATCTTTGTAGTGCATGAAGACGTCAAGAATCTCCACTCCCTGGTCCACAGTAGTCACCGTGTGTGAGAGTGTGCGTATGTACCTCACGATCTTTGTAGTGCATGAAGACATCAAGAATCTCCACTCCCTGGTCCACAGTAGTCACCGTGTGTGAGAGTGTGCGTATGTAACTCACGAGCTTTGTAGTGCATGAAGACGTCAAGAGTCTCCACTCCCTGGTCCACAGTAGTCACCGTGTCGAAAGCCGTCGCCAACACGTCCTGAGTCATCACCTCCAAATCCTTGATGCCACTGCGGAACCTACACGGCAATGGACACGTGTCAAAACAAAAACCTGGCAGCTACAAGCGCCACAGACTATAAGTCATTGGTAGCAGGGGTTTGTAGCCTTGAGGGACGGTCATATTAATCTGAGGAGCTCAAATGAACCATTGTAATTAGAAGGTCGAAGGTCACCTAATTACAATGGTTAATTTGACCTTCCAAAGGCCTACAAGGGTGAGTGAGCAAACCTTAACTTATTTGTTTTCATTCCTCCGCTATTTTCATAAAGAAATCATGCTGATGAATGATCGCTGCAAAATGATTTTATCTGGCCTTTGAACCCCACCAGACATGACAGACGTCGAATACCATTTATATTAGACGTATGATGCAATACAAGATCGTTCAAGACGCTGCCTGGAAAATGCCGTGTGCACGACCAACAGCACTTTCTACAAACTGTCAGAAACTGGTGAGTGACTGTCTGCCTTAAAAGACTTTCTTCAATAAAATAGTCGGCACAGGACAGCGACGTGCTTTCAGTTCTTTCTTTAATGATTTACTACACAATATATTGTTACCAATTGCTGTTTGTGGTTGTGTTATTCTTGTAGTGCCTGTGTGTGCTGATCATAGGAACAGACCGGGTGTTCAGTTATTTTAGTATGATTCGTTTCTTTTTGCACGGAGAACTGAGATCGATTTTTGTTTGTGTGACTACAGTGTTGCAAATTCGCTAACTTGTAGCAAAGTCCGACCTAGATTAAGCTGGAAGATTCTGAAAAAAGTGCGATTGTTCTACTGAAATTAAAAAAAAAAAAAAAAAAAAAAAAAAAAAAAAAAAAAAAAAAAAATCCAGACCAAAAAGGTGACTGCCAAGCGTGTGAAATGCAAAGAAGTACCCAACGGAGAAAGAAACACGCTTAGAAAAAACGGTACAACACAATTTATTAATATTTTGGGTAAATACCCTTTGTCAAAATAGACAAACAAACAGAGACATTAGCCGCTACTTATCTTCATATGCAGAAGGAATGTGGCAACTCTTCGATTGATCTACTGACCTCAAACATGGCGAAAACGTTTTGTAGTACACATGATGGTTTCATTTCATAACGTGTACGTCATGCACCTAGATTTTAGTGGAAGACCGAGAAAATTCTAGAGAATTCTTTTTAATAAATATTAATGATTTTTGGTTTCGATTTTTTTTTCTGATTGGTTGAGTTGTGTAATTGGGGGGATTATTCTGGAAATTTGTGATAGTAGAAAAAGGAGTGTTTGCATGCACTGTACAATGTATCAAAGTGTGGACGCATTGTGCTAAGAGTGCATCGTGAGAATAAAGTACTGTTGGAACTGTTACTCCAGTTGGAACTGTTACTCCAGTTGGAACTGTTACTCCAGTTGGAACTGTTACTCCAGTTGGAACTGTTACTACAGCTTGTGCTACGTGTGACGAGTTGCAACTGAGTGAAGTTTTTCTACAAGAACCTTACGTGAGTGTGTCTGGTGCGATTGCATCATACTACGACCACGACTACCACGTAATAATAATAATAATAATAATAATAATAATAATAATAATAATAATAATAATAATAATGTATATTTTAAAGGTGCCAATACTTTCGATAGAAAAGCTCTAAGCGTCGTACAAATGACATACTAACATACATACACCTTGCATTCTACAACACATATAATTATATTCCCTAACATACACACTCACACAACATGATATACAAGGAAAATAAGCTTAGCAGAGTGAACACACCAACACGAAATGCCCACACACACCAAAGATATACGTGTACCATAAACTAATAACGGACACACTAGGCAGCTGGCACTGACAACGAAAAAATATAACGGTGAATACACGTTTAAAAGATAAATGCGTCTTTAAAGACTGCCGAAAACTATTGGCTGATTCAACATACCTGAGGGACTGTGGGAGTTTATTCCAAAGAAATGGTCCTTGGTTCTCACAGTCGGAAAGCGTAATAGTTTAATGTCTGCTGAGGAACGGAGCTGTCTTGAAGGTGTGTACAAATAAAGAAGCTCAGAAAGAAAGACAGGGCCAGGAGAAAGAGACAGACAGGTATGTCAGATGGACAAAACTTTATATTGTACTCTGGATGTGATAGGCAACCAATGGAGTGAACGCAGGATGGGTGTGATGTGGTCTGACTTCTTTGCCTTGACAACAAGCCGTGATACTGAGTTTCTGCACCCACTGGAGCCGATCCAGAAGGTACTGAGGACAGCCACACAAATAAGTGTAGCGAACAACCCAAGTGTGCATATTGTTTCGAACAACACTAAGTGTGTGCTTTCCAACGTTCTGATGTTCTTATTATGGGATACATCTGGTATCCAAGGCGTGTGACAAAGTAGAACCACATGGACGTCCACCATTTGTCGTCACACGGGTTTTTATAGCGAGATCACGTGGTAAGGTTGACACTACAGGGGTTAGTCTCGTGACGTTGGAATTTAAAGAAACGTTTTCTTGTCCACTGCAGCCACTGGTACTGTTAGCACCCAAGGTTCGAGTCCTTAATGGGCTTAACCCCTTCACCACAGTCATCCCACACTGCGTTTCTGAAATGTTTGTTAACCCATATCATACTGAGGCTAAAAGCTTCAAATGTGTACACTGACATATGCAAGCTACATTATAGTACTCACGGATAAGGATACAGATCTATGGCTTTAGTTCAAGGGTGGTGCCAGTATAGCTTGGCGCCTAGAGGCGCCATGTTATTCTGGCACTACCCTTAAACTATTTAACCTACTGGCGTAGTCCGAATGATAAGGGTTAACTGAGCGTCAAGAGCCCCAGCCGCCCAGGGACCATGAATACACAGCAGGGTCAGAGAGAAGCACACAGCCTCATGATCTCCCCTATCTACAGGGGCCCAGGGACCATGAATACACAGCAGAGTCAGAGAGAAGCACACAGCCTCATGATCTCCCCCATCTACAGGGGCCCAGGGACCATGAATACACAGCAGGGTCAGAGAGAAGCACACAGCCTCATGATCTCCCCTATCTACAGGGGCCCAGGGACCATGAATACACAGCAGAGTCAGAGAGAAGCACACAGCCTCATGATCTCCCCCATCTACAGGGGCCCAGGGACCATGAATACACCGCAGGGTCAGAGAGAAGCACACAGCCTCATGATCTCCTCCATCTACAGGGGCCCAGGGACCATGAATACACAGCAGGGTCAGAGAGAAGCACACAGCCTCATGATCTCCTCCATCTACAGGGGCCCAGGGACCATGAATACACAGCAGGGTCAGAGAGAAGCACACAGCCTCATGATCTCCCCCATCTACAGGGGCCCAGGGACCATGAATACACAGCAGGGTCAGAGAGAAGCACACAGCCTCATGATCACCCCCATCTACAGGGGCCCAGGGACCATGAATACACAGTAGGGTCAGAGAGAAGCACACAGCCTCATGATCTCCCCCATCTACAAGGGCCCAGGGACCATGAATACACAGCAGGGTCAGAGAGAAGCACACAGCCTCATGATCCCCCCCATCTACAGGGGCCCAGGGACCATGAACACACAGCAGGGTCAGAGAGAAGCACACAGCCTCGTGATCACCCCCATCTACAGGGGCCCAGGGACCATGAATACACAGCAGGGTCAGAGAGAAGCACACAGCCTCATGATCTCCCCCATCTACAGGGGCCCAGGGACCATGAATACACAGCAGGGTCAGAGAGAAGCACACAGCCTCATGATCTCCCCCATCTACAGGGGCCCAGGAACATGAATACACAGCAGGGTCAGAGAGAAGAACAGAGTCTCATGATCTCCCGCGCTGTTCATCAGATGCCTGTACTCCCTCGATAGGATAACGAAATAAGAGGACTTACTGTTGGTGCAGTTTCCAAATGAGATTGTGAGTGAAACCGCGCTGGGTGAGCTTGTAGCCTGGTGTCCGTGCTCCCGACCATTTCAACATGGAGCCATGGCAGGTGAAGACGCTGGGTGAGTGTGTAGCCTGATGTATAGTGGAGCCATGACAGGTGAAGACGCTGGGTGAGCGTGTAGCCTGGTGTATAGTGGAGCCATGACAGGTGAAGACGTTGTGTGAGCGTGTAGCCTGGTGTATAGTGGAGCCATGACAGGTGAAGACGCTGGGTGAGCGTGTAGCCTGGTGTATAGTGGAGCCATGACAGGTGAAGACGCTGGGTGAGCGTGTAGCCTGGTGTATAGTGGAGCCATGACAGGTGAAGACGCTGGGTGAGCGTGTAGCCTGGTGTATAGTGGAGCCATGACAGGTGAAGACGCTGGGTGAGCGTGTAGCCTGGTGTATAGTGGAGCCATGACAGGTGAAGACGCTGGGTGAGCGTGTAGCCTGGTGTATAGTGGAACCATGACAGGTGAAGACGCTGGGTGAGCGTGTAGCCTGGTGTATAGTGGAGCCATGACAGGTGAAGACGCTGGGTGAGCGTGTAGCCTGGTGTCCGTGCTCCCGACCATTTCAACGTGGAGCCATGACAGGTGAAGATGAAACAGGATGGAGAACAGAATATTTACCCCGGGCCAAATCAAGAGCAACAACGTTAGCAATAGTGGCACTACTCGTACACAAATATTCCTAACAAGCAAAACAGAAATCAAACATGTTTCACAGAGCAACAATGTTAGCAATAGTGGCACTACTCGTGCACAAATATTCCTAACAAGCAAAACAGTAATCAAACATGTGTCACAAAACAATAATATTGTATGTTTACCACTGAGTGGATGTTTAAAGTTTCGTCCTCTTGCATTTGGGAACCGGGCTTACTAGCTCTTTGAGAGGGTCCACTCGTGTTTCTATCATTTTAAAAAAGGGCATGACTAAGTTGGAAGCGTGTGACTTAACCCTTTGCGTGTGGGTAGCGGTTTGTTCCTGTGGGAATCATGGCGACTAAACCCGCTACCGACACGTAAAGGGTTAAAAACACTGCAAGAAGATGTCAATATTAAACTTTGCCACAGGGAGACAGACGACAGATGGCGTAACATATAAACTCACTTTTGCTCACTTTCGCGCGAGTGAACCAACCCCCTCTCCACCCACCACCCACCCACCCCCTCCCATCCCCTCTTACTACTCCCCCCACACACACCCCATCCTAAAAAAAATAACATCCATATGTATTTTTGTGAACTTACAAAGAATATCCGAAACTGTTTACCTACGAGCCGAATGAAATCACAGACACGAGCCGGGACCCCTGCACGTTCAATCTCCCGGACCGACTGACCTTGCCACAGAGACAGAGACTAGGTCTCTGACTACAATCATTATTGCCACGGCCGAGTGGTACAGGGCGCGCGAACAGGAAACACACGAGGGCTCTCCGGAGAGACACCCTACGTTGAGAGCCGCCAGTATTTTCTTTAACTGGTTTCTAGACTCACAACTCCTCTGCCCACGGCGACCACTGCTGTGACAAGCGTATGGGCGCAGCGTCTCTGACGATTCACAAGTGTTAGACTCGTGCATGTGATGGACACATGTCTTCAAAGTGATCAGTCCGTTTTCAATTTCCATCTAGTCAGAATACTCTACAGTATTGATGCTTCATGAGATCAAACGCTCTTTCTTTGCTACATGCGCTGAACATTTTCGTGACCCAATCAAATGTGCATACAAATGTGCCAGAAAAAAAATATTGCCTGATTTTTTAAAATTGTAAATATTGCTTTGTAAGTATTCAATACGTCTTCTAACCATGCGGTTCAAAATCACATATCAACACACAATTATCCTGGTCTCTATAAAACAGCCAGTTTGTCACGAGGAATTTGACATTTTGTCACATGATTAAGTGGATGAAAAAGTTGCAACGGTTGGTCAGTGTCACTGCTTTAAGCTAAGATTGAATTACATGCTTGTCTCCCAGTTCGTCACCACAGACCTGTATTGTGAGTGATAGAAACTGTTTGTCTTGCAAGGTTACAAAGTAAAGTAGGTAATAGCACTGTCAGGGGAGAGAAGTGTGCATGATCGACCAGTGATCATAGATCTACTGTGGCCAAAGCACAAAGAAAAAAAAAAAGATAGGAAATAGAGGGGGCGCTAAGAAAGTGACTGGAAGCAATGCATATGGAAGCCCCCCCCCCCCCCTCCCTCCCGAAGGGGTCGTATCACATATCCCACTGTTCCAGCCACTCAGTGCATGGAAATTTAAATCAAGGTCTGTTTTCTGTTTGTCTCTCAGTTCGTCAGCACAGACCTGTATTGTGAATGATAGAAACTGTTTGTCTCTCAGTTCGTCAGGACAGACCTGTATTGTGAATGATAGAAACTGTTTGTCTCTCAGTTCGTCAGCACAGACCTGTATTGTGAACGATAGAAACTGCTTGTCTCTCAGTTCGTCAGCACAGACCTGTATTGTGAATAATAGAAACTGTTTGTCTCTCAGTTCGTCAGCACAGACCTGTATTGTGAATGATAGAAACTGTTTGTCTCTCAGTTCGTCAGCACAGACCTGTACTGTGAATGATAGAAACTGCTTGTCTCTCAGATCGTCAGCATAGACCTGTATTGTGAATAATAGAAACTGTTTGTCTCTCAGTTCGTCAGCACAGACCTGTATTGTGAATGATAGAAACTGTTTGTCTTGCAGTTCGTCAGGATAGACCTGTATTGTTAAAGACAGAATCTGTTTGTCCTG
>BTPG01000007.1:185267699-185381849 GCA_036245525.1 Semisulcospira habei | reverse complement strand
TAAAGTTCTCATCACGGACGCCGGCTGAGGGACGCACGACCACTGGCCCACAACATGGTCACTTTTGCTTTGCAAGTGAGATAAAAATCAGCCTCAGGCTGTAATCGGTTAACCCATGTTTGTCGGCAGCAGCTTTTGTTGTGATGAGTCCTGCAGGAACCATCGCGACTAAAACCGACCATGATAGTTCAAGGGGGGTGTCAGAATAGCTTGGCGCCTGTACACAAAAGTTTTAAATCCCTTTGGCTGTCCATAGCACTATTATTTTGAGGTGATTCCCGTAGAAATCACCTTGGCAGAAAGTGCCAAGAACAACCAGTAGGGTTTAACCCATTCAGCCCTGACACACTACAGCAGGAGATGGGTCAACCATGATCATGCAAGGGTAGTGCCAGATTAGCTTGGCGCCTATCGGCGCCAAGCTAATCTGGCACTGCCCTTGAATTATCATGGTCGATCCATCTCCTGCAACTCGTGCATAGTCATTAGATGACGCCATTTGGGAAATGCGTGCGTCGGGCTGAGTGAGTTAAAAGAAAACAACAACAACAAATAACTCATTTCACACGACATAAGAGCAAACACGTTGCACACTTTAACAGTTACAAATGTTGATTAACCAGTTGGCTGTCACTATGTCACTAGCCCGGTTTGCCTTGATTACTGAAGGAATCATCACAGCAAAACCACTAACCACAGGAATCATCACAGCAAAACCACTAACCACAGGAATCATCACAGCAAAACCACTAACCACAGGAATCATCACAGCAAAACCACCAACCACAGGAATCATCACAGCAAAACCACCAACCACAGGAATCATCACAGCAAAACCACTAACCACAGGAATCATCACAGCAAAACCACTAACCACAGGAATCATCACAGCAAAACCACTAACCACAGGAATCATCACAGCAAAACCACTAACCACAGGAATCATCACAGCAAAACCACTAACCACAGGAATCGTCACAGCAAAACCACTAACCACAGGAATCATCACAGCAAAACCACTAACCACAGGAATCATCACAGCAAAACCACTAACACAGGAATCATCACAGCAAAACCACCAACCACAGGAATCATCACAGCAAAACCACTAACCACAGGAATCATCACAGCAAAACCACTAACCACAGGAATCGTCACAGCAAAACCACTAACCACAGGAATCATCACAGCAAAACCACCAACCACAGGAATCATCACAGCAAAACCACCAACCACAGGAATCATCACAGCAAAACCACCAACCACAGGAATCATCACAGCAAAACCACTAACCACAGGAATCATCACAGCAAAACCACTAACCACAGGAATCATCAAAGCAAAACCACCAACCACAGGAATCATCACAGCAAAACCACCAACCACAGGAATCATCACAGCAAAACCACTAACCACAGGAATCATCACAGCAAAACCACTAACACAGGAATCATCAAAGCAAAACCACCAACCACAGGAATCATCACAGCAAAACCACCAACCACAGGAATCATCACAGCAAAACCACTAACCACAGGAATCATCACAGCAAAACCACCAACCACAGGAATCATCACAGCAAAACCACTAACCACAGGAATCATCACAGCAAAACCATTAACCACAGGAATCATCACAGCAAAACCACCAACCACAGTGAAAGAGTAAACAGACATACCAATAATCGTTATTTGCATCTTACTGTCATGTTGTGGTGTTGGTAACTGAGACAGAACTATAAATCACCACGTACGTACAGAGGAAAAGGTTACAGGAAGTGACTAACACGACCTTTGGCTGCATGCACAAGGGCTATCTAACTATTAAAGGCGACACACATCAGTATCTGCTAAAGTGTTGAGTGCAGCATTGCCAGTGGCAACGCTATACAACACTTTCGCAGTTACAGATGTGGTGCACCCTGTATGAGTTAAAAATCAAGACCACCAATACTTACAGGATTTTCCCCTCCACACGCACTCCACAGAATCTAGAATCGGATACCGGCTGCAGAGACCAACTCTGCAACTGCAAATCTTGTTTCCTTTTCTATCTTTTCGCATGCTGCTGCCAAGTGTGGCTTTGACTTCTGCTGTCTGCTTCTCACTTCTATTTTGACGTGTAACTAAGACCCGAGTCCGATGCAGACAGGCTGTCCATCTCCATGGATTCATGCTGTTTGATGGGAACAGTTGGCGCAGACTTGGGATTCTGGAAGGCACAGATCGCATCTGCCATGGGAAGAAGATAAAAGCCTTGCCAACTGCTTATTACACTTATAAGCACATACCCACAATCCAACCAGCTAACGACGTAAAGTAAACATTTTCTGAACACACACCGAAATCTCCTATTTCATATTTGCTTTCATAAACGATGTCCTCCACTGAATACAAGCAAAGACCTTGAAGAATGTGGCCAGAGCCCATGAATATTTCCTTTTCAGGGATACAGATGTAAGTAATGAAACATTCCTACCAGCAATGGGCAAGCATTCATAAGAATCAATACTTTGTGTATATCTACAGACAGAACCAGCAACTGACAAGATACAACTGACGCTACTCCACGTCCATGATCTCTATTCCTACCAGCAAGAGAAAATTATTACAATTCCAATGACAATGTTATTAATGTCAGAGTGGAATTGTATCCGATGTATTGCTTGCACGTCATCTGAAAGTTGCTAAAACAAGACTACCTGGGGCTAGCATTTTAGGAGGCGGACTGACCGTGATAGTTCAAGGGTATTGCCAGAATAGCTTAAAGCTTGCTGACACAGAGTCCCTCCTTTCTAAAAACACATGTGGAAAATTCGGGACTTGTCTGCTAGGCAGACAACAAACCAGTTCAGAAGATGAAGGGGCCATTTTTGTCTGTATCGGAAAAAAAGACAGTAAGTCCATTTTTGTGAAAAGCAAGATTTTTTATTGTATTACAATGAAAATCTCGCTTTTCACAAAAATGGTCTTTCTACCCTTTGCCATAAGCATATAGTTGTAGATTGGTGCTAGAATAAATTTGACGACTCCTTGGGCCATTATATTTCAATGGTGGTGTCAGAATAGCTTGGCGCCTCTAGGCGCCAAGCTATTCTGGCACCGCCCTTGAACACTTCTGCGCCATCGATCTCCCGTCGTGGTGTTAGGGTTCAAGGGGTTAAAATACTTTCACATCTCTTGGCTGGATGCCTCATTTTTAAATTAACACAGATATGAGCCTGACGTCAAATAGTTCAAAAGTTCATAGAAATTAAAAAAAAAAACAGAAACTCAAGGGCACCTTTCGTCCTCGACATTTTGTATCGACAAATCGCAGATTGAACACTTGATGGCCTCCTATTATCGAGAAACATAGTTATAATAAACTTGGCCAGCTAGGGGCGTACCTTGTTGAATTCTCACGAAGACTCAAGATTCTACGATTGTATTTCCGTTAGTACGGCTGCTGGGGGTAGGGAGAAAAGATATCGGTTTCACGGTTAATTCACAGTCGCCGATACACATGTCATGTTTTGTCAAACGATAGTTCGAATTGGTCAGATCAGTTTACAAGATAAACAACACGGAGAACACGCGATGGCAATCAAGAGCATGTGTGCGTGTCATATCAGACAAACACAATATAATTAATATAGAGTATTTCAAACAACCTTACAACGTTTCACAAACTTTGTGCTTAATGTAAACAAATAGACGTTTGTATTTTTTTTGTGTAAAGTGACATCGATAACCGGGAAAAAAAAAATCCACCACCGCTTCTACTACAAAAAGCGTACTCAGTAGAAATGTATTACAAGGTAATACGTGCAGATGCACCACCGCCTCTACTTCAAAAAGTGTACTAGAAATGTATTACAAGGTAATACGTGCAAAAAGCAATGGGGACCAAACTCTGTCAAGCCGGGACCCCATTCCCCACACGCTGGAGACGTATGTGATGAATATGCACCGGTTGTGGAAAATGACAGACCATTATAGTTAAGGGAGGCCCGGGGAGGGGGAGCATCAGATACGCAAGCTTGGCGCCTCGGAGGCCGGGTGAAAGGAATGTACAAGTCAGTATCTTTGCGACGAAAATATTGTTTTTAAGTTACCATTCCCCCGCTGCACGTATATTTTGTGTCCGCTGAAATCTTTGTTCATGCATCGACCAAAAGCCACAAGAATAAGGATGGATACCAAATGGTGTCGGCAAGAGACATACATCCTCACGATTCCCCACGACTGCGGGAGTCCATGTGGATCTATGTTTCTGGCAGGGCATCAGGTTGACGTTTTCTCGGCAGTGCTTGTGTTAAATTAGATCTGCCACGAGGAGCGAAAGGAACTACGGGTGGATGGGGATATTTAAGGGTAGACGCGGCTTACTCTGGCACACCTGACAATTAAGCTACGTCAGTTGAGCGATGGACAGGCCGCGTTGAGTTCAAGGGTAGTGCCAGATAAGCTTCAATGGTGCCGCCTCGGGGGCGCCAAGCTTATCTAGTGCTATGTTACACTATAAGTGTATACGGCCAATATCACGGTCGGGTAATTTTATAATTTCCCTTGATATGAAAATAACGAGAATATAATTAGTACCACGGGCAGAGCACGAGAGGATTATGACACGGTCCACTTTGGCTACCACGGGCTCACGTGAAGTGACAAGTGGCCGGCCCTACTAAGCTGGGACTAATGAATAAATAATGAGCCCTCGTTAGTAGTGAGGAACACAGACTCCTGCTGACAAAGAATAATTATGAGAGTCAGTAATAGGTTACTGGTCAGGTAAGATCAGAGGACGCTGGCCACCATAATAGATGTGGAATAATTAGGAGAGACAGTAATGGGTCCCTGGTCAGCTAAGATCAGAGGACGCTGGCCACCATAATAGATGTGGAATAATTAGGAGAGACAGTAATGGGTCCCTGGTCAGCTAAGATCAGAGGACGCTGGCCACCATAATAGATGTGGAATAATTATGAGAGACAATAATGGGTTCCTTTCAGGATCAGAGGACGCTGGCCACCATAATAGATGTGGAATAATTAGGAGAGACAGTAATGAGTTCCTTTGATAGCTAGGATCAGAGGACGCTGACCAGCATAATAGATGTGGAATAATTATGAGAGACAGTAATGGGTCCCTGGTCAGCTAGGATCAGAGGGCGCTATCCACCAGAGCAGATGGGGGATAGATTATGGGCGACAGTAATAGCTCCTTTGACAGATAGGGTCAGGGGACGCTGGCCACCATGATAGATGTGGAATAATATGGGTGACAGTAATAGCCCCTTTGACTGGTTGAGACAAAGGGGCGATGCCCTCGGCCAGAACGGGTATATATATTGGGGGTAAACACCAGAACGGGAGAGGTCACAACGAAGAAAACGAGATAGAGAGAGAGCTCGCACAATGACCAGAACGAGAGAGCTCACAACGAAGGGAACGAGATAGATAGAGAGTACACAACGAAGAGAGTGAGATAGATAGATAGAGGGAGCTGAGAAGCGAGAGACCGAGCTCCGGTATTTTCGCCATTTTAGTGTGCCATGCTAGTAGGTTGGTTGTGCCCAACCTATTAGACCCACGATGACCCAGAAATAAAAGACTCTTCTGGAAACACTCTTGTCTGGCTGCGTCTTCCATCTACAACACCTTGCGTGTGGCTGCGGTAGTGTAACACTACCATATCTTCTTATTTGGTGCCGTGAAGCAGGATCTCGGAACGGGAAGAAACAGAGGAACGAAGAAACAGAAAAACTAGACTATCAGCACCAAATCGACAGCCAACGACGCAAGGGTGGAAGAGCAGACCAGAAAGAGAAGAGAAGAGTGCAAGCCACCAACCCGAAGAGAAGAGAAGAGTTCGAGCCCACTTCAAGAAAAGCAGAGTTCGAGCCCACGTCAAGGAAAAGCAGAGTTCGAGCCCACTTCAAGAAAAGCAGAGTTCGAGCCCACGTCAAGGAAAAGCAGAGTTCGAGCCCACTTCAAGAAAAGCAGAGTTCGAGCCCACGTCAAGGACAAAACAGAGTTCGAGCCCACGAGACGTCTGCGACTCATTCAAGACCAACAGCCGAAAGGCTCACGGGGTAAGTGACTTTTTTCGTTTAACCCTTGTTGAGTCTTATATAGGAGCCAGACCAGTTAGCTAGAGTTGTGTTGTTGTTACATTTAAAAAGAAACAAAAATGGCAGAGGAAGTGTTTAGGATTTTAGGCGAAAAAGTAGAGGAAATGAGTCAGGCGATTAACGCCCAGAGTATAGGGCAGATGGTAGGAACGTTTGACGGAAAGCCTACCAAATTTAGGGAGTGGATAAAAGAAATTGACAAATATGCAGTGCTAATAAAAGCCCTCAACAGGCGCCCCGTCATTGCTTATCAAGCAAGCTCGGGGGTGGTGAGTGATTTTATCCATCGATTCTTACAAACGGAAGCGGCAGGGGATTGGGATGAACTGAAAAGGTAGCTAACCGTAAGGTTCGGCGAAATCGCCGATGAAAATCATGCTCTTGCGTTGCTACAGCGGTGAAACAAAACCCAAGGGAAAGTGTGCCTCTGTACGCAGAGCGACTAATGACTCTGGCCGGCGAAGCCTTCCCGAGTCAGATGGGCGCTGCTGTGGTACAACGGCAACTAATAAATTTCTTTGTTGACGGATTGGCGCACGACTTTCTTAAGATGAAAGTCCTGAGGGACAACTCAAATACGTTAGATAGGGCCGTGCAGGTGGCCATGCAGGAGGAAAACCTTCGCCATAGGTTTGAGCTACGCACGATAAACAATCGGCCATTTAGTCAGCCGAGAGCGACAGCTAGGGGTGGAGAAGAGACTATTGAAGTAGACCATGCTCGTCACCGTAATTGTTTTAAATGCGGGAGAGTAGGGCACCAGGCAAGAAATTGCCGAGTGATAGTAGGGGCGGTTGGTCAGCAAACAATGCGTTCCCCGATTCAATGCTGGAAGTGTAGGGAACGAGGTCACATTCAGCGGGAATGTAGAAAGGCCAGAAACAGGCGGCCACAAGGTCAAAGAAGGTTTCTGCCTAGGCAGGAAAACTAGCAGGTTCTGCGGCACACGAAGCCGTTACGCAGGACCGGAAAAGTAGAAAGAGTCAGTTGTTTAGCATTAATGTAGCGGGTAGTCCTAAGTGTATAGTGTTCAAAATTGGGAAGCAACGATTTCGTAGCTTGATCGATACCGGAGCAGAGGTGTCTTTGATTAGCAAGGGGGCTTACGATAAACTCAGTCATAAGCCAAAGTTAGGAAAGGGAGATGTGTCGTTACAGTCAGTTAGTGGAGAAGCTTTACAAGTATTGGGGAGTTCAGAATTAGAATTTACGGTAGCGGGGCAAAAGTTTAAACATAAGTTCTACGTGGTATCAGGGCTCAACAGGAACTTTATTTTGGGAAATGACTGGTTAGACAAAAACGGGGTGAGGATTTATTTTGACTTGAAGAAACTCAGAGTCGGAAGTGTTTATGTGCCCTATGAACAGGACATCCACATTTCGTCTTTGGTCAGAGTGACTAAGACGAAAGTGATAAAACCTCAGACGGCAGAAGTATTCCAGGTACGGATGAAGAATGCTCCGTATTTTGCAAGAGAGACACTCTTAGAGATTTCGGAAACAGACAAGGGATTTATAGCACAAGAACCGGGACTGTTAGTGACAAGCACGGTAGTCAGGCAAAATAAGCACCAGACGTATCCCATACTGATAGTAAACAACACAAACAAGACGTATAGAGTTAGAAGGGGTTGTGTTGTAGGGAAGGTAACAGCAGTTCAGGAAGTACATGAAGTACAGATAGGGTCGGTTGATCGGCAGGTATCGGCAGTAGACTTGACGGAAGTCACTGCGCCGGAGAATATGAAAGGTGTAGTGTCAGAGCTCATTACGAACAATCAAGACTTGTTCGCGAATAGCGACCTTGATTTAGGGGCTACTGACACTGTCGCGATGAAACTAGATACCGGCGATCATCCTCCCATTAGGATAAAACCGTATAGAATCCCGCTTCAAGATAGAGAGATTGTTGACAAGGCTCTAGAAGAGATGTTACAGGCAGGTGTGATAAGACGTTCTCAGTCCCCATGGTCTTTTAGTTTAGTGATTGTATCCAAGAAGGATGGGTCGAAACGTTTATGTGTTGACTTTAGAAAACTGAATGAGGTTACAAAGAAAACATCGTACCCACTACCGCTGATAGATGACATTTTGTCACTGCTTGGAAAGGCCAAGTATTTTACCAGTCTGGACCTTAAGTCGGGATACTGGCAGGTCAAGATGGCGGATCAGGAGAGTAGGGATAGAGTAGCATTTGCATGCCACAAGGGATTATTCGAATTCACGAAAATGCCTTTTGGTTTGGTGGGAGCACCGGGATTGTTCATGATGCTTATGAATATCGTGCTAGCCGGTTTAGAAAGCTTTACCTGTGCCTATCTCGATGACATTTTGATCTTCTCAGAAACAATAGAAGACCATCTGTGTCACCTTTAGACAGTCTTTGATCGATTGAGACAGCATGACCTGAAGCTGAAACTCAAGAAGTGTCAGTTCTTTGAGGAAGAAACCAAATACTTAGGGTTTGTCATTAGTAACCAGGGGATAAAACCGGATGAGGAAAAGGTAAAAGTCATTAGGGCTATGGCGGCTCCGACCTGTGTCAGAGAGTGCCGTTCGTTCATTGGTATGATTGGGTTTTACAGGAAAATGATTCCTAATTTCTCCCAGATGGCTGAACCAATCATAGCACTGACACGAAAGTATGCGAGATTCAGTTGGACAGAGGAATGCCAGAAAGCGTTTGATTTGATGAAGGAAACATTAGCTGTAGCACCAGTGTTAGCCTATCCAGATACACGGCGTCCGTACATCCTTTACACGGATGCCAGCGACACATGCGTGGGGGCATGTCTCGCGCAAAAATGCGATGAGGATTCAGACATTTCCCCAGGCTCGAAGGTAGAAAGACCTATTTACTTTCTATCCCATAAACTTAGTACCAGTCAGAGGAAATGGTCGACAATAGAGAAAGAGGCTTTTGCGATCCATTATGCGCTTCAAAAGCTAAATCACTACTTGCATAATGCGGAGTTTGTAATCCGCACGGATCACATGCCTCTTAAGTATTTGCTTAATTCACCAATGCAAAATAAGAAGGTGCAGATGTGGGCCCTTGGCATTTCAGGATATAACTGTACTATTGAATATATCCCAGGTCCTCAAAATGTTTTGGCAGACTTACTATCCAGAATGCCGAGTGGTACTCACATGCCAGAGCATGAGGAAGAAGTAGAGGTAACCAGAGAGGTCAATGACAATGCTTTTGTCATTGGAGTCATAAACTCCAACCAATTCACACCCAAGCAGTTCGCTAGTTGTACAGTAACGGAGTGTGACGAGAAGCTGGAAAAAGTTGATCTTCCAGGGTTTGATATTATTGAGGAACAGGAGAAGGATTCTGAAATAGTGCGCTTAAAGGACTTATTGATTAGTGAACAAGGAACCATGACAGTCAATAGGAGGTACATGCTGATAGAGGATGTTCTATATTTCTTGTCTCATCCTGATGATGAACCAGTAGCCAGATTGTATGTTCCGTCTCACTTGGTAGAGTACGTAGTCAGACAGTACCATGACGAAAATGGTCACTTAGGAATAGACAAGACGCATGACACAGTCAGTAGAAAGTATTACTGGCCTAACATGTACAAACAACTGTATGAATATGTTAGTGGGTGTGTCATCTGTCAGTCTAGAGTGTTACAAAAGAAAAGGGCCCCCGTACAGGAAATGGACATTCCTCCATACCCATTCGCTAAGTTGTCATTGGACTTGGCAGGTCCGTTTGACCGCTCCCTTAGCGGGAATCGCTATGTCATAGCATTCATCTGTCATCTGACAGGTTGGGTAGAGGCATTCCCTGTACCAGATAAAACGCCACAGTCAGTGGTACAGCTGCTCGTAGAAGAAATTCTACCCAGACATGGCTGTCCATTGCAGATAGTATCAGACAATGGATCTGAGAATGTGAATAGGGTTATGGCAGAAACGCTGGCAGAACTGAACATAGATCATGTCACGACCAGTCTTTATCATCCACAGTCCAATGCTAAGGTCGAACGTTTTCACAGAACTTTTAACGACATCCTGTCCAAAAAGATACAAGAGGATTTTTCGACCTGGGACGTGCATATTAACCAGGTACTAGCAGCTTATAGGGTTTGTGTTTCGGAAACTACGCAGGAATCTCCTTTCTTTTTACTGTACGGTCGCGATCCAGTGCTACCGTTAGATAACATCCTTGGACCCCGAAGAAAATACGCTGGTGAAGATTTTCACAAAATAGCGCTTGAGCAGCAACACAAGGCCTTCACCCAGGTGTATCGGCGAATTAAGAAAGCACAGAAGAAGGGGGCTAAGTATGCTAATAGAGGTGTACAGCCTGTCGAGATTAAGGTCGGTGACCCAGTGTACCTTCGTAATCACCGTAGACACAATAAGTTAGACAGTAAGTGGAGGTCGCACTATAGAGTGGTGGAACAATTGTCGCCTGTCACATTCAGGGTACGACATCAACTAGATGGCACTGAGGTCAGTTCACATGCTGAACACTTGCGGATAGCCAAAATTAGCGAGTGGCCTATTCCAAAAGCCAGGGGGAGAACATTACGTAAAGCCACACAGGTTGTAGCTCCAGAATCATCCGATAGCGACAGTGACGATGCAGTAGGGCAAGAGAACGCACGAGACAGACTGACTAGGGGGGTGCGAAAAGAGCGTGAGAATTCTTCATCCGAGGAGGACGTTCCGTTAATGGAGTTAAGAAAGCGCCTAAAGACAAGAGAGAAAAGATCTCTCTCAGCAGTAAACGTTAGTTGTAGCAAGGGCACATCAGACAGTTCTGATGATGGGGAGATCGATGACAATCTTTCGATTCAGCCTAGTTTACAGACTGATGGGGTTAGGGAAATTATTGAAGCGATACTGACTCTTCTGCCAAAGAAGGCTTCAAATTAGAAATGCGACTCTCAGACGGTATCTGAGAGAGGACTATTGTAATGTGTAAATCATGAAGCGTGATTTGAGTTTTGTCAGAGACAGTGGTATAAGTCTCTGGTGGTATCTTGTATGTTGCAGACAACAACAAGATGAAGTTTTTTTTTTTTTTTAGTCTGATAGTATTGGGGCTAGCGCAGGGTTTAAATATTAATCACAATGTCGTATTTCAAAAACTTGATGAAGTTACCACTAGTAACTGGAGATTCAGGTCGGCCTGCGCCAGAATCAATGACGGCTCAGTATGACTTAGAATCCACAACAATAGCAGTAGACGCGCAACGTACGCGGTTCGCGCTCCTTACGGAAGCTGAACTTGAAGCTTGTTCCAAACCCTTGATAGGATTCTGTGCGATTCGAAGTGCAATATATCCTATGAACATTAATCAGTTTGTGTTACGGCGCTGTGTTTAACCAATTCAGACGTAATTGCAACACACTGCCAAACAAGGTCAAGTTGGGTACAGTGTTACCTATGGCACGGTATATAATGGATGGGCTATGGGTCATTAGTGATCATAGTCCACTAAAGATGAGTATTAGTTGTCACGGTAAAGGGGTCACGTACCAACAAATCAACCCACCATTATCGCTAATCCGCCTCAATGAATCATGTACGGCTATTAGTGATAGATTGATGTTAACCCCTTACTACCAACAAGAGAGCCAGTATCAGGTGGAAGACAAATTGATAGGATGGCTGGAAGACTATGCATTTTCCAATATAACGTTATGGAAACCATTTCATAGCGCTTTACCAGACTACGATCCCATCTCTTTGTCCAAAGAGTTAGATGAAATTAAGGAAAGGCCAATGGATCATCTAATTGCTCGACTTCAGAGCATGCGATTCGTTAAGCCAAAACAAGAATGGGCGATATGGAAACAGATCATCATTGGTTCTATCGTAGGGACAGTTGTATTGATCATAATTGGGGTAGGGTGTATACGATATAAGAAGGAAACTAGCGCATGGTTTGGCTCCATACTATCACGACTCAGGAAGGGTGAACGTGAGGTCACTGTGCCTACGTTGATTTCGGCGGCTGTGCAATCAGCAGACGTGAATGACGTCGCAAGAGGGAAGGACTCTACGCCGATGATGGAGGGAGGGGTGCAGTTACTCCCCGCCTCGAACGTTGTCAAGTTTTACCCGTCGTTGGGGTAACCAAGGATCAACGCTGTTGTGATCCAGGAAGAATCGTGAAGAATAACGAACACATGTGCAAAGACATAACTGAGTCGACGATTTTGATGTGAACATTTATTGGCGTGATTACGCCGGACAATAATAATTTTTGATAAGGAGTGATCGATTTAAATAAGCGGTCATTCCGAAAAATGATGTATTTTGTGGATAACATGTTTAATTGTTTGAAATGATTTTGTGGTTTGAATATTGTGTAATGACAAAAAAAAAAAGAATCTTGTGAATTAAGATTCCTTTTTTTTTTCGGGTAGGTTTGGGAGGAATGTTACACTATAAGTGTATACGGCCAATATCACGGTCGGGTAATTTTATAATTTCCCTTGATATGAAAATAACGAGAATATAATTAGTACCACGGGCAGAGCACGAGAGGATTATGACACGGTCCACTTTGGCTACCACGGGCTCACGTGAAGTGACAAGTGGCCGGCCCTACTAAGCTGGGACTAATGAATAAATAATGAGCCCTCGTTAGTAGTGAGGAACACAGACTCCTGCTGACAAAGAATAATTATGAGAGTCAGTAATAGGTTACTGGTCAGCTAAGATCAGAGGACGCTGGCCACCATAATAGATGTGGAATAATTAGAAGAGACAGTAATGGGTCCCTGGTCAGCTAAGATCAGAGGACGCTGGCCACCATAATAGATGTGGAATAATTAGGAGAGACAGTAATGGGTCCCTGGTCAGCTAAGATCAGAGGACGCTGGCCACCATAATAGATGTGGAATAATTATGAGAGACAATAATGGGTTCCTTTGATAGCTAGGATCAGAGGACGCTGGCCACCATAATAGATGTGGAATAATTAGGAGAGACAGTAATGAGTTCCTTTGATAGCTAGGATCAGAGGACGCTGACCAGCATAATAGATGTGGAATAATTATGAGAGACAGTAATGGGTCCCTGGTCAGCTAGGATCAGAGGGCGCTATCCACCAGAGCAGATGGGGGATAGATTATGGGCGACAGTAATAGCTCCTTTGACAGATAGGGTCAGGGGACGCTGGCCACCATGATAGATGTGGAATAATATGGGTGACAGTAATAGCCCCTTTGACTGGTTGAGACAAAGGGGCGATGCCCTCGGCCAGAACGGGTATATATATTGGGGGTAAACACCAGAACGGGAGAGGTCACAACGAAGAAAACGAGATAGAGAGAGAGCTCGCACAATGACCAGAACGAGAGAGCTCACAACGAAGGGAACGAGATAGATAGAGAGTACACAACGAAGAGAGTGAGATAGATAGATAGAGGGAGCTGAGAAGCGAGAGACCGAGCTCCGGTATTTTCGCCATTTTAGTGTGCCATGCTAGTAGGTTGGTTGTGCCCAACCTATTAGACCCACGATGACCCAGAAATAAAAGACTCTTCTGGAAACACTCTTGTCTGGCTGCGTCTTCCATCTACAACACCTTGCGTGTGGCTGCGGTAGTGTAACAGCTACCCTTGAACCAGATGGCACCACCATTGAACTAACAAACATTTTGTTTGTTGTTCAGTTGTCTAAAGCACATTGTCATTCCCCAGGGCTTTGGGTCGCAGGGTGACCTGACAAACTTTTAGAAATTAAAAAAAAAAAACTCCTATGGCGTATTTAGAGATGCTTTTTTTCAGGGTCACAAGTCAGTGTAAACCATTCAGGCTGTCAACCAACATCCTCAGAACAAGCCACAAAAAACACGATCAAAACGTTTTGTTTCAACTGGTGTCAATGAGGCCACGTCGAGTGTCGCCAAGTCAGTAAAAACAGTGTCGGCAATATCAAAGGGTCCGAGCACGCGTGCCAGGTTTGACTGACTGACGGGAGAGGGTGTGACCTCGCGGGGATAGATCGTGTGTAGCGAGTCCCAGGCAGGTGATTGACAGGCCAAGAGCGCTCCCGCTGTCGGTTTGGCCACTTTAGTAACCGCCCACTTTCCCACCCACACGGGCCGGTCAGATTATCCCTCCGAGCAAGAAAGTAGTGCCTGCCTTCATGGTCAATATTTTGCAAAACAATCAAAGCACCGATATAGTATAAGATTGGAACGCCGCCTACACAGACATCAGTGCTTGACGGACATCGCTTGCGGCTTCAGGTTTGTACGGCGTGAACAGTATGAGAAAGGCGCCGTAAAAGCGTCGTCTGCACGCGTAGGAAAGTGGCGCCCCGAGGCGTTCAAAAGAGCGCGGCAGACGAATGCATGGCCGGAATCGCGTTATCGTTCTCCAGTCAGTCACTCACTCTAGCGCGTGTTGAAACCGGACATTCATCGCCGTGTGACAGCAGTCGACAAGCTACAAGTGTGCCAAACTGGGAAACCACCGACAGGGATCGACTCGGGACTTACTTCACTGACTTACACCACGGAACACCGCCAGGTCCGGCGATGGTGTGCGGCAGTAGCAAATTGTATTACTGACCTGGGGAGAGAGTGTTGTGGTTTAGTGCGTTTGTCACCGTGTGTACTGTGTTGGGCGTGGCCTGGTCAGGCTGTGTGCCTCAGTGTGTAGCCATGCGGACCCAAGTACACACTTGTGCTGGCGACTCTAGGGGTGATGCCGGAGACATGTTGCCGGGCGCGGTGGACAGCGTGTACCGTGTGTGTCACGATCGTGTAGCGGCAGCACGTCCACGTGTGAATGTGTTGTTGTTGTTGTGGTACGTGACATGGTGTGTACTGCGTTTGGCCGGATGCGGGGCGTCGGGACTGTCGTTCAACCACCCCACGGCGGCCAGGTGCGAACAGGTGACGATCCCCATGTGTCTGGACGTGCGATACAATATGACGCAGATGCCCAACCTGGTGGGTCACTCTAACCAGAAGGACGCCGCCTTCCAGGTTCGCGAGTTCCTGCTGCTGGTGCAGATCGGGTGTTCGTCCTTCCTCAAGTTCTTCCTGTGCTCGCTGTACGCGCCCATATGCACGGAGATGATGGGCGAGACGCTGATCATCACGTCCTGCCGCTCCATTTGTCTGGAGGTCAAGGCCAAGTGCGAGCCCATCCTGCAGCGCGTCCACCTGCCCTGGCCCAAGATGCTGTCGTGCGACAAGCTGCCGGAGAAGAGCGACCCGCGCAACAACCTGTGCATGGAGCCGCCCAACATGACGGACGAGCTGGCCGAGTTTGCCGCCGGTACGGCGCCGGACGACAACGGAGTGGAGTGGATGAAGATCTTCAAGGAGTTCAGCCTCAGGTGAGTCTCCTCTCTTCGTGTTCTTCAGAATACCTGAACAGTTATGCCAGCGTAACTGACCAGAAATGACACGCGCAATCCGAGCTTCCGGTGGCTGGAAGACGTATGCAGCCGGTCATCGATACTGATTAATCATGTTCATGTACCTGTAGTCTCAAGCTGAGGTAGAGCCAATCATGTTCATGTACCTGTAGTCTCAAGCTGAGGTAGAGCCAATCATGTTCATGTACCTGTAGTCTCAAGCTGAGGTAGAGCCAGTCATGTTCATGTACCTGTAGTCTCAAACTGAGCTAGAGCCAGTCATGTTCATGTACCTGTAGTCTCAAACTGAGCTAGAGCCAGTCATGTTCATGTACCTGTAGTCTCAAACTGAGCTAGAGCCAGTCATGTTCATGTACCTGTAGTCTCAAACTGAGCTAGAACCAGTCGTGTTCATGTACCTGTAGTCTCAAACTGAGCTAGAGCCAGTCGTGTTCATGTACCTGTAGTCTCAAACTGAGCTAGAGCCAGTCATGTTCATGTACCTGTAGTCTCAAGCTTAGGTAGAGCCAATCATGTTCATGTACCTGTAGTCTCAAGCTGAGGTAGAGCCAATCATGTTCATGTACCTGTAGTCTCAAGCTGAGGTAGAGCCACACTTTGGTTCTGGGAGGACGCCGGCTGCATGCGAATGCAGCCGTCCTCCCAGAACAAAAGTGTGGTGTTAGCAACGCCTATTATTAGGAATACTAGCAAATGACACGCAGATCTTTATGGCCCATACTGAGGAATATTCACCTAAGTACTTCATACTTGTCGCAAAATTACGCTGTATGGCGAACTTTGCGGCTTGACCGCCGTGAGATGGCATTGGTCGCCTGCTCGGCGTTTAAACCCCAATAACTAACTAATCAACTTTGCTTGGCGCCCCTTTGGACATTAAGCTAATCTGGTACTCTCAGCGAGCTGCCACAACGCTCCCCTCTCTTGCAATGAACTTGACCGTGAAGCATAATCAAGAGAGTACAAAAATGAGAAAGATGACACAACTCATCCATCTGTATACAGATATAGAATTTGCGGTGTTTGTGTCAATGCCCTGCGAACGGTGTTTCTGTCCCCTTCTTAACTCATTCTACCCCAGACACACCACAGGAAGATAAGGATCAACCATGACAGTTTAAGGGGGATGCCAGAATAGCTTGGCGCCTATGGACGCCAAGCTATTCTGGCATCACCCTTGAACTATCATGGATGATCTGTGTCCTGCATTGCAATGCAGTCTTCAGAGGACAACGGCAAAATTTAAGGATTTCGGTGTTGGGGTAGAATGAGTTTTAAGAAACAATACTGAAGCCAACAAACCGTCTGGGTTTGAGTGTAAAGTGTAGAGATAAACGTCCCATTAGTCGATATCAAGTAGGACGAATTCAAAATGCGCGCAATACGGATAAACTTCACCTGGCGGCTTTCACTCACAAGACAAAGCGTACATGAATGTCGTCATCAACGGGGCGGTCCGTGGCGCGGTGGTTAAGGCGCCTGCCACCAATGCCAAAGGTGCGAGGTTCGAAAATGGGTTCCGGCGTCGGACATTTCTCCTCTAGAAAGTGTCACCGTTAACTCGGGCGGACCGTCGGGGGTTATTTCTCCGGGTACTCCGGTTCTTTCCCTCCCCCACCCCCTCCCCCCCACCCCCCACACACACACACTTTGGTACCGGTTTCAGGCCACTTTTAAATTTCAAATACAAGCGATCAAAAATTTCTGTAACTTCAGTAGCTGAGCTGACCCTTCGTCTGTGTTTGTCTTCAGTAGCTGAGCTGACCCTTCGTCTGTCTTGTACTGTGTTTGTCTTCAGTAGCTGAGCTGACCATTCGTCTGTCTTGTACTGTGTTTGTCTTCAGAGTAAATCCGTGTCTGTCACGTGAGTTTGCGTGTTGGGTTTCAGTTCGCGGCGCTTTGAGTCGATTCGCAAAATAAAATTGAGAAAAAGCGCCCATATAATAACCGGTATTATTATTATTATTATTATTATTATTATTATTATTATTATTATTATTAACATTATTTTAAACGTTGCTTTTACGGAAAATCGTTCGCCGTCTGCACTTTGATCTTTTTATTGTAGCAGCTAGTAATGTCAGCATTGGAGGATCATCTGCCCACCGTATTCCCCTCAGCGAAATGATCCGCGGCCAATGTCACCCTCCTCACTGCTGTCCTTGTGCAAGGAGCATAGATCCTCATGAGCCCCCCCCCCCTCCCCCTCTGTTAGATCTGTAATGGATTGCTTGATTGATTGATAGTTTTGATCGTTTTATTGATTGATTTTTATGTGTGACAGGGATCGTACATCGACGGTGCCTATACGTGAAAAAGAGCCCCCCACCCGGGATAACGACTGTCCACTACGCTTTGTGCGGGTGGACAAGATAGAGGGAAAGAACGTGTGCGCACCCCGATGTGACGTCGATGTCTTCTTCCGTCAGGAGGACAAACACTTGGCAATGGTACAGTAACTCCCACTTCTCAACCCTCCCCCCTCACCCCTCCTCTCCATGTACATTGTGTTATTTCACTGTGTGCTGGTATGGCAAAGGTACAGTAACTCCCACTTCTCAACCCTCCCCCCCCCCCTCTCTTCTCCATGTACATTGTGTTATTGGACTGTGTGCTGGTATGGCAAAGGTACAGTAACTCCCACTTCTCAACCCCCCCCCCCTCCTCTCCGTGTACACTGTGTTATTGGACTGTGTGCTGGTATGGCAAAGATACAGTAACTCCCACTTCTCAACCCCCCCCCCTCTCTTCTCCAGGTACATTGTGTTATTTCACTGTGTGCTGGTATGGCAAAGGTACAGTAACTCCCACTTCTCAACCCCCCCCCCCCTCCTCTCCATGTACATTGTGTTATTGGACTGTGTGCTGGTATGGCAAACGTACAGTAACTCCCACTTCTCAACCCCCCCCCCCCCTCCTCTCCATGTACACTGTGTTATTGGACTGTGTGCTGGTATGGCAAAGGTACAGTAACTCCCACTTCTCCCCCCCCCCCCCCTCCTCTCCATGTACATTGTGTTATTCGACTGTGTGCTGGTATGTATTTTTAAAATTTACGGCTCAAAGCCATAGGGTTCAAAATTACATACCAGCACACGCACATCTTTGATTTTCCATTTCCATCACCAACCGGAAATCGGATCGACGATCTACCTCCTAGAGGTGACGGTGGAGATGAAAGTGTTTTTGTTACATGCTTGATCGGTGATCACGTGTCTTTTTTACTCCTTGTTCAATAAATGTGCTTTACTGCGCATGTTTGCCGTCAGATTGTTACACAACATGGGTCAAACTGGCACAAGTGAGAATGCGATGACAAGAATCGAGAATAGCTGTTGTTTATCTTCCGTCGTTACCAGTCCTTTAAAGTGTGCCCCGTGCGTTATTCTGTCTGCCTGCCTGTCTTTCATGTGTGTTGGTCTGCGTCAGTGTGTCGGTCTGTCTGTCTCTCTTCCTGTATTATTATTATTATTATTATTATTATTACCAAGGACAGATTGTAAGAGACTGTACAGCCTAAATCTATATCCTTATCAAATAAAGTTAGTTGGTGAATTGTTGTATGAAAACCATACGTTTTTGGCTTCAAATTATTAAGATGGATAGCGATCGTATACCAAAGCAAGCATATCTGTTGCTGTCAAATTTTGATAACAATGGAAAGCTAAATTGGGTATCAACAGTACGAGCCACTATACTGAATACAGGATTTAACCTTGTTTGGATGAACCAAGGAGTAGGGAATGAAAGGCGCTTTTTGTCTGAGTTTAAACCGAGGCTTGTCGATGTTGTTCGTCAAGAATGGTTCGTCGGCCTCAGGGACAGTCAGCGTTTTCGGCTGTACAGAACGTGTAAGTTCACTCTGGAGCCTGAATCGTAGTTTAAAGATATTTGAATAAAATGTTTCAGAGATGCCCTAGTGCGCTTTAGGCTCGGAGTAAGTGATATCCAGACACACAAGAATCGTTTTATTCGAAGAGTTACTGATGGAATGACCGACTGTCCCTTTTGCCCACAAACTATCGAAGACGATGCTCACGTTGTGTTTCATTATCCGAAGTATAGAGATTTGCGTTTGTAGTTTTGTACAATTGTAGATAACAACCGTGAAAGTGTTTTACTCACTCAGTTGTTATCCTGAAATGTATCTCTTCGACGTTTTCTTTAAAGACCTGTGCGACATTTTAGCCTGACATATTTTTAAGTTATATTTACATTATGTCTTAAGACCTTTCTTTTAGTCTGGCTGACCAGATTTTTACCCTTCCCGCCGTGAGATGGCCTTAGTTGCCTGCTCGGCGTTAAACCCAAATAACTAACTAACTAACCTGAAATGTATCTAGAACGAGACAATTCGCATGGTTTCTTTTTAAATGTTTCGAGAGACGAAAAAGAGAAACAACGATATGTTCCAATGATTGACTGATTACTTTTGTGCCACGTGATACTGTCTTTTTATGAAAACTGTCATTTCAACTTAGAATGTCAATATACCTCAGGTTATGTTCTTGTGAAAACTGTCATTTCAACTTAGAATGTCAATATACCTCAGGTTATGTTCTTGTGAAAACTGTCATTTCAACTTAGAATGTCAATATACCCCAAGTTATGTTCTTGTGAAAACTGTCATTTCAACTTAGAATGTCAATATACCTCAGGTTATGTTCTTGTGAAAACTGTCATTTCAACTTAGAATGTCAATATACCTCAGGTTATGTTCTTGTGGTATTTAACTGATATATGTATACGCTCTCCATGTGATAATGGCCGAAGTGCCAACATCAATACAAACTCGACTTGACCCTTAAACTCCCAGAACTAAATGACTTCCATTTTTTTTATTTGGTTCTGGCAGTTTAAGAGTTAAGTTAGGCTCTTTTGACAGCGTGTTTGGTGTTTGTGGTATGTCGTGCAGGTGTGGATGATCGTGTGGGCGTCGCTGTGCTGCCTATCGCTTTTGACAGCGTGTTTGATGTTTGTGGTATGTCGTGCAGGTGTGGATGATCGTGTGGGCGTCGCTGTGCTGTCTGTCGCTTTTGACAGCGTGTTTGATGTTTGTGGTATGTCGTGCGGGTGTGGATGATCGTGTGGGCGTCGCTGTGCTGCCTGTCGACGACGGTGACGGTGTGGACGTTTGTGATCGACACGTCACGCTTCAAGTACCCAGAGCGCCCCATCATCTTCTTGTCCATGTGCTACGCCATCTACTCCGTGGCCTTCATGATCCGCGCCGTCACCGGGCCAAAGGCCATCTCCTGCGACAAGGGGTGGGACGGCCGACAGTTCCTGATACAGGAGGGGCTGCAGTCCACCTGGTGCCTCATCGTCTTCCTCATTCTCTATTTCTTCGGCATGGCGTCGTCCATCTGGTGGGTGATCCTGACCTTGACCTGGTTCCTATCGGCGGGCCGGAAGTGGGGTCAGGAGGCGATCGAGGCGCTGAGCTCGTACTTCCACCTGGCGGCGTGGGGGGTGCCGGCCATCCAGACCATCGTCATCCTCACCATGAGGCGCGTGGACGGCGACGAGTTGACGGGCATGTGCTACGTGGGCAACCAGGACATGTCGGCCTTGACCGGCTTCGTGCTGGTGCCGCTGATGGTGTACCTGCTGGTGGGCACTGTGTTTATTCTGGCCGCCTTTGTGGCCATGTTCCGCATCAAGTCCATCCTGAAGCAGAATTACGGCGGCGGCGGGCCCAACATCCGCAAGCTGGAGAAGCTGATGGCCAAGATCTGCGTGTTCTCCGTGCTGTACACCGTGCCCGCCATCTGCGTCATCGGATGCTACTTCTACAAGCGCATGAACTTTGAGCGCTGGCAGCACGAGGCCAGGTTGCGGCCGTGCGTGTCCGAGAGCGACTGTCCGCTCGACCACTCCATTCCCACCGTGGAGGTGTACATGCTCAAGATCTTCATTTCGCTCGTCGTGGGCATCACCAGCGGCGTGTGAATCTGGTCCTCCAAGACCCTCAGCTCATGGAAAAACTTCTGTTCCCGACGTTTTCGCATTAGGAAGTCTGTCCACGCCGGCGGCAGCAACGACGGTGTGGGTGAGGGTGTGGGGGGAGGGGGAGCGAGTGGCGGGGTGGGAGTAGTCACTGCAACGCCAGCTGTCACCCCGCGCCCGTAGACTGCGTCAAGTCTCACCACGGACACAAACACTTGCCCAAAGTCACGGGCTCCAGAGATAGCAGTCAGGCGGCGAAAGGCCTTTCCTTCCCTGCTTTCAGGGTCGTTCTTTCGTAATTTTTATCGCCGGTCGTCATCACACTGCTGGCCCGGCGTTAAACATCAATAGTCATTCGTTCACATACGTAGGCCTATGCTAAGCCAGCTGCAGGTCTTCGGGACGACGTTGTGTTGGTTGGCCCCGCGGGATGCACGGGGCCAACCAACCCGACGTCGTTCCGAAGACCTGCAGCTCACCGGACACTGCGTGACTGACTGTGTCATACCGGGGTTTAATGGCCCAGTCTTAGCGCACGAGTCCGCTTGGTGCGAGCAGAGAATTTAAAAGAGCCACAACTCATAAAACTCGAGTGTGTTCACCGATATTAGCTGCACCTTAAAGCCTCCACCCCGTTTAATGTGTGTACACGTACCCCTGAGCCAGGGACTGTCAACAGCCCTTATACAGACTTTTCGCCCCAGTGTGAAGCCAGTCAGCACACAGCCAGCAGACTATCATTGTTACACAGATAGCCATCGGACTGTGCGTCTTTGTCAACGCCAAGTCACTGAGTAGATAGAACCCCCTGCAGTGTGTTCCAATAGCAACGTGAACTGTCAACGCCAAGTCAGTGAGTAGATAGAACCCCCTGCAGTGTGTTCCAATAGAAACGTGAACTGTCAACGCCAAGTCACTGAGTAGATAGACACCCTGCAGTGTGTTCCAATAGAAACGTGAACTGTCAACGCCAAGTCGGTGAGTAGATAGACCCCCTGTAGTGTGTTCCAATGGAAACGTCAACTGTCAACGCCAAGTCACTGAGTAGATAGACCCCCCTGGGGTGTGTTCCAATAGAAACGTGAACTGTCAACGCCAAGTCAGTGAGTAGATAGAACCCCCTGCAGTGTGTTCCAATAGAAACGTGAACTGTCAACGCCAAGTCACTGAGTAGATAGAACCCCCTGCAGTGTGTTCCAATAGCCACGTGAACTGTCAACGCCAAGTCAGTGAGTAGATAGAACCCCCTGCAGTGTGTTCCAATAGAAACGTGAACTGTCAACGCCAAGTCAGTGAGTAGATAGAACCCCCTGCAGTGTGTTCCAATAGCAACGTGAACTGTCAACGCCAAGTCAGTGAGTAGATAGCCCCCCTGCAGTGTGTTCCAATAGAAACGTGAACTGTCAACGCCAAGACACTGAGTAGATAGACCCCCTGCAGTGTGTTCCAATAGCAACGTGAACTGTCAACGCCAAGTCACTGAGTAGATAGACACCCTGCAGTGTGTTCCAATAGCAACGTGAACTGTCAACGCCAAGTCACTGAGTAGATAAAACCCCCTGCAGTGAGTTCCAATAGCAACGTGAACTGTCAACGCCAAGTCACTGAGTAGATAGACACCCTGCAGTGTGTTCCAATATAAACGTGAACTGTCAACGCCAAGTCACTGAGTAGATAGACACCCTGCAGTGTGTTCCAATAGCAAAGTGAACTGTCAACGCCAAGTCACTGAGTAGATAGAACCCCCTGCAGCGTGTTCCAATAGCAACCTGAACTGTCAACGCCAAGTCACTGAGTAGATAGACACCCTGCAGGGAGTTCCAATAGCAACGTGAACTGTCAACGCCAAGTCACTGAGTAGATAGACACCCTGCAGTGTGTTCCAATAGCAACATGAACTGTCAACGCAAAGTCAGTGAGTAGATAGAACCCCCTGCAGTGTGTTCCAATAGAAACGTGAACTGTCAACGCCAAGTCAGTGAGTAGATAGAACCCCCTGCAGTGAGTTCCAATAGCAACGTGAACTGTCAACGCCAAGTCACTGAGTAGATAGAACCCCCTGCAGTGTGTTCCAATAGCAACGTGAACTGTCAACGCCAAGTCAGTGAGTAGATAGAACCCCCTGCAGTGTGTTCCAACAAAAACGTGAACTGTCAACGCCAAGTCAGTGAGTAGATAGAACCCCCCTGCAGTGTGTTCCAATAGAAACGTGAACTGTCAACGCCAAGTCAGTGAGTAGATAGACCCCCCTGCAGTGAGTTCCAATAGCAACATGAACTGTCAACGCAAAGTCACTGAGTAGATAGAACCCCCTGCAGTGTGTTCCAATAGCAACGTGAACTGTCAACGCCAAGTCAGTGAGTAGATAGAACCCCCTGCTGTGTGTTCCAATAGAAACGTGAACTGTTAACGCCAAGTCAGTGAGTAGATAGAACCCCCTGCAGTGTGTTCCAATAGAAACGTCAACTGTCAACGCCAAGTCAGTGAGTAGATAGACCCCCCTGCAGTGTGTTCCAATAGCAACGTGAACTGTCAACGCCAAGTCAGTGAGTAGATAGACCCCCCTGCAGTGTGTTCCAATAGAAACGTGAACTGTCAACGCCAAGTCAGTGAGTAGATAGACCCCCTGCAGTGTGTTCCAATAGCAACGTGAACTGTCAACGCCAAGTCAGTGAGTAGATAGAACCCCCTGCAGTGTGTTCCAATAGAAACGTCAACTGAACGCCCGGATATTGGGCACGATAACAGTAATGGCTGGACATTGTGCACAATAACAGTAATGGCTAGACATTGTGCACGATAACAGTAATGGCCGGACATTGTGCACGATAACGGTAATGGCCGGACATTGTGCACGATAACAGTAATGGCTGGACATTGTGCACGATAACAGTAATGGCCGGACATTGTGCACGATAACAGTAATGGCTGGACATTGTGCACGATAACAGTAATGGCTGGACATTGTGCACGATAACAGTAATGGCTGGACATTGTGCACGATAACAGTAATGGCTGGACATTGTGCACGATAACAGTAATGGCTGGACATTGTGCACGATAACAGTAATGGCTGGACATTGTGCACGATAACAGTAATGGCTGGACATTGTGCACGATAACAGTAATGGCTGGACATTGTGCACGATAACAGTAATGGCTGGACATTGTGCACGATAACAGTAATGGCTGGACATTGTGCACGATAACAGTAATGGCTGGACATTGTGCACGATAACAGTAATGGCTGGACATTGTGCACGATAACAGTAATGGCTGGACATTGTGCACGATAACAGTAATGGCTGGACATTGTGCACGATAACAGTAATGGCTGGACATTGTGCACGATAACAGTAATGGCTGGACATTGTGCACGATAACAGTAATGGCTGGACATTGTGCACGATAACAGTAATGGCTGTAAATTTCATTCGTGCGGATATGAATGAACATTTCGTTTTGAAGGTAATGTTTAAAAATTTGATTCTATCGTCATAAAACGATGTTGGAATAACATTTTGAACCATTACTCTTATTGTTTGTGCGCACGAACACGCGATACACTGGCGCTCTGGTCGGTGATCCTCAAGAGGACGAAGTAATAAATGCTGTTTGTTGGAATAATAAACACTGATCAGCTCAAGTCAAGAAGATGTGTTCCAATAGAAAGAATCGAATCGAGTGTGTCATCATGTTTCATAAATATGTAAGAAAAAGGTTACAGTATTCTTAATGACATTTGGCTACGGGACGGCCATAGAAGATCTTTTCTGCGAGGCGTGTGCGTTACAGGCACGAGGTGGATTAACCAAGCTAAACTGGCACTACTAGAATTATCATGGTCAATCCACCTCCTGCTGCACAGACTCGGGGCTACACGGGTTAACTGTACATACAGCAGAGCCTGTTACGAGCAACCATTTTTTGGTTATATTTGCAAGCAAACAAAGTCGGCACCCATCATCAACTCTTTAGCTGTTGGCAGCGACTGTTGTCATGACGAAATGTGTTACCAGCAGCCAACGAGTTTTGCAAACCATCATTTAGGGGGTTAAATGGTCTGCAAGGAATTTGGAGTTACTAATTTTCTTGCTTGTGGAAAGAATATGAAGGGGCAGGCAATGGCTTTGGGTGGCTCTGGGTTACTTGCAGTTGTTGTGGCAACTGCGTGAGATGGATCAACCAAACTAGGTGAAGGGCAGTGTCAGATTAGTGTGCCGCCTCAGTGTTTCAACCTAATCAGGCACTGCCCTTAAACTATCAGGGTTGATGCAGCACATACGTCTAAAAGTGGTAGTGTTAAATGTTAATTGTATGACTGGTGTACTATTCTTGTTGGTGGTGCTCAGCAATCCTTCTTCATTTAGATGTACATGATTACTGACTTTAGTTCCCTTTCTTTTCTCTTTTCCTCTTGCCAGTTCTATAGATGTACATGCTTAATGACTTTAGTTCCCTTTCTTTTCTCTTTTCCTCTCGCCAGTTCTATATCGTGCTTTGCATTTATTTTAACCCCTATCATACTGAGGCTAAAAGCTTCAGATTTGTACACTGCCATATGCAAGCTACAGTATAGTACTTACAAATAAGGATATAGACCAATGGCTTTAGTTCAAGGGTGGTGCCAGAATAGCTTGACGCCTAGAGGCGCCAAGGTATTCTGGCACTACCCTTGAACTATTTTCGTCAACACTTATTTGACACACTGTTGTATTCCGAATGATCAGGGTTAATGGAGCAAAAAAATATCGTCACATATTTTGTGACTATGTCCTAAACTGCAGAACTTACATTTTATTCTAAACTGACACTCAAAGTTCTGTCTGAAGATATTTGTAACAAAAGTAATGGCAGCAAGCAGCAGGTCCTCGGGTCGACATTTGGCTGGCGGCTACCGGAGGACATCTTAATTGCTTACTAGGATGTAAGGAGTTTCATACATCGCAATTTTGGCGCCATTTTTTTTCTCTTTTTTTTGTGTCAATGTTTATCAAAATGAGTTTGTCAAAAATCAGTGATGACTAAAGTCTGCTTTGCTTGCTGCCATTTATATGAAAGTTGATGTGTCTCCACTTTAGTGGTGATGGCTTTCTAGCCACCTTTTTTTTTTTAAACCGGTTCAAGACATTCCGCCTACGTAGCGGTTCGCCACGTATCCGTAGGCGGCACATCTGGAATGAGTTAAGGGACATGGGACACAGTTCTTACCCCTCTCAGTGCCTACTTCTAACGTGCATCATTTTACCTGGCTCTTCTGTTAGATGTTCTGTCCTCTCTTGCTGCTACACGGCTGCTTGACCTGGCTCTGTTGTTAGATGTTCTGTCCTCTCTTGCTGCTACATGGCTGCTTGACCTGGCTCTTCTGTTAGATGTTATGTCCTCTCTTGCTGCTACACGGCTGCTTGACCTGGCTCTGCTGTTAGATGTTCTGTCCTCTCTTGCTGCTACACGGCTACTTGACCTGGCTCTGCTGTTAGATGTTCTGTCCGCTCTCGCTGCTACTGACACGGCTGCTTGACCTGGCTCTGCTGTTAGATGTTCTGTCCTCTCTTGCTGCTACACAACTGCTTGACCTGGCTCTTCTGTTAGATGTTCTGTCCTCTCTTGCTGCTACACGGCTGCTTGACCTGGCTCTTCTGTTAGATTTTCTTTCCTCTCTTGCTGCTACACGGCTGCTTGACCTTGCTCTTCTGTTAGATGTTCTGTCCTCTCTTGCTGCTACACTGCTGCTTGAAAGACCACTGAGTAGTGTTGTAGTTTCTGTTAATATATTAAACATTGTTTACTTGTGAATCATTTGACAGTATCTTTAAAAACAATGTCACCTTTTCTTTCCTTGCTTAAATGCTGCTTGAATAAAAGATTGCCGAGTGTTGTAGATTTTGGTCACGGTCAGGTGATTCGTGCAGGACTGCGTGCTAAACAGTGTTGTAGTGTTCCTGTTAACTCATTCTACCCCAAGACCGAAATCCCCAAATTTTGCCGTTGTCCTCTGAAGACTGCATTGCAGTGCAGGACACAGATCGACCATGATAGTTCAAGGGTGATGCCAGAATAGCTTGGCGCCCATAGGCCCATAGGTGCCAAGCTATTCTGGCATCACCCTTGAACTATCATGGTCGATCCTTATCTTGCTGTGGTGTGTCTGAGGTAGAATGAGTTAACCTGTTATCGGTCGGTAGTGCTTTTAGTTGACGTGATTCCAGCAGAAATCACCTGAACCAAAAGCCTACAGACAGTCTAGGGAGTTTTTCATATTGAGCCCTGTTAACTTGTACAAATCTGAACAATGTCGTCCAAAAAATAGAACGTCATTTTGCTGTTGTAAAGGTGTTTTTTTTTTTTTTTTTTTTTTCAACAGACTTAACAGTTCTCTTTGTGAAAGTGGGTAATTATTCCTGCTTAGAAAAGCATAATTTGTGGGCATTTATCAGCATGGCTGTACATTGTCTCATGCAATATTAACCCCGTTGTGCATGCAGCCAGCGGTACTGTAGACAATACATGCACAGGGGGAGGGGGGGGGGTAATTTCTTCTGTAAGTTGTGTGAAGTAAATCATCATCCATACAGGTACGTCCTGTAGATATCGCTTTAGTAGCTCTGTCAATTTGCTGAAAATACATCAGTCTCAGACCCGTGTGTTGAGAAGACGTGTGTGTGTTTGTCTGTGATTTTGGATCTTACAGCCTAGGGGCATAAGGTGCAAAATGACAGACCAGCGATATATCATTCTGTGTTAACTCGCTCAAAATGCCCCACATCAATAGCTGCGGAAGTATAGTGTTGCCGTTGGCGACGCTCTACGCCACATTCGCAGCTATTGATGCAGGGTGCATTGAATGAGTTAACCCTTATCATTGGGAATACACAGTCACGGTCCATTGGGAATACACAGTCACGGTCCATTGGGAATACACAGTCACGGTCCAGAGGTTAACCTTTATCTTTCGGAATACACAGTGACGGTCCATTGGGAATACACAGTGACGGTCCATTGGGAATACACAGTCACGGTCCATTGGGAATACACAGTCACGGTCCATTGGGAATACACAGTGACGGTCCATTGGGAATACACAGTCACGGTCCATTGGGAATACACAGTCACGGTCCATTGGGAACACACAGTCACGGCCCACAGGTTAACCTCTATCATTGGGAATACACAGTCACGGCCCACAGGTTAACCTTTATCTTTCAGAATACACCAGCGTGTGAAATAAGTTGGACTAAACTAGTTCAAGGGTAGTGCCAGAATAGCTTAGCGCCTCTAGGCGCCAAGCTGTTCTGGCACCACCCTTGAACTAAAGCCATGGGTCTATATCCTTATCTGTAAGTACTATACTGGAGCTTGCATATGGCAGTGCACAAATTGGAAGCTTTTAGGCTCGGTATGATATGGGTTAAAATGCTCATCACACCTCAGTTTTTAGAGGAACTGGCTGTCACTATGAATATCATTGCTGTTTAGTCTTTTCAACATGTGTACACAGCATAGACCATGCCAATTTTCCCGTGTACAACAATTTTTTCCCGCGAGTATACAGCCTTTTCAGACGTAGTCCCCAGGAGCAAAAGTCCATGGGGCGGACATCAGCTGCATTCAGCCTGTGCACAAGCTGTCCATGGGCAGACTGAAGCTGGTGTGAGTCCATTTACCTATTGCGTACTGGGCTCATTGTATAGTTTGTCTAGTGATCAGGTAGACACTACACAGTCTGTAGTTCAGTCTCGGTGTTTGTTAATTCATGTAGAATATCAGGTAGACACTACACAGTCTGTAGTTCAGTCTCGGTGTTTGTTAATTCATGTAGAATAGCAGGTAGACACTACACAGTCTGTAGTTCAGTCTCGGTGTTTGTTAATTCATGTAGAATAGCAGGTAGTGCAATGAGAATTAGACCTGAGAAAAATCATCAAATTATCGACCTGTACGTAGACTTACAATTTTTGGTAGATCAGGCTGAATCAAGTTCACTTCAGTTTTATTGTTGTGTGGAATATTGCCCCAAACAATATTGAACGCCCACATTAAAATGTTTTGACATCGAATTGTGAAGTATATAATATTAAAATGATCATGTGCCTTGATAGAATAGCTCGCATCATCCATATTCCTACTTATTCTTGAATGTACTGAAAATGGCAGCGAAATTCATTCTGTAAAGCTGTCACACAATCTGTGGGAAAATGTATAGTAGTTCACGGGTAGTGCCAGATTAACTTGACACCTTTCCTAGTGCCAAGCAAATCAAGCAAATCAGACACTAGCCTTGAACTATCATATGTGATTGATCTCCTGCTGTGGTCACATTCCATGAGTACTTTTCATCAAGTCTCATCATTGATATAAATGCAGTTTTCATCCACTCATCATTGATATATTGCAATGTCTACTTCAGTTACTTCTTTACACCATGACGATAAAATTATCTTCTTCTTTTGTTTAGATACAGTATCTTTTAAGGTCTGCGTCACCATTGCGAGACAGTTTCACCATGATAGCTCAAGGGTGGTGTCAGAATAGCTGGGCACCTGCCAGTGACAAGCTATTGTGACAGCACGCTTGAACTATCATGGTCGATGCACATCCCATGGTAGCGTGTCGGGGCTTTATGGCTTGACGTGTCTTTCACAATGTTTTCAAAATCTAATATTCTCTGCCAGTGCAAATACAAACGGATTGTACATTTGTATAAACCCAATGTGTAAAAGCCTCTCAGGCCGCCGTTGGCTTGCGAGCAGTTGTGCATAGGTCAACGGTGATCCGAGGAACTTGTGCACATTGTCAAGTAACTTGAGTCGTTTAAAGGATTAAATCACGCCTTCTTATAAACGTGAATACAGCTCTCTGATGTACAATTATTGTGGCAACAGATCTGTGTCATTTGACTGAGCCATCAAAGTTTAAAATACTTTTTTTTTTAATTTAATGCATTTTTGATCCCAATTGTTTCTTCTTCTAGTTCCAGGTATTTTGTGCTGATCAGTGATTTTGGCCTATGCAGCTCACAGCCAACGTAGCACAGATTTAGCTACAGTGCTATGTTCAAAGTCCAAATTTTCAATACCAGTTGATTTTCATGCTTGCTAAATTCTGTTTTTGTTTCTCAGCCACATTTCAAATGTCGTGTGTATTATTTTAGGTCTTGACGTTTCAAATGTCGTGTGTATTATTTTAGGTCGTGACGTTTCAAATGTCGTGTGTATTATTTTAGGTCGTGACGTTTCAAATGTCGTGTGTATTATTTTAGGTCTTGACGTTTCAAATGTCGTGTGTATTATTTTAGGTCGTGACGTTTCAAATGTCGTGTGTAAATGTCGTGTGTATTATTTTAGGTCGTGACGTTTTAAATGTCGTGTGTATTATTTTAGGTCGTGACGTTTCAAATGTCGTGTGTATTATTTTAGGTCGTGACGTTTCAAATGTCGTGTGTATTATTGTAGGTCGTGACGTTTCAAATGTCGTGTGTATTATTTTAGGTCGTGACGTTTCAAATGTCGTGTGTATTATTGTAGGTCGTGACGTTTTAAATGTCGTGTGTATTAGTTTAGGTCGTGACGTTTCAAATGTCGTGTGTATTATTGTAGGTCGTGACGTTTTAAATGTCGTGTGTATTAGTTTAGGTCGTGACGTTTCAAATGTCGTGTGTATTATTGTAGGTCGTGACGTTTTAAATGTCGTGTGTATTATTTTAGGTCGTGACGTTTCAAATGTCGTGTGTATTATTTTAGGTCGTGACGTTTTCAGTAGATGATGACGTGTTTAGAAGTTTTTCTTGGCATTCATTGTTTTTTAGATTGGGCTGATGGGAAGGGAGGGAGAGGGTGGGGTAGTTGACCCATTAACTGTTGGTAGCGGTTTTTTGTCACAATGAGGAGTCAAAAAGCGCTACAAAGAGTTAAAGGGTTAAAGACATTAATTTTTTTTTTTTTTTTAGGGGGGGAGGGGGTTGTTGTTGTTTTTGTGCGTGTTGAAAGACCCCGACAACCTGCTGTACACGGGTTTCAAGGAAAGTTACATGTGCGTATGACACCTCAAGTGTGTGCTGGTTTGTGATTTTGACTAATAGAACCTTAGGGTGCAAAAGTTCAGGCCAGCACAGGCCTTTCTGGGGAGGGGGGGGGGGAGGGGTGGAAGGAGCGAACTTAGATAGTTCCTTGTGTTATTTTCACTTCATTCTACTTCTGCGTCAGAAGGAACACATACAATCATATATTTTAGTTTGGCTGTTCCTGCGTTTCCTGTTCAGTGTTGGTTTTATTTTATTTTTATAGAAGACATGGACTTGGCAGGGCGCGGACCAGATGTATATGTTGAATGATGTGTATTTATTGTTAATCCCTTGAAGAGTGTAAACCCCCTTGTGGGATGCTGACGAGCTCGGGGGGTAGACTTGAAGAGTGTAAACCCCCTTGTGGGATGCTGGCGAGCTCGGGTGGTAGACTTGAAGAGTGTAAACCCCCTTGTGGGATGCTGCCGAGCTCGGGTGGTAGACTTGAAGAGTGTAAACCCCCTTGTGGGATGCTGACGAGCTCGGGTGGTAGACTTGAAGAGTGTAAACCCCGTTGTGGGATGCTGCCGAGCTTGGGGGGTAGACTTGAAGAGTGTAAACCCCCTTGTGGGATGCTGAGAGCTCGGGTGGTAGACTTGAAGAGTGTAAACCCCCTTGTCGGATGCTGCCGAGCTCGGGTGGTAGACTGGAAGAGTGTAAACCCCCTTGTGGGATGCTGGGAGCTCGGGTGGTAGACTTGAAGAGTGTAAACCCCCTTGTGGGATGCTGGGAGCTCGGGTGGTAGACTTGAAGAGTGTAAACCCCCTTGTGGGATGCTGATCAGCTCGGGTGGTAGACTTGAAGAGTGTAAACCCCCTTGTGGGATGCTGGGAGCTCGGGTGGTAGACTTGAAGAGTGTAACCCCCCTTGTGGGATTCTGGGATCTCGGGTGGTAGACTGGAAGAGTGTAAACCCCCTTGTGGGATGCTGACGAGCTCGGGTGGTAGACTTGAAGAGTGTAACCCCCCCTTGTGGGATTCTGGGAGCTCGGGTGGTAGACTTGAAGAGTGTAAACCCCCTTGTGGGATTCTGGGAGCTCGGGTGGTAGACTTGAAGAGTGTAACCCCCTTGTGGGATGCTGATCAGCTCGGGTGGTAGACTTGAAGAGTGTAACCCCCCTTGTGGGATGCTGGGAGCTCGGGTGGTAGACTTGAAGAGTGTAAACCCCTTGTGGGATGCTGATCAGCTCGGGTGGTAGACTTGAAGAGTGTAAACCCCCGTGTGGGATGCTGGGAGCTCGGGTGGTAGACTTGAACAGTGTAAACCCCCTTGTGGGATGCTGGGAGCTCGGGTGGTAGACTTGAAGAGTGTAAACCCCCTTGTGGGATGCTGATCAGCTCGGGTGGTAGACTTGAAGAGTGTAAACCCCATTGTGGGATGCTGGGAGCTCGGGTGGTAGACTTGAAGAGTGTAACCCCCCTTGTGGGATTCTGGGAGCTCGGGTGGTAGACTTGAAGAGTGTAAACCCCCTTGTGGGATGCTGACGAGCTCGGGTGGTAGACTTGAAGAGTGTAACCCCCCCCTGTGGGATTCTGGGAGCTCGGGTGGTAGACTTGAAGAGTGTAAACCCCCTTGTGGGATTCTGGGAGCTCGGGTGGTAGACTTGAAGAGTGTAAACCCCCTTGTGGGATGCTGATCAGCTCGGGTGGTAGACTTGAAGAGTGTAAACCCCCTTGTGGGATGCTGATCAGCTCGGGTGGTAGACTTGAAGAGTGTAAACCCCCTTGTGGGATGCTGATCAGCTCGGGTGGTAGAGCACTCGACTCTCGTCCGAAAGGTCGCAGGTTTAAACCCAGCGGGGTCAAAATTCTTTTCAGACCCTTTTTGGTGCCCCTTTTTGGAAATCACCTTCGTGGTTTACAACAGACGTTAACATATAGCCCCGAGTCCCTACATTAAGCGATTGATCGACCATGATAATTCAAGGGTAGTGCCATATTAACTTGGCGCCTGAAGGCGCCAAGCTAATCTGGCACTACCCTTGAATTATCATCGTCAATCTACCTCCTGCAACTGGTACATAGTCATTAGGCAACACCGCCAAACCTTGAGAAATGGGACCTTGGGGCTAAAAGGGTTAAGCCCTGAACATTGAAATGTATTGTTTAACTCATTCTACCCCAGACACACCACAGCAAGATAAGGATCGACCATGATAGTTCAAGGGTGATGCCAGAATAGCTTGGCGCCTATGGGCGCCAAGCTATTCTGGCATCACTCTTGAACTATCATGGTCGATCTGTGTCCTGCACTGCAATGCAGTCTTCAGAGGACAACAGAAAACTTTAAGGATTTCGGTGTTGGGGGTAGAATGAGTTAACCCTTTGTGCCTGCTGCCACCAGTACTGTCAACATTACCGATGTACAAGGGGGATTGTCCATCAATGGAAGGCGCCTTGTGCATGCTGCCACCAGTACTGTCAACATTACCGATGTACAAGGGGGATTGTCCATCAATGGAAGGCGCCTTGTGCATGCTGCCACCAGTACTGTCAACATTACCGATGTACAAGGGGGATTGTCCATCAATGGAAGGCGCCTTGTGCCTGCTGCCACCAGTACTGTCAACATTACCGATGTTCAAGGGGGATTGTCCATCAATGGAAGGCGCCTTGTGCCTGCTGCCACCAGTACTGTCAACATTACCGATGTACAAGGGGGATTGTCCATCAATGGAAGACGCCTTGAATGAGTTACCCCATTTAGTCCCATGGGTGCTTTTGCCAAATTTTAGAAGTGTTACTCAACGACTATGTACCAGTTGCAGGAGGTCGATTGACCGTGATAATTCAAGGGTCGTGCCAGATTAGCTTGGCGCCTGAAGGCGCCAAGCTAATCTGGCACGACCCTTGAATTATCATGGTCAGTCATCTTCTGTAAAGGTGTTGGAACTAATTGGGTTAAAATCATGCTAAACATTGCTCTCAGTGAGCGGAATGTAAAAAGCGGACAGCGCATTTTTCTCCGGGCCGGCCAGCGCCGGCTGCATTACAGTAGTTGGCTGCATGATGTTTGCTTTATTTGCCTTCAGAGTAGCTTGCACGAGAAGTATACGGACATTTCTCATTCTTTATATAGACCAGCCACTAGCTACCGGCAACCCTCTCTTAAGTGCATACAGTATACAGACATTTCCGGTTCTTTATATAGACCAGCCACTAGGTACCGGCAGGCTACCGTGGCCTCGTGAATTCCGAGTGAACTCGGCACTTACAGGCCCTCTAGCTACCGGCCCGGTAAAGTTTTACTGATAGCACACAGTCATAGGCAAAGAAGCCGTCTGCTCCCGAGAAATGTCATATTTCGGGACCCTGTACTCATCCCGTGGACAGATACTACGACTTAGACTTGGAAAACAAGTTCAGATTTTGCCGGGCGGATACCATATCAATCACTGACATATACTACGACTTTGACTTGGATAAGACGTTCAGATTTGGTCGGGAAGATACCATATCGATCACTGACGAAGTGAAATACGAGATCAAACACCTGAATCAGCAAGGGTGGAGATGACCTAGTTAGAAGTTAAAGCAGTATATGTGACCGGCATCACCGGTGCTGAAACTGTGACACTGACATGCTATGTACGGATCAGACGCCTTTCAAGACCACTCTAACCGGCCATGAAACATGAACACCACGCTACCGGCCATGAAACATGAAGACCACTCTATCGGCCATGAAACATGAAGATCATTCTACCGGCCATGAAACATGAAGATCACTCTACCGGCCATGAAACATGAAGACCACTCTACCGGCCATGAAACATAAAGACCACTCTACAAGCCATGAAACATGAAGATCACTCTACCGGCCATGAGATATGAAAATCACTCTACCGGCCATGAAACATGAAGATCACTCTACCGGCCATGAAACATGAAGACCACTCTACCGGCCATGAGACATAAAGACCACTCTATCGGCCATGAAACATGAAGACCACTCTACCGGCCATGAAACATGAAGACCACTCTACCGGCCATGAAACATGAAGATCACTCTACCGGCCATGAAACAGGAAGACCACTCTACCGGCCATGAGACATAAAGACCACTCTACCGGCCATGAAACATGAAGACCACTCTACCGGCCATGAAACATGAAGACCACTCTACCGGCCATGAAACATGAAGATCACTCTACCGGCCATGAAACATGAAGACCACTCTACCGGCCATGAAACATGAAGACCACTCTACCGGCCATGAAACATGAAGACCACTCTACCGGCCATGAGACATGAAGATCGTGAATTTTACAGAAATATCTCTGTGTCAGTGTTTCTCATCGGGGACTCTTCAGGATATAGAGTATAAGTAGGTCACATCCGGAATGTCACGTAGGCAGCGGCTAAACCATTGTTAGATTATTTACTATTTTATGTTATACCTTTTAAGGTCCATTTGTAAAATTTGCTCACACACACACACACACACACACACACACACTCACACACACACACACACACACACACACACACACACACACACATATATATATATATATATATATATATATATATATATATATATATATATATATAAATGCACAGTAACTTGCCTTATGCCTTATCAACGTTGTATGTAAGGGAAGTAATTTCTGCCTGGTTTGTACGTTAATTTTGACACGCACAGGTTTCAGTTTTGTTCCGACATTAAGTGTGTCTCACGAACAATAAAATCGTCCCCTTTAATCGAGCACATGCTCACATTTCGCGATGGCCGTCATTTATCGCACTACTGCAGACGGTTACCGAGGATTAGATAAGGTAGCGTTTCAGCTGTTTCATTTTCTTATCGTCAAAGGGATATCGTCAGTGTTTTAGGCGACAACATCTGAGTGAGTCATTTTCATAAATTAAATGTAACCCCCCTTAAACGGATCCTGTCGCCTTAACTGTAAACGTGCGCCCTGAGGTATGTGTGAAACATGCGGTAGTGGCACAACTTGCATTTGTGTATTTCTACTCTGTTGGAATTATAGCACTAGTCATCACTGAAATCCCAAACACAATTACACGCTGTTTCTAAAACATTTAGACGCTGTTTCTAACACATTTACACACTGTTTCTAACACATTTACACACTGTTTCTAACACAATTCGGCAACATACTGTTTCTAACATTTACAAGTCTGGCCTTAAGAGGCCACGTTTTTAAATGTGTTAGAAACAATATGCGAAACAATTGTTCAAGACATAGTGCATGGTTTTCACTGTTCATGGGTATAGTCGCATATAGGTCACTCTCCAACGCCGTGAACCACAGAGGGTCCTACTCTCAGATGAGTGTTTCTGAAAACCCTTGCTACCGATCGACTGTATTGCTGATGCCGATCCGTAGGGAATGGAAAAGACGATGAATTGAAATAAAATTCACTTCAAAATGCGACGTCATTGTTTGCGTTTTAAACCTGAAATGTCAAAAAGTTGCCCCAAATGGCGGATGGAAATGTGACTTGTTTTGAGATTCATATTCTCTCTTTTCATATACCAAATCTGACTGATTTTCAATACAAAGTCTAAACCCGCTGTTTTCGGTCGTTTGTGAACTGAAGTTAGTGTGATTTATTTTCTTCACAAATTAACTCCGATACCTTGCGTGTTTGGCCATTGACAATAATAGCCCTCCACCGTAACGTGTGTTTCCGCCATACATGTCAACCAACAGGCACCGATTCTTTTCACTTCCAAACTTTCAAATGTTACTTTGGACGAATTTACACTTTCGCATCTTTACCACCTCACAAAACATGCAGGTGCAGGAATGCAATTTTGTTTACATAAAATAATGATTTAAATCTTTATTGACAAGAAAACATAAAACAAATACATTTAGAGGTATCTGATTTTGTGTGGTCAATGTCACACCTTTGGTACACAGTTTAGAGAGTGACCCACATAGCAGAACAAGTCAGTGTTTGGTAATGTCTTCATCCACACAGCCAACAACCTCCAGTTTTATCTCTGTCCTGACAGTCAACGGACCACAATGTCCCGTCCGCCACAAGAACCAGCTCACCGTCAGCCGTCGCCAGATGGCGGTCACGACAGTGTTCCTTCACAGTCTCAGGGCTCAGCACAAGGCCCTAGCCCATACAAACGGCCCCGCAGGACGTCACAAGAAACACTCGGTCACTTTGCCGAACAGCAAGCACAAGGTACCAGTACCCGACAACAAGCACAAGGTACTAGTACCAGACAGCAGGCACAGGGTACCAGTACCAGACAACAAGTTCAAGGTACCAGTACGGGACAACAAGCACAAGATACCAGTACCGGGCAACAAACACAAGGTACCAGTACTAGACAACAAGCACAAGGTACCAGTTCCGGACAACAACAAGCACAAGGTACCAGTACCAGACACCAAGCACAAGGTACCAGTACCGAACAACAAGCACAAGGTACCAGTACCGGACAACAACAAGCACATGGCACCATTGCCAGACAAAAAGCACAAGGTACCAGTACCGGACAACAACAAGCACATGGCACCAGTACCGGACAACAAGCACAAGGTACGCGTACCGAGCAACAAGCACAAGATACACGTACCCGACAACAACAAGCACAAGGTACACGTACCGGACAACAACAAGCACAAGGTACACGTACCCGACAACAACAAGCACAAGGTATTTGTTCCGGACAACAAGCACAAGGTACACGTACCGGACAACAACAAGCACAAGGTATTCTTTCCGGACAACAAGCACAATGTACACGTACCGGACAACAACAAGCACAAGGTACACGTACCGGACAACAACAAGCACAAGGTATTTGTTCCGGACAACAAGCACAAAGTACACGTACCCGACAACAACAGGCACAAGTAGCGGCGGCCGAAACTTCCTGGCGTCAGTCTGCACGTGAATGGTATCCCGACCTCCACAGCAAAACCTACTTCCTGCCCCCGCATCACTTCAACAGAGTGCCATACGACGTGCTGACTGTGGCCGGTCAGTCGGTTCTAGTTCCACAGGCGGCATCAGATCAGCCCAGCCAGGCGCCCGCTTACTTCCCTCCCACCGGTCCTCCCCCTCATCCGTCTGACCCACCTCTAGCAGCAGGAATCTGGCCTCTATACCAGGCAGTCCCACCGGGCCCGCTACCTGTTGTTCAAGACAGCGACATTAGAGATGACTGCGCCATGCAGACGATTCTCACCTGCATCCGACATCTGGCAGAGAGAGAGCAAGAGGTGATGCTGGTGTTGTCCCAGCTAGAGTTCAGGAAATACCTTGACAACCAAGTCGATCCGATCACCGCCGCAGCCGTTTTCCTGCTGCCACGCCCCGCCACACTTGAGATGAAATATGCAGACGGGGACTTTGACGTGCTGATGATCAATTCACGGTACGGCCTGATAGTGGGCGAAATAAAATCAGTGGGAGCTGACCTCAGCAAAACCCCGGACCTAGATGACGCAGTAGTGAACGCAGTACAGAAATCTGTCAGTCAGCTGGACAAGGAGGAGGGTTTGCTGGGACATCTGGTGTCGGACATGGCGCGCATCAGCATCAGAAAGACATTGATGTTGCCCAACATCACGACCACACAGCTGTTACACGCTCTGAGTACCAACCCTCAGGTTGAACAGGTAACTCTCTCTCCCTCCCTCTCTCTCTCTCTCTCTCTCTCTCTCTCTCTCTCTCTCTCTCTCTCTCTCTCTCTCTCTCTCTCTCTCTCTCTCTCTCTCTCTCTCTCTCTCTCACTCTCTCTCCTATCACCTATCGTTCTTTTAAAAAATTTAGTGAGAGCGACTTTTTATCTGACCTTAATAACGCACCTTTTGAGTAAGTGCTTAGTGAAACTGACCCTGACAGCGCTCTGTCTGTCTGGTATAGCATTTTTCTTACTATTTTAAATAAACACGCGCCTGTGCGGCGGAGGCGAGTCAAACACGCTTCACTCCCGCCGTGGCTGACTCAAGACATCATTCAGGCCATGAGAGTGAGAGATGATCTGAGAAAACAGAAGTGTTTTGCTGAATTTAAACGTGAGCGCAATCGTGTCAAATGTTTAGTGCGACAGGCTAAAAAATTTTATTGATCGTTTGATTAAACAAGACAAAGATATGTCTATGCTCTGGCGCGCTATGGCCGTAGTGACTGGGGGGCAAGAGTAGGAAATCCCCTGTAATCCCGACTACTCTGACTGCCGATAATTTTAACTATCATTTCCTTTCAATTGCCGAGTCCCTGGTCCCCTCTAAAACAAATTCTCGGCCTTATACCTGTCCTGACAACCTGATTGATTTCTATAGAACGCGAACTGCGAGATTTCATCCTTTTGCTATTCCACCTCTGGCAGTTCACGAGGTTGGTAAGACAATAAGTTCCATGAAGAATAAAAAATCTTCCGGGACAGATGAAATAAGCCCCAAAATACTGAAACTATCACTTCCCTATGTTGTAGAAACAATAACTTATGTCTACAATTTATGCATACAGAAAAATGTTTTCCCAAAAGAACTAAAAAAAGCTAAAGTTATTCCCCTACCTAAAACAAAAGATCTGTCCGATGTTAACAATTATCGCCCCATTTCACTTTTGTCTGTCTTAAGTAAACCCCTTGAACGACACATTCATAAGCATCTGTTAGAATACCTGGAAAAACGCAAATTAATCCACCCCCTCCAGTCAGGTTTTCGCCCGAAGCATAGTTGTCATGCAGCCTTATCGGGACTTACTGACACGTGGCTAAGTTCAATGAACAAAGGCGAATTCACAGGTGCTGTTTTCATAGACCTTCGGAAAGCTTTCGACATGGTAGATCATGAAATTCTCCTTTCCAAACTCAGTATATATCTGGATGGTTCATTTTCAAGTAACTGTTTTCATACATCTGATGGCAGTTCTCAGGCATCTATTCATTCCTTTAAAACAACCTCGTTTTTCGCTTCCTATCTTACAGGCAGACAGCAGCGCGTGATAGCCAATGGATCTTACTCTTCAAGTGGTTTAGTAACAAGAGGAGTGCCCCAGGGCTCTGTTCTGGGACCTCTTCTCTTTTGCATATTTATCAATGACCTGCCACTACATTTCACGAATGACAGAATTGAATTGACTTGTTTGCCGATGACGTAACAATCCCCCCCCCCCCCCCGATAAGTGTCTCGAGTCTTTAAATGATCGTTTGCAACAGGGACTGAGTGAAATTTCCAAATGGTGTGAAAATAATGCAATGATCCTTAAATCCCACCAAAACCGAATGTATGACGATAGCAACCCGTCAGAAGCATCAGCTCAAGCCACTTTCGCGTAGCCTGGAAATCCAAGACCACACAATTACACAAGTAACTGAACATCGCCTACTTGGAGTTATTGTTGATAACCAGATGAAATGGCAATCTCACATCAATGTTGTCTGTAAAACTGTGTCCAGAAATGTGTTTATGCTGTCTAAGCTAAAATATCTTATTGATGTCGACACTTGCAAACTATTTTACAATGCCCATGTCAAATCCCACATCGATTATGCCTCCACGACATGGAACGGCAGTGGTGACATACACATGAAGAGGCTTAACTCCTTGCATCGCAGGGCAGTGCAGCAGATCCTGCCTGATCCAGCTCTTTCTACTGACCAAAAATTTGAAAAACTAAAAATGCTTCCTCTTGACAAGCACCATCTCTTTAACAAAGGGGTAGTCATGTATAAAATCTGGAATGAAATCCACCCAAAATACTTGTGTAATCTCTTCACCAAGGTAGCTTCAGGCTATTCAACATCAAGGCGAAACTTCATCACACCACGCCCGAGGATAGATTTATTTTAAACCACCCTTGCTTTCTCGGGCGCCTCGTTTTGGAATAAACTGCCAGCGCACATAACACACACTGGTTCACTCCCCTCTTTTAAGGAAAGCCTCTTCAAGTACCTGCTATCTAACAGCTCATTCACTGGTTCGGGTATCTCCATCGCCTAAAGCCTTGATATTAACCTCCGAGCGCACATGCGTGTATATGGGTGTGTGTGTGCGCGCGCGTGCATGTGTGTGTGTGTGTGTGTGTGTGTGTGTGTGTGTGTGTGTGTGTGTGTGAGCATGCGGCGCGAGCGTGCACGCGTGTTTGATTTCAATGAAAGAAAGAATTTTAAAGACTATCTTTTTTTTTTCTTTTTTTTTTCCCCCGTTCACATTGTTAGTAATCATAATTGGTGCCCTCCATTTTGCCTTATCCATCTCTTTTTGAACGACTTGTTATATTATGTGCACTTTCATGTTAGTAGCTTTGTACCTTTAGCAGATTTGTACCTTTGTAGTTTAGCAACGGCAAGCGTGAAAAATGGCACATGTGCTAACTGCTTCTTCCGTTCAGAAATAAAGTTTCATTTCATTTCATTTCTCTCTCTCTCTCTCTCTCTCTCTCTCTCTCTCTCTCTCTCTCTCTCTCTCTCTCTCTCTCTCTCTCTCTCTCTCTCTCTCTCTCTCTCTCTCTCTTTCTCTTTCTCTCCTCAGTTCAGTTTGTGCAGGTGTGTAGTAGTGACACATTGTGAAAAATCAAAAGATCACATTTTACAGTCATAAGAGAAAGCATGGCCAGGTGCTTGAGACTGAATGTCACACAATCAGCAAATTTCATTTTACCATACAGTTGGGAAAAAGTCCAGTCAGACCCACCACAACTCACAGACACACAACACACAACATACACATCACCATTGTAAAGAGATTTACCACAACGCTCGGTTTTCGATTTTAAAAAGCGCTCAAAATACCTTAATCCCATTACAACAGAGAAAAATAAACACGACCCAGTGGTAAGAGACAGAGATCATATGCGGGGCTGATGAGGATCCAAGCCTCCAGCTGACACCACTGTATATCAGTGTATCGGACAGCTTGGGTTCTGTGGTGTTCAGAAAGATTGCAGCAACACGGGTTGAGACCACTGGTAGTGAAGGGGTTAATCGGGTGACAAGGGTGTTGTTGTGACGTCAGTCATACTCTGAATGTTGTTGTGACGTCAGTCTTACTCTGAATGTTGTTGTGACGTCAGTCATACTCTGAATGTTGTTGTGCACGTCAGTCATACTCTGAATGTTGTTGTGACGTCAGTTAAACTCTGAATGTTGTTGTGCACGTCAGTCATACTCTGAATGTTGTTGTGACGTCAGTTATACTCTGAATGTTGTTGTGCACGTCAGTCATACTCTGAATGTTGTTGTGCACGACAGTCATACTCTGAATGTTGTTGTTGTGCACGTCAGTCATACTCTGAATGTTGCTGTGCACGTCAGTAATAATAATAATAAGCTCATTAAATAGGCGCTTTATCCCAATTGAAAATCGGCTCAAAGCGCCGCCGCGAACTGAACCCAACAAGCACGCTCATGTGAATCACGCTCATTCACTCACACACTGTACGCAAACACAGAACATTCACGTGGTGCTAAGGGCAAGCTCAAGCGAGCTACTGAAGTTTTTGGAAATTCAAAATCGTTTGTATTTGAAATTTGATTAAGTGGGCTGAAGCTGATACCAAAGTGGAGGGGGAGGAAGAGCCGGAGTACCCGGAGAAAGAACCCCCGACGGTCCGCCCGAATTAACGGTGACACTTACTAGAGGATAAAAATCCGACGCCGGAACCCGTAATCGAACCTCGCACCTTTAGCATTGGTGGCAGGCGCCTTAACCACTGCGCCACAGACCGCCCCAGTCATACGTCAGTCATACTCTGAATGTTGCTGTGCACGTCAGTCACACTCTGAATGTTGTTGTGCACGTCAGTCATACTCTGAATGTTGTTGTTGTGCACGTCAGTCATACTCTGAATGTTGTTGTTGTGCACGTCAGTCATACTCTGAATAGGCAAGATGGCGGCCATGCAACACCTCTCTGCCGCCCGCTCCGGCAGAAATAGTCGCCACCCGCAATATTTTAGCAGTCATTGTGCCTTCGTTGATATATGATGTCGGGCCCTGCAATGCTACATCATGACTGGTGTTTCTGTTTGATGACTTTTGTGAATTTGTTGTGCTGTGGCTGTTAAATGGCTTCAGTCTCAGTCACAACGGTAGTTTCCTTCGCCGTTAGTGCAATGCTGGTAGTTTACACACGCCGGCTGATAGTTTGTTAGTCAGTACCATGGAAATCGGATCTCAGAAGAACAGCGCGCATTATGCTGTGGCAAAGAACCAACGTGCTTTTCTCCTCTTAGTAGTCATCTCAGGAGTGACTCTTCCCACCAGAGGAGTGGCGTGCATGCAGCGAAGCGAGTGCCAGCAGGCTTCGGGCCCCCATATTCCAGCCGAGAGATGTGATGACGGACACTTCCCCGACACAGTGACTGTGTTTTTTTACAACACTTAACAGCGTGTGCATGTGTGTACTGTGGATTAGGAACAACGTGCTTTACATGTTAATGTTGTAGTTTTATTATTATTGCTATATATATGATTAAGATGTGGTGACTGTTTATGCCGGAGCGAATGTCTGTCCGCCGCTGATCTATAACGACGGGCCCCCAGATAGCAACTGTGGAAGTATAATTTGTCTTTTTGTTTTGTTTATGCGGTTGTTCTTTTTTTTATTTTTTTTTAAATTTTAATTAAACTTCCAATTCCCGTGGCAAACAGAACAATACCCCCTACAGAACATCCAGCTGAAACTGCACCCACAGTCATAGATGTGTTTTGAACAAAATTAAAAACCGTCTTATATCGTCTTTTACATCTGGAGTATTTTGCTTCTTCTCCTTCCAGATATTTCAATGCATCTGTAATATTATTTAATTGGAATGCATCTGCCTGTAATGTTTTATCAGGTGCAATTGGCGCATGTGGATCAATCGTCACAAGTGTCTCAGGTGCAAGCATTGGTAGTTGCGGATAGAAGTTCACCATTTTTTTTATTCACAAATATTTTTTTTTATTAAATCAGTGATTACATTTTGCAACTCTTCAAGAGTATATAATTTGCTAGCATAATAAAATGAAACAAGATCTATGTGTTCCAGTTTTATGTAATTTAGAAAAACGAAAGTTGTTTTATCTATTACTATCTTAACAGCTGGAATACTGCTTGATACTTCTATATCTGTGCCTTTTCTAATAACATTAAAGACCTTTGATGACTCTGACACTGTGCTATCCCATGTAAGTTTGCTTCCCTGTGCAATTTCAGCCTCTTTGACAGAAGTTACAGATCTCAAGATAATTTCAAATACTATTGTCACTTCTCTAGCTATGGTAAAGTTTGCTGGTGAAAACACAACTTCTGTATCTGATCTGCCTTTTCTATGCATAAGAAGATACCGTTGTTTCTCATAATCTTGCATCTTTAGTTTATCTCTGCTATTGTCTGGGGCAAAACTTGGAACAAGGCTTACAATCAGCGGCCCAGAGTTAACAACTTTTCTGAATACTAAAGCACCTTCATCATCAGCATATACATAAGGACTAATAAATTCAAACTTTATGTCCCAATCAATTGTTGGTGCTGGCATAGGCACAAGCAAAACTACCCACTTATTACTCACATGTTTTAAGTTGTAGATTGCATTATTCATAGGAATAAGTACAGTGAAATCATGCAGCTGACCAAGTTTAGGAATCGGCCTTTCGCCGTCTTTCATGTCATCGATTAATTTCTGCTTTAACATGCCAAAAGAATCAAGTTCAAAACCATATACATTTCCCACCTCTCCCTCCTTTTCAAAATCCTGCACATCAGCCAAATCTTTCAACTTTGTTACTGGACAGGCAACTGGTATAATTCTCGGCTTTGGACCAAGACCACTCATTTTATTTAACAAAAATAAAATTATTTAACTTCCAACATAACACTAAAATCATGCATCACAACTGGTTTGTCATCCTGATTAGTTACAGATATACACAGTGATTCAAAGAAACTGAAACCTAATTTCTTAAACTGTAAACTAGGAAATCTAAAAACTACACTTTCACAATAAGGGGCAGTTCCAGTCGGCAAGCATCTCAACAAAGTTGAAGTTGAAGGTTTTCCATTGTGAACATTTTCAGTTGTGTTTAGTTCTTTCAAATAAACATTTAGCACTGTGTGTACTGACAAATGGACAAGATATCGTCCAGTTATTTTATCTCTCTTTTTTTTTTTGGTGATAGTAGACGCCCGAATGGTAATAATGATGATGTCCAATCTTCATTTGGAAGTGTATCTAAAAAAAAAACAAGTAACCTTCCAAGACTAATTGATAATGAATACTGTTTATCGTTTGGAAATTCTAATGTAAGAAGTAAGTTAGCTGGATTTAAAGTTGCTTTTATTTTAAATTTAATTTTTAGCCATTCAGCTAAAGTACAAAAGTCATAATACCCAGATCGTAAAGTATCACCAATCCTTATGCCATCAGCTACAAAATAACGTATATCGTCTGTTACATTAAACCACTTTACTGTGTAGAACATTTCATGGATAGCTACAGCCTTGCTACCATCACGATTATCAATACCATTAGTTAACCACACTGGTTTGTTTGTGTCAAGATTTGTTATGGTAATAAACATTTTTATTATCATAAAAAGCACAATAGAATTTAAATCCCCAACAAGCGTCACTACAAACTCATTTCAATTTAATGTGGATGCCAAGTACAATGTTGCACCAACTTATGACCAGAAAATAATTCAACTAAATCAGCTTGATATAGCCGTGTCCGAACAAGATTTATTTCAAGTGAAAGTACCCAATCCCTTTGACCAATATCTAAACCCTCCAATAACAGATGATGCAACTGCAAGAATGTGGTCTTCAAGCCCACTACAGATGTTTCAAAACCAGCTTAACTTTGCTATACTATGTTCAACTACAGGCTGTGGTGTTTCTTTTACAGACCATTTGAATCACTCAAACAAACTGATCAGGTCTGTCTATCATTTCCACACGTATTACCAGCTTAGAAGAATACTGTCAGAACTCCATACCCCACTGCCCACTGAATCCAGTTTCAACAGGTATAACAACCCCATGGATATGAAAGCGTTTGAACGGATATGTAATGAATTTAACATCAGCCCCGGGTATGACTTTACTCAAAAACTTGATGATCACAATGGCATGGGTACATTGTATTATGCCATGAGTCACAGACAATACCCACAAGATTACTATCCCGGTTACACCTCATTCTCGACAAAATCTGAAGTCTGGTTGGGCTCAATAGAACAGAAACATTCTAATGTGTGGTCCACATTTGTCTTAGACAGGAGTGACAGGTTTACGCAAGCGGGAGTCGAGTGCATAAATGAGTCAATCAGAACATATGTGTGGTGTATACTAGGTGCACAATCATTAACAAAATCAAACATTTTAAACGGGAGTGGAAAATTTGAAGAACAAAAACAGTTTCTTGCTAACCTAGAAGATTCAGTAAACTCAGTTGTTGATCTCCCATCTAGCATACAACGCTACCAAGACGTTCTCAGATATGCCAGATCGAAAGTTGACGTTGTAGTTGGCAGTGGATATTACATGTTACCATCTGACCTTCAACTCCAAATGGGGACAATAAAAAAATATAATAACGAAATAATTGTTGCAGGTGTTGGTAAAAAAATTCGGACTCAATCAATCAGTAAACTTGAGGGCAACAACCACACACCTCTTGCGTCAACAGACATTAAAACCATTAATAATGCCTGTACAGACAGTAACAACTCCAGCCCCAGTACCCATACAGGCAGTACAGTCAGTCCCAGTCCTTTCTGTAAACACACTTGAGTCAGAGAGAACTGCATTGGTAATAGGTCTTACTGGATTAGGGATATTACTTCTTTACTTGTTTCATTAAATATCCTGTGATTAACCCCCCTATTGTAACCAAAAAGACCCACACATGTTCTGCCATAAAGCCTACTACTTTTGCTGCAGTATTGATAAGCCAACTGACAACTGTGCCTATTATGCCAGGCAAAGCATCCATTGCTTTCACAGCCAATTTCTTAAGCAAGTCTGAAATATGAGACAACTGTTTTTTTTACCCACGTCTGTAAATCTTTTGGGTCAGTTGGGGCTGGTGGACTTGGTGGGCCTGGTGAAGAGCGCCACCACCACCACCACCTCCAACTCCAGAGACAGCCAATACAACAGTACTGATAATAAATCCAAGAGCAGTAATTAAACTTGCAATTGTGATACCCTGCTCTCTGAAAAGTGTTTTCAATCTCTCAGCCAAGGTTGTTTTCTCTAATCCTGTTGACCTCTGTTTTCAGTTTTTCTCTTCCAATACTAATCGCTTCTAACCCTCCTGATCTTTCTATCTGCAAATCATTTAATGTGTTGTATTCTTTCTTTTATTTCTGTGTCAAGATTCCCATTGTCTGCGGTAGCCAGTTTCTCTTTTTCACGTTCTATGTGTTTATCAAGCTCACCTAGTTTGGCTACATTATTTACCATCTCACCTCTTATTGTCTGCAGTGATTTATCCAAGCTGATAATCTCTCGCATTGACAAAGGTGGGTCTTCTATTGTTTTCATAGCGTCATTTATTTGTCCTTCGGTAAATGATGTTTCTTGTATCACTGTGTTTGCTATTTCTGGCAGCCATGTTACTGCTGCCATTTCAATTTCTTGTCCTGTTGGTAACCTTGTTGCATGTCGTGAAGAGCGCTAACAATTTGTCCTGTAAGGACCGTGACAGCTTTGAAGACTGTCTCAGAGAGAACAACGTAATACCATCATCACCATCATCATCATCAGTCCCTTGCCCGATTTGGGCGTTGGGGGGACTGAAAGGCAGCAGCAACAGACAGTGCTTTCCACTGAGTTCTATTTTGGGCAGTGGCAAGCAAGTCTGGCATCTCGAGTTCGGTCCATTCTTTTATGTTTGCGACCCAACTCTTTCTCTGACGACCTCGCCAGCGGCTTCCTTCGAGAGTGCCTTGGAGGATAGTCTTGGACAGGGTGTTGTGTCGGGTCACGTGGCCAAACCAAGCAAGCTTGCGCCGTTTCACGGTTGCCAGAAGGGGTTCATGTGGGCCCACCAGGGAAGTGATGATGCTCCGTACATATTCGTTGGTCTTGTGCTCGCGGTACGAGATGCGGAGCAACTTCCTTAGGCACTTGTTCTCAAAGGCCTGGATTTTCTTTTCTGAGTCTGCGAGCAGTGTCCAAGTCTCACAGTCGTAGAGTAGAATAGACACTATCAGGGACTTGTAAAGCCTGTACTTAATGGTGAAGCTGATGGAATTACTTTGCCAGATCCTGTCCAGCTTGGCCATTGCGGATGTTGCTGTACCTATCCTGATGCGGATCTCTGCTATGCAACTACCGTCTTTGGACAAGGTGGCTCTCAAGTACTTGAAGCTATTGACCTCTTCTAGCTTCTGGCCATTCATGTGGATGTTGCTGCTGCTGTTGCTTTTGGTGTTGATCATCACTTTGCTTTTATCCGTACTGATCTCCATGCCATAAGACTCTGCGCTACTTGAAAGTTTGTCTGTCAGGTTTTGAAGCTCACTATTGCTGCCTGCCATGAGGTCAATGTCGTCTGCGAATCGAAGATTGCACAGGGATCTGCCACCAATAGAGATTGAAGTATGGTGGTCGTGGAGGGTTTCCTGCATGATCTTCTCCAGGAATATGTTGAAAAGGACAGGAGAGAGCAGGCATCCTTGACGGACACCGATCATCGTCCTGAAGAACTCGCCTGACTGATTGTTAATACCAAAATAAGCATGAACGCGACAATGTAAAAAACAAACTGAAATCAACTAAGCATCTAAAGCTTATTTTAAAGACAGATCAGCCCACAGGGTATGAGTTAGTAAATTAATTTATTCTTTTGTTTTGTCCATAAAAAAGGATGGATGGACAAATCATGCAAGTGACTGATGTTACAGAGAGCTTCAGATATATCCAGCACTATGAAGAGTTAAGAACACATTAGAAAAACCCTTTCACGTTTGATATAAACCCAATAACGGCACCAGCGGTGATATATGCAGCATATAATGTGACTTTGGATTATGTTGATGAGCTTCCAGATGTGGAGTGCAGGACAGTTGATTTTAGGACACCTACCTATAAAGTTAATGATACCAACTGTGACTGCTTGCGCTGGTTAGAGGAACTTTGTTATAACATATTTAAACAACTACGTAAACTAAATGTTTATATTAACAGTGTTACAGTTAATAAAATGGTATTACACATACAGCGCCAGTGTTAAATATTTTTCTATTATTATTTTGTTGGTCAAATAAAAATGATGGACAATGCAATTGATGTTACAGACAGCTTTAGTTATATCCAGCGCTTTGATCAGTTAAGAACAGATTTCAGACAACCGGACATAACACCAATATCATCACCAGCGATGATATATGTGTCATATAATATGACTTTAGAATTATTAGAAGAGCTACCATTTGTAGAGTACATGCCTGTTGATCTCAAGACACATACCTTTGAAGTTGATGATCAGTGGTTTGAGACAGTGTGTGAACAAATATTCAAACAACTATGCAAACTAAATCTGTTTATTGTTGGTGTTACAGACAATAAAGTGGTATTACACAAGGTGTAATTTTTTTCTAATTATTTTTTTGTCGGACAAATAAAAATGACGGACAATGCCCAAAGCTCGTTTGGTTTGTCAGGCTTAAGAAATGTGTTTCACACAACAGACTTAGCTATATCGAATACTTACAATGTCTATGAATCAATACAAAACTCTTTTTTTTCTGTTATATAAGACAATCTCCTTTCCAGCAGTGTAAAGATTCAGGTTGTTGCCAAAATAGAATTTACTAGAGTAGACGGTGAAGTGATTGTATCGTATATCTCGACAAGACAACATACAGTCAATTCAAGAAGAGAATTGGAAAACGTGTTTAGATACAGACTGTTGCCCGACTTTCTTGAAGAAATTGACAGAGCAAGAATGAAGGGGTCTGGTTGGCATGAAGGCTGTGTACATGAATTACAATTGAAGCAGTCAAGGTATCATCCTATATTAGGTAAATCATGGCTGCCACTGCCAACTGAGGCTGCAGAAAAAAAAGCTGTCAATCAATATTCAGAACAATGATATTTTTTGTTTCATGTGATGTGTGCTTGCTAAACTACACTTTGTAAAACCAAAACCTGAACGTGTATTTAACTATACCAAATTTGTAAGCGAACTCGATTTCAGTGGCATAGATTTCCTTGTTAAAATAGAAGATATAGACTTGTTTGAAAAACTAAATCCTGGCATATCTGTAAATGTGTATGTGTGGAATAATGAGTCTGTTGACAAGTTACAACCCATTAGAGTATCACCACATGCTCCAACCTATGGACAGCCAGAAGATAAGCATGTTGACATGTTATTAATAGGCGATAATGATAACTTTCACTACACTATTATCAGGAGATGTCACGTCTAATTCATGGACATACAACAAGACACAATAGCAAACAGGAAGTGTGTAAAAGATGTTTACAAATGTTTTCTTCTATTGCAGTGGCACACAAACATGTTTTGCACTGTATGTCAGCTGATGACATTCAAACTGTACTTAAGTATCCAGATCCTGGTAGTGAAGTATATTTGAAGAGCCATGGGAATCAGCAAAAGCTGCCGTTTGTAGTGTATGCTGATTTTGAATCACTGGTTGTACCATATGAAGGACCTGTTCCAGAATCATTACCAAAGACTGTAAAGTTGAGTGACCAAGTGGTGTGTTCTTTTGGATATATTCTTGTTAGGTCAGACGGACAGCATTCAGAACCTGTTATCTACAGAGGCAAAAATGCAGCATGTCTGTTTTTAACAGAAATGAGACATCTGTATAGTCAGGTAGTACAATATCTCACAACATGTCAGATGCCTTTGTTGATGACAGAAAAAGACAAACGGAATTTTGATACAGCAGAGACATGTTGGATTTGTGAACAACTTCTGGGAGATGATAAAGTTCATGATCATGACCACATAACTGGTCGCTACAGAGGTGCTGCACATAACAATTGTAACTTGTTATTAAAAAATAGATCCTAAGACATACAAACTGCCAATCTTTTTCACAATCTCAACGGATATGATTCACACATTATCATGCATGCCGTAGATGAGTCTTACAAAAACATTAGTTGTATTGCACAGACAACTGAAAAATATTTGACTTATAGATTGGACAACAAATTATCATTTTATGACTATGCAACATTTGTATTTAGGTCTTGCTAGTCTGGCAGATGGACTGACTGAGTATCCAATAACGAGTAAATATTTTGAGCCAGACTTGATTAAGATAGGTGTGTCTGTACGAGTACATTGATCACTGGGTTGTGTTTGAGGAAAGGAGACTGCCATCAAAAGAGAAATTTTATTCTACCTTGAATGGTAAAGGTATTTCTAACTCTGATTACCAGCATGCACTTGATGTATGGGGCAAACTAGGGTGTCAAACGATTGGTGACTATCATGACCAATACTTGAAAGCTGACGTTTGTTTGTTAGCAGATGTATTTGAAAGTTACCATGAAAAGGGTTTGTTGCACTACAGTCTTGACCCTGCTTGCTACATAACTAGTACTGGCATGACATGGGATGCATTTTTGAAATCCAGTAAGATATTTATAGACCTGCTGTCTGATTGTACAATGGGTGAAATGGTGGAACGTGCATTGAGGGGAGGCATTAGTATAGCCGCAAACAATTATTCCAAAGTCAACAACAAATATCTGGACGGCCTTGACTTTGACCCCTCAAGGTCAAGGTCATTCATTACCTACGTGGATGCTAACAATTTGTACGGCTGGGCGATGTGTGAGTTATTACCCTTGAAAAACTTTTGTCTGCATGATTTGTCACAGTATGACATAACACAGTTATCAAACTATATTATCAATCATGACCGAAACGATGCGAAGGGTTGGATCTTTGAAGTAGACCTGGAGTACCCACATCATCTACATGATTACCACAATGATTATCCATTGGCTTTTGAGAAAATGAGTTTGATGGAGAAAAAAGAAGACACTAAACTTGTGCCAAATCTGAATGACAAATTCAATTACGTTCGTCACTATCGCTTGCTGCAGTTTTACATCAGACATGGGTTAGTACTAAAAAAAGTTCACAGAGGTATTCAATTTGATCAGAGTGCTTTTATGAAAGATTACATAATGAAGAACACAACATTGCATGCGAGAGATGGCAACACTGCATTTGACAAAGACTTGTTTAAGCTTATGAACAATGCCTGTTTTGGCAAGACGATGGAAAATCCTCATCACCGCAAAGATGTGAGAATAGTCACAACTGAATTGGGTGCAATTAAACTTACAGGTAAGCCACAGTACACAGGGTACAAAGAGTTTCATTCATCATTGTATGCAGTGTCACTCAAAAAAAAAAAAAAAAAAGATTGTTAAACTGGACAAGCTAGTATTCATAGCTATGGCAATTCTTGAGTTGTCAAAACTGTTGATGCTTGAATTTTATTATGATTACTTTAAACCAAAGTATCCTGAGTGTTGACTGCTATACACTGACACTGACTCTATGGTCATTGATATGCCTACTGAAGACTTTTATGAAGACATGAAAACAGTTACACATGCATGACACGTCTGTCTATCCAAAAGATCACCCGCTGTACAGCACACAAAACAAGAAAGTACCTGGAAAGTTTAAAGACGAACTGAATGGTGTGCCGATAGTTGAGTACGTTGGACTGAGATCAAAAATGTATTCTATACTGCACCAAAAAGAAAGTCAGTCGAAAGCCAAAGGTATAAAAAACAGCAATTAAAAATAAGACATTCGTCATGAGCATTACAAGCAAGTTTTAGATGGAACATTAATGCCTGATTATCCAAACAAGTCACTGAGATCAAACAAACATAATCTTGAAATGATCCAAACACACAAAAAGTCCCTTGCATAAGGGGACACAAAACGAGTGTTTCATAGTAAAGAAAAAGCTTACACGCCTGGGCATTACAGACTTAAGTTATCTGAAGAAATAGCCGATGAACTCGTCGATGAATTAATCAACGAGTTAGTTGTTGAAATGAGTAACAGTGTCTAGAGGAATAATCTGTAATTCTTCTCTGACAAATGCCCTCTGCAGGGCTGGTTCATACAGATAATATATTGACGCGTCAGCCCCGGGGACTATTTTTTTTATATTGTGTACAGACATAGACCAAATGGGGTCGGTTGCCCTACGTCTGACGTCTTTTTCTGATTCTCCAGGTTGATATAGATATATCACCTGTTTTGTAAATAAACTTGTGTCTGGCAGTGTTGTTTTTAACACTGTGTCTGACCCTGACGGTATTGATTTCAATTTAATAGTGTTGGCGGACTTAGACTGGCCTTCATTATTCATTGCTTTTATCACAGACGGTAATCTCTTTACCCACTCAGTGTTACATGTGTCATGCATGAGTTCCTTAGAATGCTGATAGTTGAAAAGTCTTTCTGATAACTGTTTGTTAAAGTTCTCTACGATTGCCTGAGATCTGTGAACACCTGGAATGCCGCACCACACTAGCACGCCATGCTTATCAAATAACTGATTAATTGCACCTTAGAATTCTGATCCATCATCAACCTGCACAAGTCTGGGAAATTTTAAAGGGCCTCGACTATATATCTTTGTTAATGCTGTAGCAATGGTGATAACATTCTTGTCAGTTATGGGTTCGGCGTCTTTGTACCTTAAAGCAATGTCAACGACAGTCAGTAAATACTTGTATCATTTCTTTCTTATTGTATCATGTGGAAGAAACAATAGATTCATTTGATGTGTGTCATTTGGTGTTGTGTTTTGAAAATGAGGACGTGTTATTTTTCTTGGCACAGGGAGATATATTTGCCAAATTGCTTGTCTCTGTAACCATTGTTTAATTCTGTCCGGTGTTACATCACCGCCCACGGCCACATGTAATTTTTGAATCGCGGTGTTTCCCTTCCAATATCCAATTGGGGAGTAATATATTTTTGATAGTTTATTTTCAACGCTGGTCATTTCTTCTAGCAATATAAAGTCCAGTAAAAAATACAAATGTCATTCCCACTAGAAAAAAGATTATTTCTCTGTTTCTTTGTTGTGTGCTTGGTTGGAAATAGTCGCTAAGTTTTGGTTTTGGGGTAGACATGTCATTACCCATAACGAGAAAATATTCACGGATTGCATCATCGGCATTAGAAAATGTATGTTGTGCATGATTTTCTAGTTTAAGTTTTTCATTGATAAAATCAAGTTTTTCTATTCTATTCTTTTCGTAATCCTGCTGGGCTTGTGCTAATTTTTCAGATGCTTCATTGTGTCATTTCATTTCTTCTGCAGATTCCTCTCTACTCACTTTTGAAAAGAGATAGTTTTATCCAGTGAATGCCAGGGCATTGACCATCGCGCCCCCAATTATTATGGCTAAAGTTGCCATACTTTTTTTTTAATTTACATAGAAACATTTTCAGGAATAATTCCCTGTTTGATGAGAAAGTCTGTTGTCACAATCGATGGTGTTACAATTGTTATTAGCTTAGCACTGTCTTCAAAATCTAATCTACTCAAATCAGCAGATTTCATTTTGAGAAGACTTTTCCCAAGCATAGAGTAAGCTACGGCTAGTCCGCGTATTATGGCAGAGTGATAGACAAGGTTCATTAAGTTCTTTGAGTTGCTCATTTTCTAACGCAATAAAAATTAAAATAATATTTTTATTCACTGTATTAAAAATGGGTCCATGGCTTTGGGTGTTACTGGTAATGTGGCGATTTTTGGTTTTGTTTTTGGAATGTCTATTGTTTTGGACACTGTTCGAGTCTGTGGTTTGTATTTTTTTAATAATTGGTAAACTACGTAACCAAATCCGACAACAAATCCAGCAACTATATAATTTGTTATTTGAGGGTCAGGGTTAGACTGGGTTGATAGTCTTTCACTTTGATGAGGGTGTGATTGTGTTGGTCCTGAAGGTAGTGACACTGGTGTTGTTGACGGTCCTGGGAGTCCTGATGGTGGGTCAGTTACATGAGCCTTTTCTGTTAATGCTTGAAGCTGTAATTTATTTTTGTCTGTTCCATTCGGCTACTTTTTTTCCAGCCTCTACCCTTCCTGGACTTTTTGGTTTAGTGATCGTTTGAACCTGCGTCGAAACAGGGTTCTATTGTGGAGTCGTCTGGTTCTCGTCCATTTAGTCCACTCGGTCCATCCTTTTCTTTTTCTATAAAATTTATTTCGAAAAATCAATATGGCTCCCAGTAACAAGCAAAGTTACCACAGGTGCAAGGTAATTGCCAAACTTTTAAAACATGACGCATGCTAATTTGCTGATTGAACTTGAAACAATAGGGTTGCTTTCAATGTCGTGTGATAGACTGTCAGTGTCTACAGGTAGAAGTGACTCACTGCTTTTGTGTATAGACAGATAAGAGATCAACTTAAATCCCTAGTCGTTAGTGAAGCGATGTGATTTTCATATTTGGAGTGTAGTTTAATTAACTCGTCATCGGTGAGCGATTCTATATCTTCTGTCATGTATTGTTTTCTGGGATAAGCTTTGGATTTGCCTGAAACAACTTTAGACAGAAGCCGCTGTTTTTTAGAGTCTAAGTCTTTGTTTCCTACAGTGCTGATATCGTTTGGAAGAAGTAATTCGTCTTGGTTCATTTTATAATAATATAAAGAAAAGTAAAACACAAAACAAAATTTGTTATCAAGCAAAATCACGTTTTTCTAAAACGTTACATGAACAGTAACTTCATACATTTACCACCACTCAGCTATATAGTCAGTAACTTTTTAAGTTTACCCAAGGATGGTCTTGTCTGTCCTGTAAGGGTTATTATCATCTCATAGGTGGGTTTATGAATGACATGCTTCACATATTAAGCGACCCTTGCCACTCTAACTAGCTGAGACAAGAGTAACTTAAAACAATAAATGTGTTGCGTGTTGTCGTTCACTTTTATTCAGTCTCTGTTTAAAACCTATTGGCATACCTTGGGGTCACCATTGTGATATTATGAATACAGTTTCAGTCAAGACATAACGTATACTGTTTATTATCAAGTGCCAGTTGGCACTCACTTGACAGTAAACTTGAATTGCCTTACGAATCAAATGTGGTGTCATGTGCAGTGACCCTGTCCCTTAAAGCAAACATACCTGACAGAGTACTGCCGATTAACTCACTTGGCACCCTGGCCAAGTGAGAGCCAAGTGGAACATCATACGTTACATACAGGTTGCAATACCATACGCGGCATGTGCCGCGGCATGTGCCGCACCATTCGCGGCAAGTGCCCACCATATGCGGCATGTGACGCACCAAATGCAGCATGTGACGCACCATACGAGGCATGTGCAGCGTGTGCAGCAAGACCATACGCAGCATTTGTGGCAAGACCATACACAGTAATGCCATATGCCATAGAGCAAAAATACAGTCAAACCCCCACACAACAGAACCTGTTCAACCAAACGTTGGGCTACAGGAGATTGCTTTCAATAATAAGAAACGGGTACTTATACATATCGCTGGTGCTCAAAAGGTTTTAGTGCATATTGTGTTGAGTGGTACATATTCTTTTATGTTTTCCATGTTTTAATTCAACGTAGGCGGGTTGTGTGCCGAGTTTTTTTAGCGGCTATGAGTCATGTTGCTATGAATCATGGTCGTAAAAGAGTGAATTGGTCATTAGCACTTTTTTTCTTTTAATTAACAGTGGTTGTTTAGGTGTTGACAAAGACAATAGTTATAGAGAGAGAAGAATAGAGATTTGAAAATAATCAGATCAATAATGCCGCACTGATCATGATCGCCATTTTTTAAAATTAACAGGAATGTTTTGGTAATGGTGGGGACGTGATGGGGGGGGGGGGGGGGGTCAATGATTTTTTATTTAAAATGGCGTGATTTATAGATCGATGCCGCATTATTGATTTGATTGGTTTTCAAATCTCATATTATATATCTCTTCTGTTGTATGTTGTACTTTCTAGCGTAGTTAGCATGGAATTAGTTATTGGGATTTAACGCCGAGCGAGTGACTAGGGCTATTTCACTATTTAGCATAAGAGTTGTCAATATCGGAGGTGAGTCATGTGGTGACGTGTAAATATGTATCCAGTTCCAAATCTGGTTCCTAACCTAATCCAATGGTGGTACTAAAAGTGGAGGCTGACTGTGTCACTCCACCTTATGGGGCTACGACGCCGTACCTGGGTGCCTTCGCGAGTGTCGCGGCACGCCTCTTATTTAGTCAGGTCAGGTCGTCCCGTTTAATTATTTCCAACTTGTTTAAGCAAATTTTGTTTTGCGTATAATCTCGTAAAGAACATTGTGAGATTTATTTCGTCTCCTCGTAGCGACAGTATTGTGAGAGGAGCTTTGTCACAGTAAACGTAAAGGTTTTGATTGTATTATTTAAAGCAGCCTGTGTTTCGGAAGGCCTTATCACGGAAGCAAGAGCGTCGAGCTGAGCTGAGCTTAACGGTTGTGCTTGCGGCGAGAAGGTCCAGTGACGTGAACTATATTGAGTTTATTCAACTTTCAGTCATGTTAAGTTAAGGACATTTGCTCCCTTTGTATACGTGATATTGTTTATTCTGAAGCGTTGCTAGTTAAAGGAGCTTTGTTTATTCTGAAACGTTGCTAGTTAAAGGAGCCTTGTTTATTCTGAAACGCTAGTTAAAGGAGTCTTGGTTGTTCTGAAACATTGTTAGTTAAAGGAGACTTGTGCTGTGAGTGTTTAGTTTGCGAAAGCTTTAGTTTGATTCGAACTTGTCATTTGTGATCCCCCTGGGGAGTTTCAGTAGCTTACGGATTATTTTTATTTTTCTCGATCTTCACTTGTGTTTTAGTACGCATATTTGGTTCATCATATAGTTGATCTTGTGCTGTTTGAAGAATTGTTACTTAAAGAGCCACGTGCTGTAAGGGACTCTTCATGGAAGCAAAGGCATAGCTAGTCTAACTGACATTAGCGATTGACACTTGTGCTTCCAGCGGGGTCCAGTGGCTGTTGATTTAAGCTTTTCAGATTGAGATTTCGTTTGTATCATTAAGGATAGTCGTTATTTAATATTAGTTTAATTAAATCTGTTTTGGTATTTTATTAGAGATATTTGGTTATATATTAGTTTTTACAACCTTTTGTATTTTAGGGACATTTAGTTTATTATATATTTTGTTATTTTGTATTGTGTAAGGGATATTTGGGGTGGGGAGTTTGGATGTGTGTGAGTGTGAATGTGATGCGTAAGTGCGTGGTTAGGATTGAGTGAGAATAGATGGCTGATTGTTAGGGTTACATGTAATAAACTGTCGTCGTCAAAGTTCATCTGGTGTTTGTGTTAGGTTTGTGTTAGTGTGGGTTGGGTGTAATCTCGAGTGCTAGCGCTCGTAGTTCGCGCCCCAGAAGCGGAGTCGTGACATTAAGAGCATTTCTAAAGGCGATTTTGCGAACCGTTAAATTATTCTGACGTGCACAACAACAACATTCAGAGTATGACTGACGTGCACAACACCAACATTCAGACTATGACTGACGTGCACATCAACATTCAGAGTATGACTGACGTGCACAACAACAACATCCAGAGTATGACTGACGTGCACAACAACAACATTCAGAGTATGACTGACGTGAACAACAACAACATTCAGAGTATGACTGACGTGCACAACAACATTCAGAGTATGACTGACGTGCACAACAACAACATCCAGAGTATGACTGACGTGCACAACAACAACATTCAGAGTATGACTGACGTGCACAACACTAACATTCAGAGTATGACTGACGTGCACAACAACAACATCCAGAGTATGACTGACGTGCACAACAACAACATTCAGAGTATGACTGACGTGCACAACACTAACATTCAGGGTATGACTGACGTGCACAACAACAACATTCACAGTATGACTGACGTGCACAACAACATTCAGAGTATGACTGACGTGCACAACACTAACATTGAGAGTATGACTGACGTGCACAACAACAACATCCAGAGTATGACTGACGTGCACAACAAAAACATTCAGAGTATGACTGACGTTCACAACAATATTCAGAGTATGACTGACGTGCACAACAACATTCAGAGTATGACTGACGTGCACAACAACAACATTCAGAGTATGACTGACGTGCACAACAACATTCAGAGTATGACTGAGGTGCACAACAACATTCAGAGTATGACTGACGTGCACAACAACAACATTCAGTACGATTGACGTGCACAACAACAACATTCAGAGTATGACTGACGTGCACAACAACATTCAGAGTACAACATTCAGAGTATGACTGACGTGCACAACAACATTCAGAGTATGACTGACGTGCACAACAACATTCAGAGTATGACTGACGTGCACAACAACATTCAGAGTATGACTGACATGCACAACAACATTCAGAGTATGACTGACGTGCACAACAACATTCAGAGTAATAATAATAATAATAATAATGAGTATTTATAGTAGCGCTTAATCTTACTCAAAAGCTCTAAGCGCTTTACAATCTGTACACAAAAATAAAAATACAATGACATATGCACATAACAAACAAAGCACAATGCCCGAACACACCACTTTTACAATAAACTAAACAACAATACATACATAATAATTTATATTCTAATTAACATTCAGTCTAAACAAGGAGGATTGCAGAACTACAACTAAGGCATCAAACACTGGCAGTTATTCAAAGTAAAGCTTGAAGAGGTGAGTTTTCAACGACCTCTTGAAGTCAGAGACAGACTCACTGTTTCTGACCTCAAGAGGAAGTGTATTCCATAACACTGGGGTTGATAAACAAAAGTGCGCTGACCAAATGTTTCAGTTTGGACAGAAGGTACACACAACTTCCGTTTATCAGAAGAGGAGCGGAGCTCACGAGAGGGTGTATACACATGCAGCAAAGAGAACAAGTATTCTGGGCTGGTGCCTGAAAGGCAGTTAAAATAGATTGACATAACTTTGTATTGAATACGTGAGGACACAGGTAGCCAGTGAAGGGACTTCAAGATGGGTGTGACATGCTCAGTCTTACGGACTCTCACAACAAGCCGGGCTGCCCGCATTGTTCTGCATTTTTTGGAGGCGATCAATGAGATACTGAGGGCAGCCACAAAGCAAAGAGTTACAATAATCTAGCTTGGACAGCACAAATGCACAAACTAGTGTTTTAGTGGCTTCCAGGGTATGACTGACGTGCACAACAACAACATTCAGTACGATTGACGTGCACAACAACAACATTCAGAGTATGACTGACGTGCACAACAACATTCATAGTACAACATTCAGAGTATGACTGACGTGCACAACCACATTCAGAGTATGACTGACGTGCACAGCAACATTCAGAGTATGACTGAGGTAGATTTAGAGTGACAGTCAGCTGGTGGTTTTAACAGTGTGTTTACCTGCCACCCACCCAGCACTACCAGTACATTTAGGGTGACAGTCAGCTGGTGGTTCTAACAGTGTGTTTACCTGTAACCAACCCAGCACTACCAGTACATTTAGGGTGACAGTCAGCTGGTGGTCCTTTCTGTAGTAGTAGTAGTTGTGTCATTTTTCCTCACTGACAACCGATGATATACTTCTCGATGGCACAGATTATCGAGGCATTTTTTATAATGCACTTTTCAATCGCCTACGCCCCTGTGTGTGTGTGTGTGTGTGTGTGTGTGTGTGTGTGTGCGTTTGCGTGTGCGTGTGTGCGTGCGTGCGTGATCTGGTTCTAGTTGGTTCTACATTGCTTAGCGTCCCGACGGCAATAAGACTTTCTTAGGACGTGCCTGCACCGCTTGTGAAAACCAGTATATTGAATGTATGTCGCCAGCCGGTCTAATACGCTACATAAAACTAAGACCGTTTAGCAACACACTTCCAATAGCAAGAGCTACAGTTTGCGCAGACAGTAGGGAGAGTTTAAAAAAGAAAAAAGAAAACAGGTGAATGGACCAAGGGTAGACAGAAACACATGTCCCAGAATAGAGGGGAAAACCCACCCTGTGGGGCTGACCAGAGTGACCCTGACTCCACCCGTCCACCAGGGCAGACCCGGGTGGGGTGTGTGTGCGTGTATGCGCGCTTGTATGTCCCAATGTGGACAAATCCTCGGACCCTGACGGCCTCAGTGGCTCTGTGTGTGTGTGTGTGTGTGTGTGTGTGTGTGTGTGTGTGTGTGTGTGTTTGCGTATGTGGGTGCACAGAACCACTAATTTGGGTGACTTTCTTTACCATCCTTCTGGAAACTGGGTGTGTGTAAAATTCTGGGCGGCCAAGTCAGACACCCATTTTTTCTGAGGGTTGTTTCTGCATTATTTTTAATTCAAAAGTCAGAAAGGAAAAAAAAAATGGATGTCTCATTTTGGCAGGTTTACCTAATATTGTGTGCTTTAAACGCACTGGGCCAGTGTGTTACCGCGGAAGCAAGCATCGTTCGGCTGCGCTGAGTGAACTGAGTGGTTTCCCCTTCTATTGTCTCTCGTCCCGCCAAGTCGCCGTTCCATCAGGTAAGATTGTTTTTATGCAATATTTCTTAGTTAAAAGTACGCCCAAGTGTACTTCTTCAGCGCAGTAATTTAACTGAGATGCTCCCAATCAGATACAATTGCACAGTAGCCTATATGGACCCGTTTGGCCGAGAAAACTGAGTCTGCTTCGACCCGCATCTCAGCCTGCTGCTCAGCCCGTCAGTCTTGTAGTAACAGATAATAGAACCCCACGAATTTAACAAAAGCTTTCTTCTTCAACGAAAGGAATTTGTTCAATAACACATTACAAGGTCAATCTGTCACGCGATGTTTTTGTTGCTTTTTTTCTTCTTCTGACATGTGTGATTGTGAACGAAATGTAACTTTGCATGTTTGTATGCATGCACTGTTGAAACAAGATGGCACCAGATTTGAATCCTCGTGCACAAAAATACCTCGCGATTCGAAGAACAGACTTCCACGTATATTTTTTTTTTCGGATTTTGCAACTGAAGTGTCGCATTTTACTGTATTACCAGTTATTGTTCGTAGGGGGCAGGGGGTACTGCTGTAATTATGTATAATATCTGATTCAAAATGTTAATGGTTTACATGGTTGTATTTGACATGATTGCAGCAACACCGTTTTGGTCACACTCAGCACTTTCTGCACACACCCAGCGCCGGATGGCAGCAGGATGTCCAAACCCATCGGGATCTATGGAAGTGGACAAGCACGCCCCTTCCTGGCACATGACCAAGGCCCATGGCAAAATTAGTCAGCAGCAGCATGATGGTCCAGCGTCGTCTGTCGCAGAGGGTGGTCTGGTAGGAGGGTGCATAGACGGCAGCGGAATGCCCCCAATTACAAACTGGTAAGTGATTCTATGATCATCTTCATTTTATTGGCTCGCGTGCGAAGCAAAAGTGAGTTTATGTTCTGGGCCACTGGTCGTCTGTCCGTCCGTCCGTCTGCGTCCATGGTAAACGTTAACAGTGGCATTTTCTCGGAGCTTTTCAAGCCACATTCTTCAAGCTTGGCCCAAGGATACTTTGTGGCAAGATCTTTGTAAACATACCAATGTGAGTGATCTCTCTCAAAGGGTCTCGCGGGGTTGACAGATGTGTGAAAACTGCTTACATTTTCAGAAAACATGGATTTTGCTTTATTGTGCAAGGCCCCTTAAACCAAAATTGGGCTGCTTTTGTACTAATGCAGCTTTTTTTTCTTTCCTTTTCCAGTTGGCAAATGGAGCCTGGGATGAGCCTGAGACTGCCGAGAGTGCACGCGCATCGCAATACAAGGACAGTGATGACGAGGAGTTTGTTCCTGGCTCGAGCTCACAGGATTCAGACGGTGCGTCGCCATCAATCTCTGGGGTCTCTGACACAGACAGTATTGTATTGAATATGTTCGATTTCAAAGTGGCTGTTTCAGGGTGGGCAGGTGTCAGTGAAGCAAGTACCAGCAAGGTGCAGTGTGCGTTAGGGGATGAATTAGGGGGTGGCAATGACAATGTGGATAGGCAGAAGGAACATGATGTTGGGGGTGGGGAAAGAGCGCTTACCAAAGAAACGGGTGTGCACGTGTCACAGAGAGGGAAAGGAAAGTACAAATGGGACAAGAAACATGCATGCAAATTTTGTGGCAAGCTTGTTTTGAAAATGAGCACGCACTTACACGATGTCCATGCAGATGAGGCAGATGTTGCTAAAATTTTGATGATAAAAAAGGGACTAAGCAGAGACGTCAAGCATGGATCAGAATACAAGATGAGGGAGATTACATGCATAATGTTGCAGTTCTTGAAAAGAAATCAGGATGTTTGATTCCTAAGTATCGCACCAAAACTAGTAAGGTAGACGACCTTCTCGCCTGTAGCCATTGCAAAGGGCTCTATCAAAAAAAGCTGATCTCTGTACACTCAAAACGTTGCTGTCAGAAACAAGGAGGGTTTCAGTTCACTAAGAGAGGTGAGGCTGCTCAACGTGGGCGGCTAATGCTTCCAATACGTTTAGACGTTGACTTTTCTTTCTATCATAAGGTTATAGCCAGACAGAGACAGGATGAGATAAGCCGTCTCATCAGAACTGACCCCTTGCTTTTGGAGTATGGAAAGAGATTATTTGACCGCAGGGACATTGAAGAACACACGGCTGGGCAAATCAGCTCCAGGATGCGGGAGTTAGGGAGACTATTAAAGATTCTTAGAGTCAGGTCAGAAATGAAAATCGCAAGTTTAAATGCTGTGGTCAATGCAGCTAGCTTTGATCATGTCGTACTGGCTGTAAAAGAGCTAGTAGAATTTGATGAGGACACACATCAGTTCAAAAAAGGCAATCTTGCAATGCGCATAGGCCATGCTTTGAAAACATGTTCACAGATCAAACAGTCGCTGGCATCCAAACAGCTTGGGAATGGTTCAGATGACAGGTGGCGACAGGAGCTCTCTGAGGCGCAGCGCTTTTACTCTGTCTTCACCGGGGACTGGTACGATTGTGTGTCAGCTACAGCAGCCCAGTCGGTCGGGAAAATGACCATGAACAAACCCAAGCTGATCCAATCATGTGAAGATGTGAGGAAGGTCCAACAGCTTCTTGAGACAAGGATGGTTCCGGAAGATTATCCGACAGTGGTTAAAGCAACTCTTTGCGCTGTATCACTTTTCAACCGAAAACGAGGGGGAGAAGTTCAGAGAATGAAGGTATCAGACTTCCAGAATGCTAAGATTGGATCGATCACCAATCAAGATATCTTGAAAGGTCTCACAGAGGTTGAGAAGAAAATGGTGACTCATTTTCAGTGAGTGGAAATCAGGGGCAAGTTTAATAGGAGTGTTCCCATTTTGCTGACGAAGAAGATGATGACAACTGTGGACAGAATCCTTCAAATGAGGCAATCAGAGCCAGCTCTCGCCGGTTCCCAGTACATCTTTGCCACACCTTCTGGTCAGAGGCCTTACAGAGGCCATGATGTTCTGAAGGAACATGCACTGCAAGCGCAAGTGCCAAACCCAACCATGTTCACATTTACTCAGTTACGGAAGCAGGTTGCAACTTTGGCTCAGGCCATGGCCATCTCGGAGTTAGACCAGGATCAGCTGGCAGACTTCCTTGGTCATGATATTCGGATACATCGCCATATCTACCGCCAACCTCAAGACGTCCTTCAGAAGGCAAAAGTGGCAAAGATTCTTCTGTCAGTTAACAATGGGATGACAGATTTTGAGAGTTGCATCAGAGCTGAACTGGGCGATGATGAAGAGATTGACTTTGACAATGAAAACGCATCAGAAACTCGCAGAGAGTTCGCTCGGGAAACAGCAACTGTGAATGAAGCAAATAGTAAGTCAACAACACAGGAATCATTGAGCATGACCGAGAAAAGACGTCCAGAGCCTGATGACAAACTAGATAGTTTTGATGATGACAGTTCTGCGTCGGCTCCTGTTCGAAAGAAAGCTAGATTTACAAGGAAACCATGGGGGAAAGCTGAAGAGAAAGATGTTTAAACTCGTTTCAAGACACACCTCGTCGTGAACAAACTTCCTGGAAAGGCCGAGATACAGCAGGCCATTGCAGAAGACCCTGCACTTAGACATAGGTGCTGGACAAACATTAAGGATTACATCCGCAACAGACTGAAAAAGTTACAAAAGAAATGAATTGAGATTCTCCGACACTAGCGTCATTTTCCTTTTCAAACAGATTTATTACAAGTGTTCATTATTATTGGGTTGGTTTCAGCATGTCTAGCTTGTTTTTGTCAATGGAACTGCAAATGGAACGACGCTTGGGGACGAGAGACAATAATAAGGGGCAAGAAAACCATTGTCAACATAAAGATTTTTTTTTACAAGAGTTCTACTATGGGGTTAGTGCGCCTGCATCCTTTTGTATACTGTATATAGCATGTAAAACTTTGAAAAAGGAACTGCTGATGAAACGGCGCTTGGGGACGAGAGACAATAATAAGGAGTAAGAAAACCATTGCCAACATAAAGATTTTATTACAAGAGTGCTACTATGGGGTTGGTGTGCCTGACTGTATATAACATGTAAAACTTTGAAGATGGAACGGGGGGGGGGGGGGGGGGGGGTTGGTGGGGGGGACAAGAGACAATAATAAGGAGTAAGAAAACCATTGTCGACATAAAGATTTATTACAAGAGTGCTCCTATGGAGTTGGTGTGCCTGCATCATTTTGTATACTGTATATAACATGTAAAACTTTGAAAATGGAACTGCTGATGAAACGGCGGTTGGGGACGAAAGACATTAATAAGACAAAAAGAAACAATCATTGTCAACATAAAGACTTATTACAAGAACGTTATTATTCGGTTGTTTCCAGCGTGTATAGCTCTGTTTTTATCTGATGTACACCTGGATCATTTTGTATGCTGTGTAACATTAAAGAAGTACCCAACGGAGAAAGAAACACGCTTAGAAAAGATGGGTACAACACAATTTATTAATATTTCGGGTAAATACCCTTTGTCAAAATAAACAAACAGAGAGATTAGCCGCTACTTATCTTCATTGGCAAAAGGAATGTGCAGCACATTCCTTCTGCCAATGAAGATAAGTAGCGGCTAGTCTATCTGTTTGTTTGTCTTTTTTGACAAAGGGTATTTACCCAAAATATTAATACATTGTGTTGTACCCGTCTTTTCTAAGCGTGTTTCTTTCTCCAGTGGGTACTTCTTTGCTTATTACACGCTTGGCAGTCACCTTTTTGGTCTGGATTGTGTAACATTCATTAACCTTACTTTGCAACTAAACAGTGGCCCCCACCCAGGTCTGCCCTGGGGGACTTGGGTGGGGTCAACTACTTTTTAGTTCCTAGGGTCACCCTGGTCAGCCCCAAAGGGTGGGTTTTCCTCTCAATTCTGGGGCATGTGTTTCTGTCTACCCTTGGTCAATTGACTTGTAATGTCCTTTTTTAAGCTCTCCCTGCTGGCTGCGCTGTCTGTATCTCTTGAAAACGGTTACAATACAATTTATTAAGATTTCGGGTAAATCCGCTTTGTCAAAACGGACAAACAAACAGAGAGATCAGTCGCTACTTATCTTCATTCGCAGAAGGAATGGGGCACATTCCTTTTGTGAACAAAGATAAGTAGCGGATGATCTCTCTGTTTGTTTGTCTTTTGACAAGGCGGATTTACCCGAAATCTTACTAAATTGTGTTGTAACCGTCTTTCCTAAGCGTGTTTCTTTTTCCGTTGGGCACTTCTTTGCATTTTACATGATTGGCAGTCACCTTTTGGGTCTGAATATTTTTTTTTTGTTGTTTTGTGTGTTTGGTGGGTTTTTTTTTTTTTTTTTTTTTTTTTTTTTTTTTTTTTTTTTTTTTTTTTTTTTTGGGGGGGGGGGGGGGGGGGGGTGTATCTCTCTTGATTTTGGATGTGTGTTGCTAAATGATCTTAGGTTTACTTAGCGTATTAGACTGGCTGGCGACATGCATTCAATATTCTGTTCATTATTTTATTTTATTTGTTTCCCCTTCATTATCAGTGCTGGCACGTCCGGACGTTCAGCAATGTACAACCAATCGGGACGAAAGACAATAATAAGATAAGAAAACCATTGTCAACATGATAAACATTTATTACAAGAGTGTTATTTTTTTCAGTGTGTATAGCTTGTTTTTATCTGATGTACGCCTGGATCATTTTGGAAATGTCTGTAATTTTTTTGTTGTTACTGTAAAGTACACTTTGCATACTGTGCATTGTTTCTAAAGTCACAGGAAGCATAAACCTTAGCTGAGTTGGTATACCTCGCCCTCTACCTAGGTTAAACGCACCAGCGGTGCCACTGTTGCTATTTTCGCACCGGACCGGTCATGTGCACCAGAACTGCGCGCGCAGGTTGGCTTGTGCACTTGTAGTGTGGTCTCGTTCGTTCACGCAGAAGATTGTGATCGCAGTCGGGAAAAAAAAGGTTCGTTTGTGGTTTTAACTTGTAGCCTTTTATCTCCCCGAACACGCCAGTTTTGTGTTGAGATGGCGGAGGCTTGAGTCATGCCCAACACCACTGAATCAAGTCTATTGTACATGTAGTGCGCTCATTTCTCGAACTTCAACTTTGACGGTGCTTTCTGCCACAAACGACGCAGATGTCGCAAAAATCACCTCCATTGAGGATTTTAAAAAGCTATTTTTAAAATCTGCCAAATCGCGTAATGTTTCATGGTGCTAGCATAAGGATGGATGCATAATTGCTGGATTGCATATATGGGAAAGGGTTTATTCTTTATTCATGTTATTTTGCAGCAGTCAAACGAAGCTCACGTGATTCTTTCTCCGAGGTTGCCCATTACAGGTGCAGAAAGCACACGCTCTAAACCGATCGGATGCACCAGACCAGTCCGAACGACCGTTTTGGTGCCAATATAGCAACATTGGCACCACTGGTGCATTTAACCTAGGCACTGGACGAGGTATACCAACTCGGCTAAACTTTATTGTCGCACTTGCTAGAACTCGGTATTATATTTCTCTCTCCATTTTATGAATAGAGGCACATACGTCGCGGTAACCCTTTACGTGCCGAACTTGGGCAAGAACTAGTTTTCCTCATCACAAAGTTGGCAGAAAAAGGTTTGACTGCTCTTGATTGTTTGATTTGAAGTGTTTACAAACAATTACTTTTTTTTATATGCATGCACCTTTGATGTGATTAATAAAGGCTGAAGTTTCAAGTGATTGATTTCCTATGTTGTCAGTTCATTAATTAATGTCAGTGTTCTGTTTTGTCATTTTAACTCATTCTACCTCAAGGCCGGAATCCCCAAATGTTGAAGTCGTCTTCTGAAAACTGCGTTTCAGGGCAGGACACAGATCGACCACGATAGTTCAAGGGTGATGCCAGAATAGCTTGGCGACCATAGGCGCCACTCTATTCTGGCATCAGCCTTGAACTATCATGGTCGATCTTTATTTTGCTCTGGTGTGTCTGGGGTAGAATAAGTTCAGTGTTAGTTTCTTCGTCTGGGTCTTTTTTTGTCTTTCATATTTTCCCACACTTTTTAACCTGCATCATACTGAGGCTAAAAGCTTCAAATTTGTACACTGCCATATATGCAAGCTACATTACAGAACTTACAGATGAGGACATAGACCAATGGCATTATTAGTTCAAAGGGTGGTGCCACAATAGCTTGGCGCCTAGAGGCGCCAAGCTATTCTGCCACTACCCTTTGGACTATTTTAGTCACACTTGTTGCACACACTGGTGTATTCCAAATAATAAGGGTTAATATTCAAAATGCTCTGTTGCTGTTTGTCTCAAACTGCAGAGTACATTTTTTTTTAAAAGTCGTTTAATTTCCAGAATTCTCACATAAATGCCATGATAAACTGTTTTGCTTCAGAAGGACAAAACGTAGCAATGTTTAAAAGATTTCCTCTGTAAAAATCATAATCGAAAGGTTACAGGCCAGTGTTCATTCAATTTTTGCACCATACAATGTTAAGAATGTTAATGCATACATACACATTAAGTTGAAAAAAACAAAACCAAAAAAATGAATGTGAAAAAGAAGTATTCCATGAACTTGACCTTATTACAGACGCCTACTGTTGTGAAGACCCCCATTTTGACTGTAATGTCAGTTTTTGTGTGAGAGAGACACCCACCCACTTTATTGGCAGAAACCCATTTTTTCGGCATCTAGTGGCTCTGTTTCTAAAAAATGTCTTTTTTATTTTAAGTTATAGAGCTTAGTTATAAGGTGAGTTCTAAACATTCGCATCAACTCCAGAGCCCTAGAATAAATAGAATATGGGAACCCATTTTCACATGAAATGGTAGGTAACCCACTGTGAGGCTTTTGTGCGTTTGTGTGTGTGTGTGTGTATGTGTGTGTGTATGTGTGTGTGTGTGTGTGTGTGTGTGTGTGTGTATGTGTGTGTATGTGTGTGTTACGTGGTGGAGTTGTAGTCGTAGTATGATAAACACACCAGACGCACGCACGTAAGGTTCTTTTTAAATAACCCTCATACAGCTGCAACCCGTCACACGTGGCTTAAGGATGTAGACAATACTGGAGTAACAGTTCCAACAATATTTTAATTCAGCGATGCGATATCCACACAATGCAATCCAAATGCACAAATACTGATACAAAGTCTCTTCTGCTTATGTCCTCACTGGTAACACAAAGCTTCTCATACGCAGCGTCTCACACAATGTACACCTCTACGGGCCACGTACCTACGATAAACTGCGTGTCTCTACAAATGCAAGACAATGTACGAATGCGCTTCCCAACACCAATCATTTTTTATAGTGCACCAATTTCTAGAATAATCCACGAAAATCATACAACTCAACCAAATAAAATAATCTACGTAACCAGAACTCAAAAACATTAATAGAAAACGAACTTTCTAGAAAACTATAATAGACTACACAAATTTGGCTGCTCACTTCAGCTCCAAATCCTTGATAAAATGACAAAAGTATGGCAGGTAGTTCACAAACTAGTCGGAAACTTCGAGAACTACCACGATCCTTCATAACACACAAGAAAACGGCTGACGGCTTCACGCGCACAGTAAACAACTTGTTACTAAAATGTCGCCAATTTACCAACGTCACACATACGAGGTCACTAGACAGTGTGACCTTTCTAGAACGTTCTGGACTAAATTTATCGTATCATGACGAATTGAATTCCGCTCTGTGCGACCGAAAGAAAATGTTACTTAAAAAGGTACATGAATCATAACCATAATAGCTCAAATAAATATCCGGATCGATTCCTACGATTAACACATGCATGCTCTCACAGGACAACACAACCACAATCGTAACAGTGTGTCTGTATGTGTGTGTGTATGTGTGTGGGTGTATGTGTGTGTGTGTGTGTGTGTGTGTGTGTGTGTGTGTGTGTGTGCCCACTGTGACCGTCGTGAGCCCGAAGACCTGTGTTACGGGGGATGTGTGTTGCAGGCACTGTGCCGGTGTGTGGGGGTGGCTACAGGTCCCGCTGCCGCTGTAGAGCGATGTCTTTGTTCCGACACTATGGAGACCAGTGTGAAGACCAGTGACTGGTGGAGGAGGGCTGTCACTGACAACGGCCCCGACCCCACCATGACACCAGACCTGTACGAGAGATTAGTGGCCAGGTGGGTATTCGTCAGATGCTCAGGTTCTTGTTTACTCTGAAATACAGCCATCTGTACAACAGTATTGCAAAATCGCCGCTCTTTCAAACTTTACTATGCAACGGCACAAGGACCATGTGACCAAACACAGCGTAAAACCCATCCGACCACTCAGTCTAAAATTTTCACATAATAACATAGGTTTAGTATTAAACATTACTCTTCCAAATTTTAATTTTTGCTAACTAAAAGTGTGATGATAGATAATCACTTCCTGTCCATGTTCTCTGATCCAACTTCCGTTCTACTTTCGGGTCTATGGGACCGGTTGGTATGTTTGGCCCTCGCAGTTTTACTGTGGCTATACTCCAGATAGAAGCTAAGTGGTTTCTCTTACATAACCTCTATGCCAGATAAAAGGTGGTCTCTCTCTCTCTCTCTTACATGACCTATACGCCAGATAGAAGGTGGTCTTTCTTGCATGACCTATAAGCCATATAGAAGCCAGGTGGTCTTTCTCTTATGATGTATACGCCAGTTGACTGACTCGTCCAAAAACCTCGGCGTTATCCTCGATTCCTCTCTTTCCATGACCAGCTTCGTCTCCGCCACGACCCAGGCATGCTACTTCCACCTCCGCCGCATCAGTCAGATCAGAAAATACCTCACTACCGAATCTGCCACCAAACGTGCTGTCTCTCTCATCCTATCTCGCATCGACTACTGCAACTCTATCCTTTCCGGTCTCCCTTACTCCACCAATTTCACTCTCCAGCGAGTCCAGAACAATGCTACCCGACTCGTCCTCAGAAAGAAAAGCCCGACCACATCACTCCCCTGCTCAAACTCCTTCACTGGCTTTCCATCTCCCAACGCATTCAATACAAGCTTGTGTCTCTCTGCTACAAATCCCTGAACAACTATCCTGTCTATCTCTCAAACTTACTTCACCCCTACACTCCTCCCCGTTCCCTCCGCTCCGCCTCCGACCCTCTCCGCCTCCACATTCCCCGCACCAAACTCGGCACTTTCGGCCCCCGCTCCTTCTCAGTATACGGTCCAGCCACCTGGAACACTCTCCCACTCTCTCTCCATCAGAAACACTCTCTCTCTCTCCTTCCAGTCCGCCCTCAAAACTCAAAACCTCTTTCAACAGTTCTAGCACTATATCACCACACTCCCCACCCCAAGCTGACTGTCGTAATAAATTTCACTATTTGTGGTACGTGAGTCGTTGTCTAAAGCGTGCGCATGCTTGCGTGAGTTGTGAGTGCGCGCTTAGAATTATAATTATTATAAGATAAGCGCATTATAAATACCGTAATTATTATTATTATTATTATTATTATTAGTTGGATAGTGGTCTCTCTCTTGCATGACCTATACGCCAAATAGAAGCTAGGTGGTGTCTCTCTTATATAACGAATACTCCAGATAGAAGGTGCTCTCTCTTACATAACCTATCCGCCAGATATAAGGTGGCCTCTCTTACATACCTATACGCCAAATATAATGTGATCTCTCTTACATAACCTATACGCCGATCGAAGGTGGTCTCTCTTACATAACCTATACGCCAGATAGTAGGCAATCTCTCTTACATGACCTACTCCAGATAAAAGTTAGGTGTTCTCTCTTACGTAAACAATACATCAGATAGAAGGTAATCTCTATTGCATAACTTTTACGCCAGATAGAAGGTGGTTTCTCTTACATAACCTTTACGCCAGATAGAAGGTGGTCTCTCTTTTGCACAACCTATGCCCGGATGTGCTGTTTAAATATGATGGCAGATGATTGACAAATATGAAAGTACAAGATGTCATATGAGAAAGTGTCACGCACATGCGCAATTTTGTATCCACAGAAGAGTAGCTCCATTGTCAACAAGGTGAGTTTTTTTTTGGGGGGGATGAGCATGGCCATTTGGCTCCGTGTCGTGCACACACCGCTCTTTATACAGAGTGATGGGCAGTTGGCCCGGTATCGTGCACACACCGCTCTTTATACAGAGTGATGGGCATGGCCAGCTGGCCCCGTGTCGTGCACACACCGCTCTTTATACAGAGTGATGGGCATGGCCAGTTGGCCAAGTGTCGTGCACACACCACTCTTTATACAGAGTGATGGCCAGTTGGCCCCGTGTCGTGCACACACCGCTCGTTATACAGAGTGATGGGCATGGCCAGTTGGCCAAGTGTCGTGCACACACCACTCTTTATACAGAGTGATGGCCAGTTGGCCCCGTGTCGTAAACACACCGCTCTTTATACAGAGTGATGGGAATGGCCAGTTGGCCCTGTGACATGCACACACCGCTCTTTACACAGAGTGATGGCCAGTTGGCCCCGTGTCGTACACACACCGCTCTTTATACAGAGTGATGGGCATGGCCAGTTGGCCCCGTGTCGTGCACACACCGCTCTTTATACAGATTGATGGCCAGTTGGCCCCGTGTCGTGCACACACCGCTCTTTATACAGATTGATGGCCAGTTGGCCCCGTGTCGTGCACACACCGCTCTTTATACAGAGTGATGGCCAGTTGGCCCCATGTCGTGCACACACCGCTCTTTATACAGAGTGATGTGCATGGCCAGTTGGCCCTATGTCGTGCACACACCGATCTTTATACAGAGTGATGGCCAGTGGGCCCCGTGTCGTGCACACACCGCTCTTTATACAGAGTGATGGGCATGGCCAGTTGGCCCCGTGTCATGCACACACCGCTCTTTATACGGAGTGATTCAATTCAATTCAATTTAATTCAAACACTGTATTGTGTCAGTCTAGCCGAACAATTTTCTTTCGTTGGGATCACATGCGCTCGTACGGTTTTAGCCACATTATGACAATGGTGGGAAAAAAAAAAAAAACACCACTATATGACCACAGTGAGTGATTCTGTCACTTGCAAGATGCCACTGCGACATCTGAGGTGCAAGTTCCTCGACGGCGTCAACAAGGAGAGAGAGAGATACGCTAGTTAACGCACTCTTCATTTAGGAGACGGATGGCCGAGGGTACAAAGCTGCCCTTGTAGCGTTTGGTTTTAACAAGAGGAGCTTTGAACCTACGGCCAGACGGGAGCTTTTGAAGGTGCTTAGAAAGGCAGTGGGAAGTGTCAGCTGCCAGCCTCAGGCCCTTGCGTATCATTCTCGTCCTGTAGAGGCCATCAATGCTCTCCAACCTGCCCCCAACGATTTTCTCACTAAGCCTGATTATCTTATTCAGCTTCCTAAAGTTCTTCTCGCCCCGTGTCGTGCACACACCGCTCTTTATACAGAGGGATGGCCACTGAGTTGGCCCCGTGTCGTGCACACACCGCTCTTTATACAGAGTGATGGGCATGGCCAGTTGGCCCCGTGTCGCGCACACACCGCTCTTTATACAGAGTGATGGGCATGGTCAGTTGGCCCCGTGTCGTGCACACACCGCTCTTTATACAGAGTGATGGGCATGGTCAGTTGGCCCCGTGTCGTGCACACACCGCTCTTTATACGGAGTGATGGGCATGGCCAGTTGGCCCCGTGTCGTGCACACACCGCTCTTTATACAGAGTGATGGGCATGGCCAGTTGGCTCCGTGTCGTGCACACACCGCTCTTTATACAGAGTGATTGGCATGGCCAGTTGGCCCCGTGTCGTGCACACACCGCTCTTTATACAGAGTGAAGGGCATGTGCTATCTATACACCGATGGTCAGTCTTTATGTGCAGTTGACTATATTGACCAGTCAGTGTTGTAATGCCCCTTGCAATCGATCACATTTTCTCTCATTTTCTGCTCATTTGATGCATCAGCATGGGCCTAGTCAATTTTGCTGATTTTGTTTTCTGGTCTAACGACAAAAACGATTCACGCTAAGCAACGGATCCGCTCACCTTACATTGTGCGCCATAATATCTACAGTGACATTGGCCGTGTTCCGAGAGCATGATGATCCAGATAATCGTATGCGTCACCATCTCATCAGCTAAACGTATTTCTTATACAGAGAAATGTGTGTGATACAGCCATGCTGCGTGAACGGCCAGGTGTGCACAACATTGTCCTTTATATTTCGTAGTGCACGTTCGTGTTCGTGTATGCATGTTTCTCCTGCCTACTACCTAAGTTCCGGAGAAAGACATAAGCGAGACCTGATGCATCCTTTTTAGGGATGTAGATGATCGTCGCGTCTTATACCTGCGTATTTCTCTGTGGGCTGGCGATTGGGTGCCTGATAGGTGGGGGCAGGGGATCTAACTGTTTGTCTGTCCAGCGCTGAGTCGTTCCCCTTGGTATGCATACAATTCTGCCAGCGCTAGCCTCACCTATCTGGTTTGTGAGTATATATAACTCGAGGCACACTTGTATCGTTACATTGTGCTGTATTGTCTTGTGCATCTACTGTGAGAATTCAGGGTATTTACCCGACCACATTTCGTAGTGCACGTTCGTGTTTGTGTATGCTAAGAATGGCAGAAAACAGAGAGGAATGGAGGGAGATGGTTGCCAAGTCATCAGTGACGCCACAACGGTCGGCAAGACTACGGGATATAGACAGATAAATCTATCTATCTATCTATCTATCTATCTATCATCTATCTATCTATCTATCTATCTATCTATCTATCTATCTATCTATCTATCTATCTATCTATCTATCTATCTATCTATCTATCTATCTATCTATCTATCTATCTATCTATCTATCTATCTATCTATATCCCCTAGTCTTGCCGACCGTTAGAGCACCACTGATGACTTGGCAACCAGTTCCCTCCATTCCACTCTGTTCTCTGCCATTCTTAGTGTATCGCGCAGCTTCAGTCCTGTCCACTCTGAGATATTGTCCTCCCATCTTTTCCTCTGTCTTCCTCTCCTTCGTCCTCTCCTTCGTCCTCCTTGCACAGTGCCTTGCAGGATTGTTTTGGCAAGCCCTGCTGAACGCGTGACATGCCCATACCACTTCAGTTTGCTTTTTTTCACAATGGCTAATAAGTCTTCATAGGGCCCGACGGCTTGCCTGATTCTACTTCCCACTTCCTCGTTCGTGATGTGATCTCTGTATGAAATGCCAAGCAGCCTTCGAAAACATCTTATTTCAGTGGCTTGTATCCTCCTTTCAAGGTCTGCTGTGAGGGTCCATGACTTGCAGGCATACAAAAACACCGAGATGACCAAGGAGCGCATCAGTCTGATCTTGGAGCAGAGTGTGATGTTTCTGTCCTTCAATATGGTCTTCAATCTTGTCAGTGCTGTTGTTGTCTGCGCAATCCTGGACAGTATTTCTGGTTTTGATCCCTCATCTGTCACAATGGCTCCTAAGTATTTGAATTTATTAACGGTTTCCAGTTTTTGGCTTTGTTACGAGTGTGGTTGTGTTATCCTGTGAGAGCATGCATGTGTAAATCGTAGGAAACTATCCGATATTTATTTGAGCTGTCATGGTTACGAATCACGTACCTTTTTAGTAAGTTTTTTTTTTTTCTCCTTTGCGTGGAGAGCGGATTTTGCTTTGTTTTGATACGCTAGGTTTAGTCCGGAACGTTCTAGCAAGGTCGCACTGTCTAGTGACCTCGTATGTGTGACGTTGGGTAATAGGGAACATTTCGCAACTATTTGTTTACTGTGCGCGTGAAGTCGGCAGACAATCGGTGTGTTGTTGAAAGTTTGCGAAACTTCTCGAAGTTTCCGACTAGTTTGTGAACTACCTGCCATACTTTTGTGAGATGTCATTTTATCAAGGATTTGGAGCTGAAGTGAGCAGCCAAATTTGTGTAGTCTATTATAGTTTTCTAGAAAGTTCGTTTTCTATTAATGTTTTTGAGTTCTGGTTACGTAGATTATTTTGATTGGTTGAGTTGTATGATTTTCGTGGATTATTCTAGAAATTGGCGCACTATAAAAGATTGGTGTTGGGAAGCGCATTTGTACATTGTCTTGCTTTGTCAGTGGTAGGGACACGCAGTTTTTCGTAGGTACGTGGCCCGTATAGGGTGTACATTGTGTGAGACGCAGCGTATGAGAAACTTTGTGTTGCAGTGTGGACATTGCTGAATCAAAATATTGTTGGAACTGTTACTCCAGTATTGTCTACATCCTTAAGCCACGTGTGACGGGTTGCAGCTGAATGAGGTTTATTTAAAAAGAACCTTACGTGCGTGCGTCTGGTGTGTTTATCATACTACGACTACGACTCCACCACGTAACATTTTGGCACCTCCGACGGGACCTCTTCGGTTGGCTCAGTGGAAAGGGTAGCAGGAGAAAACAGCCAGCAGTGAAAAGCAGAGATGGCGACATCGGAGATGGAGACATTCCTCAAAAATTGGAAAGGAATGTGGACTCGAAGGAGTTCAACTCCTCGAGTTTGTAAAGGAGAAAGAGGAGAAAGAAGAAAAGAGACGAGAGAGAGAAGAAACGGAGAGACTGGAGAGAGAGGAGAAAAAAGAAAAGAGACGAGAGAAAGAAGAAAAGAGAGATTGGAGAGAGAAGAAAGAGCTAAGGAACGTGAAATTAGGAAACTCTAAATACAAGCAGAAGAAGCAGAGAAACAGCGAGAAGAGGCGGAGAGGCAGGGACAACATTAAATTCATTTTAAGCAGATGGAGATTGAGGCACAGAACCAGAGCCAATGAAGCAACAGCATTAGCCAGCAGAGAACAAACAGCCCGTGCGCCAAAGCTACCACCTTTCGCACAAAACTCAGATAAGATGGACGCTTACCTAGAGCGATTTGATGCTTCGCAAGTAGCAACAATTGGAAACAAGAGACTTGGGCTATCAAACTGAGTGCACTTCTAACTGGCAAAGCGCTTGAATTTTACACTCGCTTGCCAAGAGAAGAAGCCGAAGATTATACACAGTTAAAAGCCGCCCTGCTGAGACAGTACGACTTTACTGAATAGGGTTACAGGCGACGATTTCGGAACTGCAAGCCTGAAGAAGGAGAAACACCCGGCCTATTCATTGAGAGAATCACAAGCTTCCTGGAGAAATGGATAGAGCTGGTTGGTTTAAACAAAGAGTACCAGGATCTGTGCGACCTCATCATCAAAGAACAAGTCTTCAACGCATGTTCTAATGACCTGGCCGCCCACCTCATGGAGCAAAAAGACCAATCACTAAAGGCCCTGGCCGACTTCGCTCAAAGATACCTTGACGCCCACAACATGAAGTTCGGGTCCAGTAAGCCGCAGCGTGTGTCTGCACCAGCAGAGGAAATCTACAATGTCAGAGGCACCCCGAAATACAAGCCGGTGGAGAATCTGACTTGTTTTCTCTGTGGAAAGAAAGGTCACAAGGCGATACGGTGTCCTTCTAAAGATGTTCCCTGAGGCGACAATATTAGAAGATCCAACCAAGATCGCGGGATAGCATGCAGAAGCAGTACCACGTCTCAACACAGAGCCGCCGCTCTATTAGCTAATGATGTGACGTCATCCAGTGACTTTGAGTCTAGAGAAACGCGAGTGACACCGGAGCTGATTGAATCTTTCATAAAGAATGGACGTATCCCGGTAGGAGATGGCGCTACATTCTTACCAGTCTCAAACATCGCGCTGCCTGAGAATGAAGTGACGAATATGCCGGTGGTGTCAGGATTCGTCAGCAAAGCATCAGTGAGGGTGTTGAGAGACACTGGTTGTAGTTGCATCATCGTGAGAGAAGACCTAGTAACTGAAGACCAGAAGCTACAGGAGTGGACCACCCTCATGTTAGCTGATGAAACTGTAAGGATTATCCCCCTTGCCAATGTCAGTGTCGACACCCCATATTTGACAGGAGAGGTGAAGGCGTTGTGCGTGAAGACCCCTGTCTACGATCTTATCATCGGAAACATTGATGGTGCCAGAAACGCAGACGATCCCGATCCAGAGTGGAGACGGGAAACATGTGCTGTTACCACGAGAAGTCAAGCAAAGAAGAGTCACCAGACCATCCCTCTAAAAGTGGCGGACAACACGGAAGCAGCCCTGGTGAATAAGGACAGGCTGGTGGAGCTACAGAGAACCGACCCCACGCTTGACAAGTTCCGAGGTCAGACCGAGCCCTAAACGCGAAAGGGAAAAGAGATAACCTTCGAGACAAGGAAAGATATCCTGTACCGAATATTCGACAGCAATGGAGATAAACCTGTGCGTCAAGTAGTAGTTCCTGAACCATTTAGAATGCAGGTGATAAAATTGGCCCATGATTCCATATTGGGAGGACATTTGGGAATCAACAAGACGCTCGATAGGATTCGAGCCGTCTTCTACTGGCCTGTTATGGGCGGGAGGTGACGTCACCCGATTCTGCAGGTCATGCGACATATGCCAGAAGACAATCTCCAAGGGAAAGGTGCCCAAGGTTCCTCTAGAGAAAATGCCACTGATCGACATGCCTTTCAAGCGCGTAGCTGTGGACTTGGCGGGGCCAATATCTCCCCCAAGTGCAGATGGTCATCGCTACATTTTGACCCTGGTGGACTACGCTACACGTTATCCTGAGGCCATACTATTTAAGAAGATCGACACTCCAACAGTGGCAAGGCGCTCGTCGACATGTTCAGCCGTTTGGGGATTCCTGAAGAGATCCTGAGTGACCTGGGAACTCAGTTCGTCTCTGAATGCATGGAAGAAGTCAACCGGCTATTGAGCATCCGACACCTTACTACCACCCCTTATCACCCCATGTGTAATGGGCTCGTTGAAAAGTTTAATGGAACTTTGAAGGCTATGCTGAAGAAACTGTGTGCTGAACAGCCAAGGTTGTGGCATAGATATATCAATGCCTTGCTCTTCGCATACCGTGAAGTTCCTCAGGATTCGACAGGGTTTTCCCCCTTTTAACTACTGTACGGCAGAACTGTGAGGGGACCCATGCACATCCTGAAAGAACTGTGGACCAAGGATATCGACGCGCCTGAGGTGAAGATCAGTTACCAGTACGTCTTCGACCTGAGAGAGAAGATGGAAGATACCCTCAGGATGGCCCGAGAAGAACTGGGGAAGGCACAGAACAAAGGGAAGCATTACTATGATCGTAAGGCGAAACCTCGACGATTCCAGCCAGGTGACCAGGTGTTGGTTCTTCTTCCTACTGACAACAACAAACTCAGTGGAAGTGATGCAGTGGAAGGGACCCTACGTTGTCGACACGGTAGTTGGTATCAACGACTAGAGAGTCAAGGTCAACAACAAGGTGAAGACTTACCATGCTAATCTGCTGAAGATATATTTTGAGAGAGGTCGTCAAGACAAAACACAACTGGCGGCATCTGTGCGTTTTGCTGATGACGAAAGACTAGACGACGAGAACCTGTTTGACCTTAACGAACTTCGACACAAGAAAGATGTAGAAGACATTCAGTTTGGACAGAATCTGACCCAGACTCAACGAGAAGAACTGCATGTCCTGACTCAAGAGTTCGAGCATCGGTTCACACCTGACCCAGGGACAACAGACACCATCCAGCACGAGGTTAACCTGACATCCAACAAGCCAGAGCCGTGTCGTCGGCTTCACAACACGAGTGAAGGACCGAGGGAGACTGTTCGGGAGACGTCGGACCTGGGAATAGTCAGGGATTCCAGATCGCCAGCGCTCGTCATGCCGAGACAAGAGAGATCCAATTTGGTGTGTATGGACTCTCATACCTTCAATAAACCGACCGTGTTTGACCCAGGACCAGTAACCTTTGAACTGTATGAACTGTGAACTGTAACTTGTGATTTGGTGTTGTTCCAGAAATAAACTTTGATATTAATTTTTAGTTTAACCAAGGGTTCGCAGAATTTTGGAGTGGATTACCTGAGCAGAGCAGTTTGAATGAACATTTCTGTGTCCAGAACAATTTAAGGTTGTTCACTATACCTACATTTTTTAATTGAAAACTGCCCTTTATAGGGTTTTTTGAGAGCCTTGTTGAGTCTGGAGGCTATTGCCACCCTGACAGACCCATGGTCCCGGGCATATTTTGTAAGTTAGAGCCGTTTGCGTGAGGTACCCCATGAGCAAAAACACGCAAAATAGCCGATTTCAGAACACAATAAAAATTTATCGAATAGTGTGTTAAAATGATAAAGAAACATTTCGGTCACTTCATAAAGTATGTTAGTATTTTCTCGTAAAACAAAGTGTGTTCTGATAATTGGAATTCTAAGTGAAATCTAGAAAAGTGTATGTTGTAAATTCGCAAATTGCCCGGATGTTATCAATAACATTACAAGTGTTTGCAATGTTGGGCAATTGCTCAGGCCCTTTTCATTCGCTAAAGTCGTACTTTAGATCATATCACGCACATTACTTATGAAGAAATAAGGGGGTCCCGCGCAAAATTTGGCACTTTGGGTCGTTTGCGAGTGCATATTCAAAAAGGGATACAAGCGATGTCTGACTTCCGGGAGATCATATCTCCGCCGTAGCCGGTCCCAAGCCCGCATGAGAAAGGAGGAGAGAAACAACTACGCCAAACCCACAAAGAAAACCTACGCACGAACTGTTGCAAACTACGCCCAAACTGCTAGTCCTCGATCACTATTAGTGACAGTGAGACAGTAAACTGGAACAAACAACATCGGCAGAAGCGGCATGAGAAAGTTTCTCTATAAGTAATTAAATGCACCTACTCTTCTTTAGTAATTGAGTTAGCGCAGTGGTAAGATATACTTTTTCGCCACGCAGATAACCAGGGTTCGATCCCCATAGATGGATTTTTTTTTCCTGCTCAAAATTTGAAACCCATACAGTTTCTACTTCGCTAAATGAAACACACAACAACAACAACAAAACGAAAACAACAACAACAAAAAAAAAAACATCAAAGCAAAAAAAAAAAAAAAAAAAAAAAAAAATATATATATATATATATATATATATATATATATATATATATATATATATATATATATATATATATATATATATATATATATATATATATATATATATATATATATATATATATATATATAAACGTGTGGTAATTGTTATTTTATTAAAAAAATATGTGGTAATGTGGATGTTAAACCATGAAGCAACCAACCAACCGGATTCAGTCTTGAAGAAAAATGCACACTGGTTACCTCGTTTGTTCATTCATTTTTTTTTCAGCCAGGCATTGTGTGAGCATGTTTACATTACATGATTACATTCATTCAATCATTCACAGATTCACTGATGAAAAAGCACACCAAAGAGTGCTGTCACAGACAGTTTTTTTTAATTTTTACTGGCATATTCATCTACAAACATTATGAAGTGAATTTGTTTTAATTTCCCTGCTGCAAGCAAATGCTACAAGCTCCTTTGGTGTCTCCGTGAAAGCAGGTCGATGAACATCTCTGGTTGAAAGATGTTTGTGAACAGATTGGTAGTGGATGTACCTATCTCTCTAGCTGAATCTCAGTTTCCCAGCAGTTTTTGGTTATAAATTATAAGGAAACAAAACAAATATCACATGTTTCAATATGCCCTGTTATGTTTACACATGATCATTGTGAGTAAAGAATAATATCTCTGTTTATTTTCAAAACAAATGCTATATTTGCAGACATTCATTTAAAGTATACAGTCAAGTCTGTTGAAAGTATATTAGGCTACAATGCAATTAGGCACCTATACAAAAGTAACTACCTCAAATACGTTTAGGGCTTAACATCTTTTGTCCATAAAAGGCGATTTCAAAATGGGTCACAGAAATAGGGTCTGAACAAATTATGACCCCAGCTGGATTCGAACCCAGGACCTTTGGGAGGAGAGTCAAACACACTACCACTGAGCCACCCAGCTCCCCCTCAAAATACAGCTTTACTGCGGAACAACATATTTCAACTACATTATACACATTTACATTGACAAAGGGCTGACTTTATACAAGCTAGTTGGGAGAAAAGTGGAGCTGATGTCATTTTTAGTTGTGTGCATGCCAACAGAGACTGACATCGGCAACCACTTGCTCATGAGGTGTTTATTTGGGAGCCAACTGCACAGTATATAAAAGAAAACATTTATTTGTCAAAAGCTATTTTTCACCTATTTCCTGTTCCCCTGTGACCTTGACCTTTGCATAGTCTCCAAGAAATTGCCAATGTTAAAGTTTACCACAGACGACGGTGGACAGATGACCACTGGGCCAAAACATAGACACACACTTTTGCTTCGCACATACGCGCGACATCGAGCTAAGTGACAGGGTGCTAAAAGCAGCAGCAGCCCAAAATATATTGCTCAGTCGAGTGATTCAGAGGCGATTTTGGCGAGTGGGTCGGGCCTTTACTGCAGTGATGGGGGCGTGGTGTTTACTGCACTACAAATTAAAACATGCATGTGTCAAATCACTTTGTCACGTTGTTATATGAAAACACAGCCCCTGAACCGCTCGACTGCACTTTACAATTTTTGGCCTCGCTGCTTCTATGTCAGGTTTATGGAAACGCTCCCTCTTTATTCTATGTTTCTCGAGTTTTTTTCGCTGTCACTTTGTTGTCACTGCCCCACTGCTGTTGTGTCTGTTGTTGAATAGGCAGGCCTAAAGCCTGCTTGCCCATCTCCTAATATATGGCTATGTGTGGTAAAAATGCCTTGTACACGTTTTTTTTTTTATCGTATTATTTTTCTTTTCTTTTTATGTAGTCAGTGTGCTCACTGAGGCTTACTGCATAGTTAGCTATTTTTGTCTCCTGCAAGCCTGGCCGGAATTTAATGTGTACATTTACCGCCAGTAGTAAGAGGCGAGGCTGGTTAGTACAGCAGAACGTTTAGACAAAGGCCAGATGTTGTACTCAGTGACCGCACCTCGCCGATATGTCGTTTTCTCCCTTCTTTTCCAGAGCTCTGCTACGGTGGCAGACAGCTGGTTACTGCGGAGTATTTTCCCTTGACAGGAGATTTGATTTGGGTTGTTAATTACGTAGTCTTGTAAAAGTACGATTTTTCATCTGCAAAAGGTTTTTGCAACAATATAGTGTTTGAAGGGCTTTAAGTGTTGGTAATAGTTTCAGAATTGACAAAAGCGTATTCAGCTAGGAAAGTAATGTTCTATCCCATGGAAAAGTGCTTAGTCACCATTTTGTAACACGTAATGATTTTGGTCGGGCGAGCCGTTTCTCGCTGCCCGTCGGTTTTCGGCTAACGAAAGCTCCCGCTGCGGTCGGCATCTTTGGCTTAGATCACGGTGTGGTACCTGGTCTGTGGAGATAGGTGGATTTGAGCGGTTGTTATCCACGACTGCTTCTACAGTATCTGTTTCGACATTGCCGTTTTTTCCAGAGTTCTACAAACCAGCATTTTGGACTCTGTCATTTTTCTGAGCCCTCCCTTGAACGGGAATCCCGGACTCTGTCTCTTTTTTTTGGAGTCCTGGGACTTTGCCATTTTTCTGGAAGCTTCCTTTATAACGGTCGCCTCGGATTCTGTCGTTTTCCCGAGGCTTCCCTTTATCAAAGGATCTTTTGGACTCTAACATTTTCTTAGATAGCTATCCTTTTGAAGGGCGTCTCGGACTTTGCCGTTTTCCTTAGGCTTCCCTTTACAGAGGGCGTTTTGGACTCTGTTATTTTCAGGGCTCTTCTTTTGTAACAGGCGCCTCGGACTCTGTCGTTTTCCGAGGCTTCCCTTTTACAAAGGGGCGTTTTGGACATAGTCATTTTTGTACAGGTCTTCTTTTACCAAAGGCCTCTCTGACTTAGTTACTTTTATAGACTTTCTTTTATAAAGGGCACTTTGGACTTTGTCATTTTTGCCGAGGCTTTCTTTTATCTAATGGCCTCTCCGACTTAGTTATTTTACTAGATTCTCCTTTGTTCGGACTTTGTTATTCTGTTTAGAGATACGACTTAGATATTAGTACTGTGCTGCGCTACTGTAGTAACACCTGAGTACATTGTGACCAGCAGAGAATATATTTTTCTCAAACGGCCTCATGCCGGGGCATTTGTTGTCGCTTTATCACTATTAGCCTGTACTGCAATATAGTCTATACGAAATGCGATCTTCGTTTCACATGTCTTATTGTAGTTAGTACCGAGTGCGAGTGACCGTGCTTGTGTGTGTGAACTTGGCATCCTGACACGAAGCAAACATTTACATACACATTCACCGGTCACACAAACATTGCACACGGTCAGCGACGCTACAGAATTTGGTGTCGAAGGCTGGGGGTGAGGCGACACTACATATGCATCAGCGCAGGCAGCAAGGCACAGGCTTTTGCTGCATTGCGAAGGATGTGACTGCCCAAAACCTTGGCATTGTGGCCAGCCTGGTGGATGGACAGCAAAATAACAGGACATCTGCCCACCTACACAGGACAATCAGTTCACTTCCTTTGCCTTCCGTCGGTTGGCCATCCCGGAGAGACGTACCCGCTGAACTTTTCTTCAATGCGGATATTGCAACCTGCAAAAGATAATTTAGAATCAAAAATAGTTTTGAAATGCACATCATGCGTGCATATATGTGTTTGCAAGTATTTTTACAAAGTACATACATGCATAATATGACAGTAGTCAGAGCAAGAACAAGAAAGACAATGAATGTCCTTATGGTTCACATGTATGACCAATCCACATAATACGTCCGACCTTTGTGACCTTGAATTCTCCAACTGGTCTCTGAAAATGTCTAAACATAAGTATAGGGCTGGATTTTGTACCAGCGAAACCTGAGTTTTCTCAAAATGCCTCCATTTTTTCACAAATTTGTCAACCCTCTGTGACCCTTGACCTCTGTGAGGGGCTGATTAAATTATTATGCACAGAAAGGTGTTATCATCATGCCAAATTTTATTGATAAGTTTGCAAAACCTTTGATAAAAACTACAATTCTACCAAAAACTAACTTTTGTCACAGTCTTGCCAACCTTCAGCTTATGAGGGGTCATCCAAATTAAGGCCTTATCCTGGGTATCTCCATACCAAGTTTGAAGTTGAAAATAATACTTGAGTAAAGACATTTTTTTGTCCAAATATGGCTATTTTTTACCCCTTTCTGGACTCCCCATGACCCGTGACCTTTGAGAGAGGACCAGTAAATTTGTACACATAGAAAGTTCTTACCATCAGGCATCTTCGTACCACATCTGGGTTTGAAGTTGAAAGTAATATATGAGGAGAAACAATTTGTGTCAAAATCTGGTCATTTTTGACACATTTCTGGACCTCTTCTGTGACCATGACCATTGAAAGGTCACAGAAATTTGTATGTTTAGAAAGATTTTACCACAAAGTACCCGTGTGCCAAGTTTGAAGTCTGAGGCTTGAATAGTCTCAGAGGAAATGCCAATGTTAAAGTTGCCCACAGATATCAGACAGTCGACGGACGACCCATTACAAACACTTACTTTTGCTATCACACGTGAGCCAAAAATGAGACGCCATTGAGCTTGAAATGACCACAATGGGTGTATACATATCTAGAACCGGCATCAAAGTGTAACTTGCAGAAAATGTTTAAAACAGGACACAACGCATTAACATTGCTGTTTAGCAACAGCACACACTGGACCAATTAGTCCTTCTGTGTGCACTAAATGCTTATTAAAGAAAATTACAGTATTTGCAGACTTTACCAAGCCTCCCAAATTAATGCAATTGGTGCCACTTGTTGACAGCAAGTGATTTTAGCATTTGATGTTGTAGAGAATGCTGGTACAGGTACTACACCATCTTCAAAATGAAAGAAAGCATTACAGTATGATGTGTTTATTCACACCAGTTGTGTTTTGTTCTGAACCTGATTCTATTCACAAATCAACCGGCATGATTTAACTTGAGTCCAGGAGAATAAGTGTCGCCTTCTCTCTCTTGGCTTGACTTCGCGAACGAAGATTTTATAGGAATTGCCCACGACGTCTGCAGGCTTGTTCGTGGCTGCGGAGGCCAATCCGAGACAGGCAGGTTCGACCGCAGTGGCTGCAGGGGAAGGTATGGCCAGGGTTCTGAGCTGCGGCATCTCTGTTTTTTCTCCTGAGCCGCTTGTCCTTAAGGCTAGCTCTGTGAGAGTCCTCAAAGGAGACAGCTGCCTTGTAAATGGTGGAGCGCCAGGTGTCACGGTCCGCAGCAAGCGAAGACCACTGGTGGTGGTCGATTTGGCAGGCACTAAGTGACTTCTTGAGACAGTCTTTGTATCTCTTCTTTGGTGCCCCTCTGTCACGGTGTCCAGTAGCAAGCTCGCCGAACAGGGTGATCTTTGGTAGGCGATGATCCTCCATCCTGGAGACATGCCCCGCCCAGCGGAGCTGTGTCCGCAGCAGCAAAGCCTCGATGCTCACAGTTTCAGCCTGTTCAAGGACCTCGACGTTGGTGACATAGTCACTCCAGTGAATGCCCAGGATGGTACGCAGGCAGCGCTGGTGGAAGCGTTCGAGGAGTCGTAGTTGGCTGCGGTAGAGGGCCCAGGACTCGGAACCATACAGCAGGGTGGTGAGGACCACAGCTCTGTACACGTTGATCTTGGTGCCTGTTTTCAGCTGTTGATTGTGCCACACCCGCATGAAAAGTCGCCCGAAAGCGCTGTTCGCTTTTGCCCGCCTGCTGTCAAGCTCCTTGTCCAGCTTGGCGTCCGACGTGATAATGCAGCCAAGGTAAGTAAACTGGTGCACTGACTTTAGTTCAGACTCGCCAATGGTGATGTGAGGAGGGCGATACACTGTCTTGGGTGCCGGCTGATGGAGGACCTCTGTCTTTTTCAGACTGACCTCGAGTCCAAAGAGCTGGGCAGCATCTGCGAAGCAAGACGTGATGCGCTGCAGGGCTCTCTCTGTGTGTGCAACGAGGGCAGCATCATCAGCAAAAAGCAGCTCACGAATCAGTTGGTCTAGGGTTTTCGTGTGGGCCTGCAGTCGTCTGAGATTGAACAGGCTGCCATCGAGACGATACCTGATGTACACTGCATCGTCATCATCGAGGTCCACTGTGGCCTGCTTCAACATCATGCTAAAAAAGATGGTGAAGAGGGTCGGTGCCAGCACGCAGCCCTGCTTTACGCCGTTGAGAATAGGAAATGGTTCTGAGAGGTCATTGTTGAGTCTGACCTGGCCTTGCTGGTCCTCGTGTAGCTGGACAATCATGTTGAGGAACTTTGGGGGACAGCCAAGTCGCTCCAGGATCTGCCACATGCCTTGCCTGCTCACAGTGTCGAACGCTTTTGTTAGGTCGACAAATGTTACGTACAGCCCTTTGTTCTGCTCGCGGCACTTCTCCTGTAGCTGTCTCAGCACAAAGACCATATCGGTGGTGCTCCTGTTTGCTCTGAAGCCACACTGGCCCTCTGGGAGTTGGTCTTCAGCGATGGCAGGTACCAGCCGATTCAGGAGCAGCCTTGCAAGGATTTTCCCAGCAATGGACAGCAGGGTAATTCCCCGATAGTTGGAACAGTCAGACTTTTCGCCTTTGTTCTTGTACAGGGTGATAACGACTGCATCACGGAGATCTTTTGGTAGTGTTCCTTCCTCCCAGCAGCAGAGAAAGAGGTCGTGGAGCTTGTTGTGCAGTGCTGGGCCTCCATGTTTCCAGATCTCTGGCGGTATTCCATCAATGCCTGCTGCTTTGCCACTCTTGAGCTGGTGGATGGCTGTGAGGGTCTCTTCAGCGGTGGGCGGTTCGTCCAATTCAACCTTTACTGGGAGGTGTGGGATTTGTAGGACGACTGCTTCTTGAACAGTGCGCTCAGCGCTGAAGAGGCTCTGAAAGTATTCCGACCAGCGGTTCAAGATGGAGGTATTATCTGTGAGGAGTGCCTGGCCATTCGCGCTTCGCAGGGGACTTTGTACCAGGTGCCTGGGGCCATACACTGCTTTCAGTGCTTCGTAGAAGCCTCTGTAGTTACCATTGTCAGCACAAAGCTGGGTCCTCTGTGCAAGTCTGGTCCACCACTCATTCTGGAGATCTCTGAGCTTGCGCTGGAGACTGCTGCAGACGAGGCGGAAGGCAGACTTCCTCACAGGGCAGGAAGGCTGGGCTAGGTGAGCCTGATGGGCGGCTCTTTTTTTGCTAGGTGTTCCTGGATCTCTACATCGTTTTCGTCAAACCAGTCTTTGTTCTTCTTTCTGGCGAAACCCAAGACTTCTGCAGAGGATTTTGCAATAGCAGTTTTCAGTTGTTCCCAAAGTGTTTCAGGGGAAGAGTCTACTGGGTCCGCTGTGTCTTTGAGCCTGCGCTGTAAATCTGTCTGAAAGGCAGCTTTCACATCGTCACGCTGAAGGCTGGCAACATCAAGCTTTTTCTTGGGGGGCCCCCATTTCTTGGGTTTTGGCTTGAAGTGGAGCCTGAGTTTGCAGCGGACAAGGCGGTGGTCAGTGTGGCACTCTGCGCTGGGCATCACTCTGGTGAGGAGGACGTCACTGCGGTCCCTCTGACGCACTAGGACATAGTCGATAAGGTGCCAGTGTTTGGAGCGAGGATGCATCCAGGTGGTCTTTCGACTGTCCTTTTGCTGAAAAGTAGTGTTGGTGATGACCAGTTGCTGCTCCGCACAGAACTCCAACAGTAGGCGGCCATTGTCATTGCAGTTCCCCACGCCATGCTTGCCGAGGACTCCTTTCCAGGCTTCAGAGTCCTGGCCCACTCTGGCGTTGAAGTCGCCAAGGATGATGACTTTGTCGTCTGCAGGGGTACTCTGTAGGAGGCTGCGCAGGTCAGTGTAAAACTTGTCCTTTTTAGCAGGCTCTGCCAGGAGGGTTGGGGAGTACACACTGAGAAGGGTGACGTGTTGCTGGTGTCTCAGTGGGAGGCGCATGGACATGATTCGGTCTGAGTGGCCGGTTGGTAGGTTTTTCAGCTTAGTCGCAATGGATGTCTTGACCATGAAACCCACGCCTGAGAGCCGTCTTTCTGATGCAGGCCTGCCTGACCAGTAGAGGGTGTACCCAGCACCAAGTTCTTGGAGGCTGCCTTCGTCCGGAAGGCGTACTTCGCTGAGCGCGGCGATGTCGATGTTTAACCTCCGCAATTCATGGGCAATGAGGGCAGAGCGACGTTCAGGGCGTTCGCTGTCTGTTTTGTCGAGCATGGTTCGGACGTTCCAGCATGCTACGTTGAGTCCGGTCGTTGTCGTCATGAGAGTGGATCTGTTATTTTTTCTTGTTTTTTGACCGCAGGAGAAGATGCCCGTTGACCGCGGCTAGCCAACTGGGGTTGCGAGGGGACGAGCTTTGGTTAGGCCACCTTTTCTAGGCCCCTCTCCGTGTGGAGCAAGCAGTGCTGTCCCTAGAGAAGGCTGCTTGGTCGTTCAGGGTGTGCCGAGTGACGTTGTCATCCCCAGGTCAACATCAGGCGACCAATATCCTGAACCGCCTGCATGCAGGTTTGAGACTGCGGCTTCCAGTGACATCTTTCACCTGCCGTTTCGCCCCTCGCCCGTCGCTACAGGACTTGGAATGGTCAGTGTCATGGTCCGTGGACGTTTCCTAAAGCCTGCGCGGTGGAGCTTTTTGGTGGAGTGCAGTGTGCGCAGTACTGGCCCCACCCTTTAAACCCTTGGTTCATCTGATCTTCAGCTGTGGCCTTGGTGTAGGCGTCATACTTATGCGCTTGTTTGCAAGTATGTCCTCTGGGTGAGTGTACTGAGACTCCACAGCGAGAGGTCAACAGCAGAATTGGCCTGAATGAAATACATGATTATTACTGTGTTGTTCGGCAGCATGACAATTTCACTTTGCGTGAACTAAATGCAGGAGCAGATTATTACTTTCAAAATAAATGCGACATAAACTGTGTACACTGCAAAGAACAAACAACAATGGCAAAGTCTGTACGCTCATGTGCATAACTGATTCACATATAAACTGTGTGACCTTTCCAAAACTGAGGTAGCTGAAATAAGTGTCACACGTCTCAACATAAAGGCTTGCTTTTGTTCCAGTTAGTGAAATTTGTATTTTCTCTATAAATTACAATTATGCATTTTTCTTGGCATTGTCAACCTTTTGTGACTCTTGACCTGTGTAAAAAGTCAACCAAATTAGTATCTATAGGAAGATTTCATCATCAGCTACCCTTGTGCCAAATTTGATAGGGAAATTGCAAAAACTTTGATACAAACTGCAATCATACAATGAAAAAATAAATAAGCATTTATCACATATTCCAAGGTCATCCAAAATGGTAGTCAACAAATATTAGGGTTTCAGTCAAAGTAGCGTAGGTTTAATTGAACATACATTCATACCTATAAAGTACTAGGTAACCCTTTTAATCCTGATACACCCACTGCTTGAAATAAATGTGACTATGATAGTTCAAGAGTGGTGCCAAAATAGATCGGCGTCTTATCCGCCAAGCTATTCTGGCACCATCCTTGAACTAAAAAAAATGCTGGACCTATCTCCTAATATGTAATATAGCCTTTATAAGACAGTAAGGGAATGGGTGAACAAACAAAGTTACTAAGTACTGGAAGCAGTTACTGAGTTAGTGGTCCATAATGCCAAATTCTCCAGGACTTTTTCCTACACACAGGACGTTTTCCTATATAATAAGCACTGGCACTGGTTTAATATAACTACAATGTCGACTACAAACCCTCCACTGTATTAGTAAAGGCTCTCCGAGAATGTATGGAAATGTTCTACTTCTAGGTGGTGACTGACATGGAATGCATGCCCCTGTCAACCCACAATAAAATGTAGTCTTCTTCATTGCAGGTAGGCAGTGGCGACGGCAATACTACTGTGGGGACCTAAATTTCCATGAATAAAAGGACAGTTAGCTATTGGGGTTTTACTCCGTGCAGGTGACATCTCACGGCGGTGCATAAAGGGTTGGAAAACCAGTGAGATATGCCACTTATACGTACGACATTTTGCTTCCACTAGTAATTCGTGTTCTAGCCACCCTTTTTTTCTAATTTACTATACTTTTTCGTTGCTGATGTCTGAAGAGATTTTGTTGTTTTCCTGGATGCCACGTATACTGCTTCCCGTTTGGTTGTCCCGTTCATTTTTTTTTCTTCTTGAAATTACGTGTCGTTTTAGTCGTGCCACCTTACGCAGGTTATGCGTTACGCTCGATAACTTGTCGCAACTTATGCAAAAGTATATTATTTCTGAGGAAACAAAACATTTTATGCAGAGAAACAGTTAGCTTACACACCTATTTCATACAGTATATCGCTTTTGTCAATTATCGATAAATTGAGCTTGTTTGCAATACGACCTGCCGTACGACGGTTTGTTTCGGTGACCTCCAATCTCAGGTCACGGCAGACGCAAGATAGCGGTATCTAAATGCTCAGAAAAGATGCGCGAAAGAGGTGTGTCCTACAACCTTAAAGAAACATTTCGGTGCTCATGACAGCTTAAAAGGACATATATTTGCTCAGGACTGTGTAAAGGAACTGTGAGACGATTATTTTTATTTGATTTTCAAGTGAAATTGTATTTGTTTAGGGTTCTGTGTAGTTTAACACAGCCACAACCTTTTTTTTTTTTTTAATTTGAAAAGAAAATTTTCTGAAATTTTATTATAAAGAGGGGGGGGGGGGGGGGTAATGTTACGATTGTGGTTGTGTTATCAGTGAGAGCATGCATGTGTAAATCGTAGGAAACGATCCGATATTTATTTGAGCTGTCATGGTTACGAATCACATACCTTTTTAGTAATTTTTTTATCGTTTGCGTGTAGAGCGGATTTTGCTTTGTTTTGATACGCTAGGTTTAGTCCAGAACGTTCTAGCAAGGTCGCACTGTCTAGTGACCTCTTATGTGTGACGTTGGGTAATAGGGAACATTTCGCAACTATTTGTTTACTGTGCGCGTGAAGTCGGTAGACAATGGTGTGTTGTTGAAAGTTTGCGAAACTTCTCGAAGTTTCCGACTAGTTTGTGAACTACCTGCCATACTTTTGTGAGATGTCATTTTATTAAGGATTTGGAGCTGAGTGAGCAGCCAAATTTGTGTAGTCTATTATAGTTTTCTAGAAAGTTCGTTTTCTATTAATGTTTTTGAGTTCTGGTTACGTAGATTATTTTGATTGGTTGAGTTGTATGATTTTCGTGGATTATTCTAGAAATTGGCGCGCTATAAAAGATTGGTGTTGGGAAGCGCATTCGTACATTGTCTTGCTTTGTCAGTGGTAGAGACACGCAGATTTTCGTAGGTACGTGGCCCGTATAGGATTACATTGTGTGAGACGCTGCGTATGAGAAACTTTGTGTTGCAGTGTGGACATTGCAGAAGAGACTTTGTATCATTAAAGTGGCCATTTGGAAGTGCATTGTGTGGAGATCGCATCGCTGAATTAAAATATTGTTGGAACTGTTACTCCAGTATTGTCTACATCCTTAAGCCACATGTGACTGGTTGCAGCTGAATGAGGTTTATTTAAAAAGAATCTTACGTGCGTGCGTCTGGTGTGTTGATCATACTACGACTACGACTCCACCACGTAACAGGCTTCCAATCATGACGTCAGTGCCAATGCCACTGGTGTTATTGGTCATCAGTTTGGTCTTCTCTGCACTGATTTCCATCCCATACTCAATGGCTGTACTGTCCAACTTTTCCACCAGCTGAGCTAGCTCCTTCTCTGTTCCTGCAAGGCCATCAATGTCATCCGCAAAGCGAAAGTTCGAGACTAAAATATAGATCGTTTTTAGCGAGTTCGTGTGTGCGTGCAGAAAACCAAGTGTTAGATTTAATGGCCAAATTATTACTTATTGAGCCATAGGTGTGCGACAAAATCACGTGGGTGTGCCTGAAGCGGGGTTTGCGGACCTACGCGGTCATTTGCATTTCCAATACTGATGGCGGATGAGTGTCTTTGTGTACTGGTCGGCGATTTTGGATCTTACGGTTTCGTGTAGTGAGGTTCAAACTCACAAACTAACAAACGGAAAGTACTGTAAGCATAAATGTCGCATTTCTTTTGCTCCTCAGTATAATTATATAGCTTTCAGTTTCTGGTCGGGTGGAGTGTTGTATAATTATATAGCTTTCAGTTTCTGGTCGGGTGGAGTGTTGTATAATTATATAGCTTTCAGTTTCTGGTCGGGTGGAGTGTTGATGAGAGTTGTCTGTGTGGGTACGGGTGGAGTGTTGATGAGAGTTGTCTGTGTGGGTACGGGTGGAGTGGTGATGAGAGTTGTCTGTGTGGGTACGGGTGAAGTGTTGATGAGAGCTGTCTGCGTGGGTACGGTTGGTTCAGAGGAGTGGGGGCAGATGGTGTGCAAGGGCAAGAATAGTGACGTCACGTTTACGCTGAACGACTCCCAACAAGAAGCGAGTGCGAAGGCAGGACGGACAGCCACTCAGCGAACTGTACCGGAAGTATAGACAACGCTCAACAGATCTCCATGAGGCATAGATCCTCACGAGCCCGGCAAACACTCCACACATCTCCAAGAGGCATAGATCCTCATGAGCCCTCCGGGTGATAGTGTTGTCTATGCTTACGGTACAAGCTGGTTATCCCCCTTGATTTCGCTTTCGTGCGTAGTTGGGAGGCGTTGGTTGCCATGGAAACCTGACTATCCTTGCGTGCATGTGTGTTGACACTTTTGCACGTGCATTGCTTGTTCTTCATTTCATCGTCTCGTTGATTCGCTAATTGTGCCTGCTGTCTCAGGTTCTGTGGCCCGGCAACCACCGTGCAGGTACCAACAGTGACCGCCCCACGTCGTGCTGTGCAACTGAGAACACTGTCCGAGGCCGTGGCGCTGACGGGACTGACACTGTCCATGTTGACTCTCTACCCTGATCAAGTGGATCTTGTCAACAGACCGGGGCTGCCGCGGGTCTTTCTCTGGGGACCGCCGGGTAAGCGCCATTGCACAACTCCGCCCTTAAAGCCATTGCACCATGTCCTTGATGAAGGAAGAGTAGGGGGGGGGGGGCGGGAGGGGGAGGGGAGGGGATGGGAGGGGTATCTGTGCCTCGTGGAGATGTGTGGAGTGTGCTTATGTCATAACCTGGCTGTCCGCCGTGACCCCGTTGTTGGGAGTGGATTGTTGTCAAGAACACCACACTAGTGACTGTGTATAGGACGAACTGAATATCACACCTTCACATCACCTACTGTTGTTGGGAGTGGATTGTTGTGAAGGACACCACACTAGTGACTGTCTATAGGACGAACTGAATATCACACCTTCACATCACCTGCTGTGTTCGGAGTGCATTGTTGTCATGGACACCGCACTAGTGACTGTCTATATGACGAAATGAATATCACACCTTCACATCACCTGCTGTTGTTGGGAGTGGATTGTTGTCAAGGACACCACACTAGTGACTGTCTATAGGACGAACTGAATATCACACCTTCACATCACCTGCTGTTGTTGGGAGTGGATTGTTGTCAAGGACACCACACTAGTGACTGTCTATAGGACGAACTGAATATCACACCTTCACATCACCTGCTGTTGTGGCCACGCGTCCACTGTTCTCGTCCCACTGACGCCAATTTCTTTCCTTTCCTTTTACTCTGACAATAAACACCCAGAAGTGTCGCACACCCGGCTCCCAGAAGTGCCGTACACCCGGCTCCCAGAAGTGCCGTACACCCGGCTCCCAGAAGTGCCGTACACCCGGCTCCCAGAAGGGCCGTACACCCGGCTCCCAGAAGTGCCGTACACCCGGTTCCCAGAAGGGCCGTACACCCGGCTCCCAGAAGTGTCGTACACTCGGTTCCCAGAAGCGTCGTACACCCGGCTCCCAGAAGTGTCGTACACCCGGCTCCCAGAAGTGTCGAACACCCAGCTCCCAGAAGTGTCGTACACCAAGCTCCCAGAAGTGCCGTACACCCTGCTCCCAGAAGTGTCGTACACCCGGCTCCCAGAAGTGCCGTACACCCGGCTCCCAGAAGTGCCGTACACCCGGCTCCCAGAAGTGCCGTACACCCGGCTCCCAGAAGTGTCGTACACCCGGCTCCCCAGAAGTGTCGTACACCCGGCTCCCAGAAGTGTCGTACACCCAGCTCCCAGAAGTGTCGTACACCCGGCTCCCAGAAGTGCCGTACACCCGGCTCCCAGAAGTGGCGTACACCCGGCTCCCAGAAGTGTCGTACACCCGGCTCCCAGAAGTGCCGTACACCCGGCTCCCAGAAGTGCCGTACACCCGGCTCCCAGAAGCGTCGTACACCCGGTTCCCAGAAGCGTCGTACACCCGGCTCCCATAAGTGTCGTACACCCGGTTCCCAGAAGCGTCGTACACCCGGCTCCCAGAAGTGTCGTACACCCGGCTCCCATAAGTGTCGTACACCCGGCTCCCCAGAAGTGCCGTACACCCGGCTCCCAGAAGTACCGTACACCCGGCTCCCAGAAGTGCCGTACACCCGGCTCCCAGAAGTGCCGTACACCCGGCTCCCAGAAGTGTCGTAAACCCGGCTCCCAGAAGTGCCGTACACCCGGCTCCCAGAAGTGCCGTACACCCGTCTCCGCCGTTGTTCTCCTCCACACAATTCTGTTATTGACACGCTCAGAGAGGTGCGCGTGGTGAAGGGAGCATACTACCTTAATTATGTTGACCTGACCGGGAGTCAGACGAAACCCAAGGTCAACTCAATTTTTTGCATGTGCTTGCGGGAGATAGGTTGACCGTGATAGTTCAGTCTGAGTACATGTTAGTGTGGTGATTTTTCAAATACACTACATTGTATATAATTAGTGTGGTGATATTTCATGCTCAGTACATGTACAGGATTAGTGTGACATTTCAAACTGAGTATGTGTACAGGAGTACCATTGGTGGAACCTCATCAAGCACTACTCTGGCATTGTCATGGTCGATCCATTCCCAGCTATAAATGCGTCAGACTGAATACGTTGAAAACAAGAGTCCGAAATAGCTCAGGCGGTTAAGCGTCGGAGAAAGAGAGGGAAGGGAATCGCCGGGTCGTGGGTTCGAATCCCCGTCCCTGCCCCGGTAGCTGGACTCGCAATCCAGGGAGAAAAGACGGGCTTGATCAATAGCATGTCCGTTGAAAGGTCCTGGTAAATCAAAGTGGCACACTTGTGTTACGTGGTGAAGTTGTAGTCGTAGTATGATAAACACACCAGACGCACGCACGTAAGGTTCTTTTTAAATAAACCTCATTCAGCTGCCACCCGTCACACGTGGCTTAAGGATGTAGACAATACTGGAGTAACAGTTCCAACAATATTTTAATTCAGCGATGCGATATTCACACAATGCAATTCCAATTGCACCAAAAACTGATACAAAGTCTCTTCTGCAATGTCCACACTGGCAACTCAAATTTTCTTTTACGCAGCGTCTCACACAATGTACGCCCTCTACGGGCCACGTACCTACAATAAACTACGTGTCTCTACCACTGACAATTGCAAGACAATGTACAAACGCGCTTTCCCAGCGCCCTCCTTATATACACAACCACTTTCCAGAATCATCTACGAAAATCATACAACGCAACCAATCAAACAATACACGCAACTGAAACTCATAAATAAGAATTTTCTGGAATCACTAAAATAGGCTACAAAAAGTCGGCTGCTCATTTCAGCTCTAAATTCTAATATATACTCAAGGCATATAAAAGTATGGTAACCCCTAACACGACCTTGCATACCCGCTCTAGAAGGTTCCCAACCTTTTACAAAACAAAACAAAACGCTGCTCAATTCACGCGCACAGAAAAACAAAATGTTGCGAAATGTTACGAACTGTCGCCAACTACCCGACGTCACACATACGAGATCACTAGACAGTGCGACCTTTCTAGAACGTTCTGGACTAAACTTAACATAACAAAACGAAATCTGCTCTACGCACGAACAAAAGAAAATCTTACTAAAAAGGCACGTGAATCGTAACCATGATAGCTCAAATAAATATCGGATCGTTTCCTACGATCAACACATGCACGCTCTCACAGGATAACACAACCACAATCGTAACATTACCCCACTCTTTAGAATGAAATTTCACAAAAATTGCTTTTCAAATCTAAAAAAAACCGGTTGTGGCTGTGTTAAACTACACAGAACCCTAAACAAATATAATTTTACATCAAAATCAAATCAAAATAATCGTCTCACAGTTCCTTTGAACAGTCCTGAGCGAAGGCATTTCCCTTTAAAATGTCATGAAAACCAAAATGTTTATCTAAACTGTCCTGGACACAGAAATGTTCATTCAAACTGCTCTGCTCAAGTAGTCCGCTCCAAAGTTCTGTGAATCCTTGATTAAACTAAAATCAATGTCAAAGTTCACTTCTGGACATCGTCCAATCATGAGGTACAGTACACAGTTCACACAGTTATTGGTCCTGGGTCAAACATCGGCCCACGGAAAGTATAAAAGTCCCCACACACCAAACTAGATCTCTCTGGTCTATTCCCGATGACCACTGGTAATCTGGAATCTCTTTCGACTTCCGGGTCCGGCGTCTCCCCAACATTCTCTCTCAGTCCTTCACTCGTGTTGCGAAACAGACCACACGACTCGTCGCAAACCGGATTGTGGAATGTTAGATTAATCTCAGGCTGGATGGTGTCTGTTGTCCCTGGGTCAGGTTAAACCGATTCTTGAACTCTTGAGTCAGGACGCTCAGTTCTTCTCGTTGAGTTTGGGTCAGATTCTGGCCGAACTGGATGTCTTCTGCATCTTCCTTATGTCGGAGTTCATTAAGGTCAAACAGGTTCTCGTCGTCTAATCTTTCGTCATCAGCAAAACGCACCGATGCCGCCAGTTGTGTTTTGTCTTGACGACCTCTCTCAATATACTTCTTCAACAGATTAGCATGGTAAATTTTCACCTTGTTCTTGATCTTGACTCTGTAGTCGTTGATTCCAACTACCGTGTCGACAACGTAGGGTCCCTTCCACTGCATCAGGAGTTTGTTGTTGTCAGTAGGAAGAAGAACTAACACCTGGTCACCTGGCTGGAATCGTCGAGGTTTCGCCTTACGATCATAGTAATGCTTCCCTTTGTTCTGCGCCTTCTCCAGTTCTTCTCGGGCCATTCTGAGGGTATCTTCCGGTTTCTCTCTCAGGTCGAAGACGTACTGGTAACTGATCTTCACCTCAGGCGCGTCGATATCCTTGGTCCAAAGTTCTTTGAGGATGTGCATGGGTCCCCTCACAGTCCTACCGTACAGTAATTCAAAAGGGGAAAACCCTGTCGAATCCTGAAGAAAGTCACGGTATGCGAAGAGCAAGGCATTGATATATCTGTGCCACAACCTTGGCTGCTCAGCGCACAGTTTCTTCAACATAGCCTTCAATGTTCCGTTAAAGGTTTTAACCAGCCCATTACACATGGGGTGATAAGGGGTGGTAGTAAGGTGTCGGATGTTCAATAGCCGGTTGACTTCCTCCATGCAGTCGGAGACAAACTGAGTTCCCAGGTCACTCAGGATCTCTTCAGGAATCCCCAAACGGCTGAATATGTCAACGAGCGCTTCTGCCACTGTTGGAGTGTCGATCTTTTTCAATGGTATGGCCTCAGGATAACGTGTAGCGTAGTCCACCAGAGTCAAAATATAGCGATAACCATCTTCACTTGGAGGGGATATTGGCCCCACCAGGTCCACAGCTACGCGCTTGAAAGGCATGTCGATCAGTGGCATTTTCTCTAGAGGAAGTTTGGGGACCTTTCCCTTGGAGATTGTCTTCTGGCACATGTCACACGACCTGCAGAATCGGGTGATGTCGCCTCCCATATCAGGCCAGTAGAAGACGGCTCGGATCCTATCAAGCGTCTTGTTGATTCCCAAATGTCCTCCCAATATGGAGTCATGGGCCAATTTCATCACCTGCATTCTCAAAGGTTCAGGAACTACTACTTGACGCACATGTTTATCTCCATTGCCGTCGAATATCTGGTACAAGATATCTCTTCTCGTCTCGAAGGTTATCTCTTTTCCCTTTCGCGTCACGGGCTCGGTTTGACCTCGGAACGTGTCAAGCGTATGGTCGGCTCTCTGTAGCTCCACCAGCCTTTCCTTATTCACCACGGCTGCTACCGTGTTGTCCGCCACTTTAAGAGGGATGGTCTGGTGACTCTTCTTTGCTTGACTTCTCGTGGTAACAGCACATGTTTCATGTCTCCACTCTGGATCTGGATCGTCTGCATTTCTTGCACCATCAATGTTTCCGATGATAAGGTCGTAAACAGGGGTCTTTACGCACAACGCCTTCACCTCTCCTGTCAAATATGGGGTGTCGACACTGACTTTGGCAAGGGGGATAATCCTTACAGTTCCGTCAGCCAAAATGAGGGTGGTCCACTCCTGTAGCTTTTGGTCTTCAGCTACTAGGTCCTCTCTCACGATGATGAAACTACAACCAGTGTCTCTCAACACTCTCACTGATGCTTTGCCGACAAATCCTGACACCACCGGCATATTCGGCACTTCATTCTCAGGCAGCGCGATGTTTGAGACTGGTAAGAATGTAGCCCCATCTCCTACTGGGATGCGTCCATTCTTTCTGAAAGATTCAATCAGCTCTGGTGTCGCTCGCGTTTCTCTGGATTCAAAGTCACTGGATGATGTCACATCATTAGCTAATACATCGGCGGCTCTGTGTTGAGACGTGGTACTGTTTCTGCCTGCTATTCCGCGATCTTGGTTGGATCTTCTGATGTCGCCTCGGAGAACATATTTAAAAGGACACCGTATCGCCTTGTGACCATTCTTTCCACAGAGAAAACATGTCAGGTTCTCCACCGGCTTGTATTTCGGGGCGTGTCTGACATTGTGAATTTCCTCTGCTGGTGCAGACACACGCTGCGGCTTACTGGACCAGAACTTCATGTTGTGGGCGTCAAGGTATCTTTGAGCGAAGTCGGCCAGGGCCTTCAGGGACTGGTTCGTTTTCTCTCTGAGTCGAGCGGCCAGGTCCTTTGAACATGCGTTGAGGACTTGTTCTTTGATGATGAGGTCACACAAGTCCTGGTACTCCCAGTTTAAACCAGCCAGCTCTATCCATTTCTCCAGGTAGCTTCTGATTCTCTCAATGAATAGGCCGGGTGTTTCTCCTTCTTCAGGTTTGAAGTTCCGAAATCGTCGACTGTAACCCTCTTCAGTGAAGTCATATTGTCTCAGCAGGGCGGCTTTCAACTGCGTATAATCTTCGGCTTCATCTCTTGGTAAACGAGTATAAAATTCAAGCGCTTTGCCAGTTAGAAGTGCACTCAGTTTAATAGTCCAAGTCTCTTGTTTCCAATTGTTGCTACTTGCGAAGCGCTCAAATCGCTCTAGGTAAGCGTCCATCTTATCTGAGTTCTCAACGAAAGGTGGAAGCTTTGGTGCACGGGCTGTTTGCTCTCTGCTGGCTAAGGCTGTGCCTCAATCTCCATCTGTTTCAGATGTATTTCATGTTGTCGCTGCCTCTCCGCCTCTTCTCGCTGTTTCTCTGCCTCTTCTCGCTGTTTCTCTGCCTCTTCTCGCTGTTTCTCCGCTTTTTCTGCTTGAATTTCGAGTTTCCTGATTTCACGTTCCTTAACTCTTTCTTCTCTCTCCCATCTCTCTTTTTCTTCTCTCTCTCGTCTCTTTTCCTCTCACTCCTCTCTCTACAGTCTTTATTTGTCTTCTCTCTCTCGTTTCTTTCCTTCTCTCTCCTTTGTCTCCAGTCTTTTTTCTTCTTCTCTCTCTCGTTTCTTTTCTTCTTTCTCCAGTCTCTCCATTTCTCTCTCCTTTACAAACTCGAGGAGTTGAGCTCCTTCGAGTCCACATTTCTTTCCAATTTTCAGGAATGTCTCCATTTCCGATGTCACCATCTCTGTTTTTCACTGCTGGCTGTTTTCTCCCGCTACCCTATCCACTGGACCAACTGAAGAAGTCCCATCGGAGGTGCCAAAATGTTACGTGGTGGAGTTGTAGTCGTAGTATGATAAACACACCAGACGCACGCACGTAAGGTTCTTTTTTAAATAAATCTCATACAGCTGCCACCCGTCACACGTGGCTTAAGGATGTAGACAATACTGGAGTAACAGTTCCAACAATATTTTAATTCAGCGATGCGATATTCACACAATGCAATTCCAATTGCACCAAAAACTGATACAAAGTCTCTTCTGCAATGTCCACAATGGCAACTCAAATTTTCTTTTACGCAGCGTCTCGTCTCACACAATGTACACCCTCTACGGGCCACGTACCTACAATAAACTACGTGTCTTTACCACTGACAATTGCAAGACAATGTACAAACGCGCTTTTCCAGCGCCCTCCTTATATACACAACCACTTTCCAGAATCATCTACGAAAATCATACAACGCAACCAATCAAAACAAAACACGCAACTGAAACTCATAATAAAAATTTTCTGGAATCACTAAAATAGGCTACAAAAGTCGGCTGCTCATTTCAGCTCTAAATTCTAATGTATAATCAAGACATATAAAAGTATGGTAGCCCTATCACGACCTTGTATACCCGCTCTAGAAGGTTCCCGACCTTTTACAAAACAAAAAAAGGCTGCTCAATTCACGCGCACAGAAAAACAAAATGTTGCGAAATGTTACGAACTGTCGCCAACTACCCGACGTCACACATACGAGGTCACTAGACAGTGCGACCTTTCTAGAACGTTCTGGACTAAACTTAACATAAAAAAACGAAATCTGCTCTACGCACGAACAAAAGAAAATCTTACTAAAAAGGCACGTGAATCGTAACCATGATAGCTCAAATAAATATCGGATCGTTTCCTACGATCTACACATGCACGCTCTCACAGGATAACACAACCACAATCGTAACAAGTTGGAATGCGCCTGAGTTGATCAGTGTTCAGGTCGTACTCCATAGGCAATAGATTTCCCTGCACCCCCCCCCCACCCCCCACCCCCCCGCCCATATCCCGCCCGTCATGCCCGTCCATTATCACTTCGGTGCCATGGACGTTAAACCCCAAACTAACCAACGTTGAAAACAAGAAAGGCAACGCCCTTATGGCTCACAAGTATGGTAGATCCACACAAGAGTGACAGTAAGTCAAGGGTTGACAAATTCATGGTTTTTTCAAAATTTAACCAGTTTTCACACATCTGTCAACCCCCCGTGACCTTTGACCTTTGCGATTAGTCGACTAAATTAGTATACATAGCAAAGCCTTATCATCGGCTACCTTTGCGCCAAAATTTATTGAAGAGTTTGCAAAAATCTTGATAATAACCACAATACTATCCATAATTGGCATTTTATACACATTTATCGACCCCTTGTGACCATTGACCTTTTACAAGGGGTTAAGCAAATTCGTATGCAAAGATAGGTCTTATCATCAGATATTTCTGTACCAGGTTTGGATGTGAAGTTTTAAATAGTATTTGAGAAAGAAAAAAAAATAACATCTTTTGTCAAAATATGGCTATTTTGGACCTATTGCCTGAGGTCTTGTGACCCTTGACATTGGTCGACCTCTTGTGACCCTTGACCTTTTTCAAGGGTCATCCAAATTAGTATGCATAGAAAGATCTTACCATCATGTATATATGCACCAAGTTGGGTTTGAAGTTGTGAATAGTATTTGAGGAAAGAAAAAATCTTTTGTCAAAATTCGGCTATTTTGACCTATTTTCTGAGCTCTTGTGACCCTTGACCTTTTCGAGGGATCAACAAAATTAGTATGCATAGAAAGGTCTTACCGTCAGGTATCTTTGTATCAAGTTTGGGTTTGAAGTCATGAATAGTATTTGAGAAAAAAATAAATTATATAAAAAATAGCTATTTTTGGCTCAAGTGTGAAGCAAAAGTGAGTCTATATTCTGTGCCAGTGGTCGTCCATCTGTAGTCTGTCGTCCGTCGTAAAACGCATTTTCTCGGAGACTATTCAAGCCACTGTCTTCAAACTTGGTTCAAGGATACTTTGTGGCAACACCTTTTTAAATATACCAATTTCAGTGACTTCTCACAGAGGTCAAAGTCACAAGGGATCAGGAAATATATCAACAATGGCTATATTTTGACATAATTATTTGTTTTCTCAAATACTATTCACAACTTCGAACCCAAACTTAGTGTAATGAAACCTGATGGTAAGACCTTTTTATGCTTACTAATTGGTTGATCCCTCGGAAAGGTTAAGGGTCACAAGAGCTCACGAAATAGATCCAAAATAGCCATATTTCGACAAAAGATGGTTTTTCTCAAATACTATTCACAACTTCAAATCCAAACTTGGTACAGAGATACCTGATGGTAAGACCTATCTATGCATACTAATTTGGATGACCTCTCGGAAAGGTCAAGGGTCTCAAGAGGGCAGGAAATAGGTAAAAATTAGCCATATTTTGACAAGAAATATTTTTTGGGCAATTACTATTCACAACTTCACACCAAACTTGGTACAAAAATACCTGATGTTAAGACCTATCTATGCATACTAATTTGAATGAGCCCCCGGAAAAGGTCAAGTGTCACAAGATGTTGACAAATGTGTATAAAATGCCAATTTGTGAGAGAATTGTAGTTATTATCAACATTTTGCAACATTTTTAATACAATTTAGCACAAAGGTAGCTGACGATAAGACCTTCCAATGTATACTAATTCCAGGGTATACTAATTTGGTCGACTGATGGCAAAGGTCAAGGGTCACGGGGGGTTTCACAGATGTGTGAAATTGATTAAATTTTGGGAAAACATCGATTTTGCTGGTGTAGAAGCCATCCCATTACTTATTGTGACACATGTGTGGATTGGTCATACACGTGAGCCATAAGGGCTTTGCCTTTCTTGTTGATATATTTCCGAATCCCATGTGGCTTTGACCTTTGTGAGAGGTCACTGAAATTGGTATGTTTAAAAAGGTCTTGAGACAAAGTATCCTTGGGCCAAGTTTGAAGACTGTAGCTTGAATAGTCTCCGAGAAAATGCCAACGTTAAAGTTTAGCACGGACAACTGACGGACGAACACTGATTAACAATGTAGACTCAGTTTTGCCGTGCACGTGAGCCAAAAATTACATCTATGACACCATTTGTTCCTCCATTGTCCACACAGGCACGGGGAAAACGGTCATTCTCGTCATTAAGGGCTTGCAGTGGGGGCACCAAGGGAAGGACGTTCATTTGGTGAGCTCCCACACACACAGCCGTGCCGCCATCTTGCTCATCGAACGTCAACTGCAGCACACTCTGAGGGCTGGGACCACATCAGGATCAACACCAGCACCAGTGTCAACATCAGCACCCGGCCCGCGGGTCCACACCCATTTTTATGACTTTAACAACGGGAGAGATGTGGAGGCCGCTGTGGAGGAACTGGCGTCAGCCGCGCGTGACGGAGAGCTCTTCGTTATCGCCGACGAAGCCGTTAGTGACAGGTAAGCTTTACTGTGGGTGAGTTGTGACGCGACACCGGTGACGGACATTAAACAGACCGTTATACTGACTGTAAATCTGTGCGTTTGTGGAGAGAGAGAGAGAGAGAGAGAGAGAGAGAGAGAGAGAGAGAGAGAGAGAGAGAGAGAGGGAGGGCGGGAGAGAGAGAGAGAGAGAGAGAGAGAGAGAGAGAGAGAGAGAGAGAGAGAGAGAGAGAGAGAGATGATGATGATGATGATGATGATGAAACGTTTTATTGACAGGATAAAGTTTTAGGCGAAACGCCTCTCTTACAAACTGTCCTGTTAGAAAAGAAATATTAACAGCAAAGAGTAAGCGAAACACAATAACGCCAATAAATCGAAACATGAAGAAATAAACTGGAGGAAAAAAAAGCAATGCAAATAATGCGCACACATATCAATAACAGTGAATCGTGAATCTTCGTTCGCGAAGTCAAGCCAATATATATATATTAGTCCGTTCAGGTAGTAAGTTACTGTAACAAGATGTTATATAAACGAGTTTTGAAGGTTCTAGAGTTGGAAATGGATTTAATTTGGGGTAGTAGTTCGTTCCAGGCTTTGGCACCTGAGAACGAAAGGCTGGTTTTATATATATCGAGCCTGGCCCATGGTAGCTGTAACAAACTGTTCCCCGTGTTTTGTCTTTGACTATCCAAAAATAACATATGAAGGTAAGATGGGGTTTTATGGTGAAGAATTTTATGCATAAGTATGCATCGATTAAATGTGAACTGTTTGTTTAGGTTTAGCACTCGGATGGTTCTAAACTTTTCTTCGGTGGGAGAGGGACCAGGCACATTTAACTTTACCCCTCGACGGTACAATGAGTTAAGTTTCTTTAAATGTACGTCACTGCATACATCCTAGATAGTGGAGCAGTAATCACAGTGTGTCTTAATATGGGAGTGGAGAAAGAGTCTTTTAGTGGCAGTGTTAACTATTTGACTTAGTTTTGATAGCAGGAATAGATTTTTTGATATTGTTTTGCATGTGTTTTCAATATGTGGTTCCCAGCTGAGCTGGTTATCTACTGTGACTCCAAGCAAACGATGTTTTGTAACTTGATCAAGGGATTCAGAGTTCAGGTATAATGTTAAGGGCAGGAGACCACGTTGATGTTTTTGGCGTGAAGTAATCAACATACTCTTTGTCTTTTGGACACTAATTATCATATGATTATGTTGGCACTAGCTTGAAACCTCATCAAGACTTTGCTGGAAAACTTCGTTGATTTTTGGCAATTCGCTGTTTGATGTATGTATGGTAGTGTCATCAGCAAATAAGTCACATGTTGCATCGGTGTAACGCACGCAGACTTGCCCACAGTCGTATACAGAGACTCTCACGCAACAGACGCATACACCGCCATTGACTCAGACGGGCGCATTCATGCGGTAAAACTCAACACACGGGCTCCCTTTCTAACTGACTTTTATACAAGATAAACATACGAAAAAAACGCTCACAATTATCAAGCTATATACATCACTCCTTTGCCCACACCCAGCATCCACATCACATACACATCACACACTATCTCGGCAAGGCTACGCTTTAGTTTCACACTGTCTCCAACCTGTTTGATGTTATTGCCTGGTTACGTTGGTCCTTCTCACGTCTAGGCGTGAAAGTCCTTCGTTGTACGCTTCTTCCTGCCGTCCTGTCTCTTTGGCACGGACGTCCTCGTACTCGTACTGTAGCGCAGTTCTCGCTTTGACTCGGGTGTCTCGGTCCCGGTCAGACTCACTCTGAGTGAAGAGCTGGAGGGGTGATGACCTCACGTTAGGTCTGGTGACTCGACGACTCGGCGTCCGTCGCTCCCTTTTTACAAGCACTCTGAATACGACAACAAAAGTCCCAACGTAACACTTGCTAAACACACAACATATTGGATCAATGAGAAACGTCACGTAACCTGGCCGATACAAATAACTCACACGTTCATTCACACACACACACATGTGCTTCATAAACTGTCTACTCCCGTAACACCCCCATATCTCTGTCACTATCTTGAAACAGACTATAGCCTAACACTCTTGCTATACACTACTATATACACTGGAAAAAGACTATGCTTAACCATCCACGTACTATCTTCATAGCGGCTTAGACATACACACCTCACATTCCGTTAGTTATCTATCTCGGTAAACAACTGTATACAAAAACACCGGTTACTTCACTGAATTCTAAACCAACATAACTAAACCAAACCGGTCAACACTATACAAGCAAATTACTCTTACCAGCGCATACTGTCTTTAACTAAGCAACTATCAATACTACATATATAGAAAGTGACATACCTGAAATCTAGGCTTCAGAGTCTTGGAATACGGGCTAGGTGTCTCACATACATCCGTCCATGCTGACGATAAAGCCCCGTACCAATATATTACTGCTCTGACAGACTAAACTTTTGCCTAGAACTCACTATACAAAACTCACCAAAACTCCGTGCTAACCATGTCTTACAGATTTCACGTGGAACCTCATGCCAACCGGACTATCGGCACAAACAAACCGTTAACAAAAACCGTACCGTACTAACCCTAATGTATGAGCACTATGCACGAGCATAGAGCTTCATCACAATTCCCCCTTCCTCGGGAAAAAAAGAAACGACCGAGTTTCTTTTTAAGGACTACTCGACGTACACTATCACAACCCAAGGCTACTTTAACTATCTAGAATACAAGAAAAGAAAATTACAGCCTTAAGCCTCAACGTACACCCTCGGATCGCACAGCGAAAGCTAAAACAAAATTAACGCGCTAAAACCTCCAGAAATGAAAACGATCCAACGACTGCCCACTCTAATCCACACAATCGCGAGACTCCAATCTCCGACCTACCTACATATTGGGTGCTGAGCGGCATTTCTGTCCGCAACAGAAGTATGCCGTCTCAGACCAACCCGATTATAGGGCCACACCCGCTGACCGATCCCCTGATTCTGGACGGAAATAACACGATCTCTCTGTTCCGAACTACGCGTACTTCGAGCTCTCGTCGCCACTGATGCGACTACACTGCGATTAACCTGAGCTCGCTTAACCGTCTCGACTCTACTGATGACTGGCTGCACACCCTTCATGTTACCCAGGACTAAATCTATTAATGGCTCGTCGATGACACAAGAAATTAGATCACCCGTGAAAAACTCCGTGTCAACCTCTATTCTAGCCAAAGGGAAAACTTCTACCTTCCCTCCGAACGAAACTACTTTCTGCGTCTCGCCCGTGAACTGATCTTGCCTAACTAGACTACGTCTGACCCCCGCGGTCGTTGTACCGGAGTCACGGAGAACAGAAGCGAGACATCCGTTTACAACGCCGTCTACCAGCGGTAGGCAACCACCTCCGTCATCTGAACACACCGCGCCCAGCTGTGGTTCCTCCCCGACTGGGACCGCAAAACTGGCTACGTGAGTGGGCTGCACCGCCCCCTCCACCATACCAGGACTGTTAGGACACCGATGAGCCAGATGGCCGTACCCCTGACACGTGAAACACTGAGTCCCTGAACTGCTGCTAGGACACTCACAACTAAAATGACCGCATGCATGACACGCAAAACACTGGGTGTCCGAATTCGCAATACGACCACGACCATACCCACGCAAAGATGTCCCTCCACGTGCGTACGGATCGCGACTGGCATTGCTGTTACCTCGATCACCGCGTCGAAAACGCAAAGTACCTCTACCGTTAACCAGCTGGGCTCCACGTAAGGTATTGACGCCCCGGTAACCCCCAGTCGTGTTAGCAGCGACCAACCCGACTGGCGGTGTCTCGGTCCTACGCGCGAGGTTTTTCGTAGGATGCGCCATCCGAAAAGCCTCCGCGTTCTGTACTAACTCGTCCGTAGTCTTGAGGTTACGCTCCCTCAAGAATACCGCTAGATCCTTGGAAACGCTACCAAAGAACTGTTCAGCCAACATGAGATCGAACAATGTAACATTTTATATATACGTAGTAAAACCAAAAGAACCTTGGTACGTGTGGTCGATCTTTGACAGTTCGACCCAACGTACGAGCAAATGGGACAACCGTTTGCCAAAAGACACAAACGATTCCCCTGTCTCTGGCCGACAAGCTCTCAGACGTTCTCTAAAACCTTCCGCATTACACTGTATCACCCGATTGTTCTCTTGGGATCGTTTTATCCTAACTTTCTATGCATGGGCCTGTGGCTCATAAGCCGATATAAGGGGAGTTTGACTCGCTTGGCTGCAAAGAGGTACACCGGTCGAGGACACAATCACAATAACCACTGAACAAGTACACACGAGAAACATGACGTCAATCATACCACTCTCGCATGCAAGCGGCATAACAGACATAATCAAGGTTCTTTTGGTTTTACTACGTATATATAAAATGTTACATTGGTTAATAATAAATGGTTTGCTCACCTCTGACGTGCATACCGAATACGACGACCCATGGTGGTCACACGGCCCATCCCAGCACCAAAGCTGGTGCCAGGAGGGAGAACAGTCCTAACATCACATTTCAGAGTCGGTGTGTTGTTTCGAGGGTGCCACAACGTGTCACTTCAGGAACGGCTCTCTCTCTCCGAAACGCACACCGACCATTCTTTATATACATTTCTAATTACCTCTAGTTACATGTGTCCTGCGTCATTGCTTTCCCCAATCACCCGACCTTTCATGCTCTTATGTGGACGCGACCAAAAGTCTTGAGTCAGAGTTTCCACTCGACCGACCTTTCCCTTGTTTTGGACACTCGTGCCACCCGATTCTTAGATAACCAGTATCCACGTGGCCGTGTTTTTTCTGGGTCAAGCCTTGCGGATTACGATTATAACTCCGTCCTCGTACCTGGACTTCGATCCCATCTTTTTAACCCTTATCATCCCTATTAACCCTAGCTATCATAATTGTCACTCTGTGACATCACTCCCCTCCCTCTAAAATGAGTCTCCCGACTCATTATACAAATACACAAATATACATTATCATAAAGCAGATCATTCAATACTTGTTCAAATTTAATAAACATACATCACCCATATAAATAACACGATCTCTCTGTTTCGAACTACGCGTACTTCGAGCTCTCGTCGCCACTGATGCGACTACACTGCGATTAACCTGAGCTCGCTTAACCGTCTCGACTCTACTGATGACTGGCTGCACACCCTTCATGTTACCCAGGACTAAATCTATTAATGGCTCGTCGATGACACAAGAAATTAGATCACCCGTGAAAAACTCCGTGTCAACCTCTATTCTAGCCAAAGGGAAAACTTCTACCTTCCCTCCGAACGAAACTACTTTCTGCGTCTCGCCCGTGAACTGATCTTGCCTAACTAGACTACGTCTGACCCCCGCGGTCGTTGTACCGGAGTCACGGAGAACAGAAGCGAGACATCCGTTTACAACCCCGTCTACCAGCGGTAGGCAACCACCTCCGTCATCTGAACACACCGCGCCCAGCTGTGGTTCCTCCCCGACTGGGACCGCAAAACTGGCTACGTGAGTGGGCTGCACCGCCCCCTCCACCATACCAGGACTGTTAGGACACCGATGAGCCAGATGGTCGTACCCCTGACAGGTGAAACACTGGGCCCCTGAACTACTGCTAGGACACTCACGACTAAAATGACCGCATGCATGACACGCAAAACACTGGGTGTCCGAATTCGCAATACGACCACGACCATTGACCCACGCAAAGATGTCCCTCCACGTGCGTACGCATCGCGACTGGCATAGCTGTTACCTCGATCACCGCGTCGAAAACGCAAAGTACCTCTACCGTTAACCAGCTGGGCTCCACGTAAGGTTTTGACGCCCCAGTAACCCCCAGTCGTGTTAGCAGCGACCAACCCGACTGGCGGTGTCTCGGTCCTACGCGCGAGGTTTTTCGTAAGATGCGCCATCCGAAAAGCCTGCGCGTTCTGTACTAAGTCGTCCGTAGTCTCGAGGTTACTCTCCCTCAAGAATACCGCTAGATCCTTGGAAACGCTACCAAAGAACTGTTCAGCCAACATGAGATCGAAAAATGCCTCGTACGTGTGGTCGATCTTTGACAGTTCGACCCAACGTACGAGCAAATGGGACAACCGTTTGCCAAAAGACACAAACGATTCCCCTGTCTCTGGCCGACAAGCTCTCAAACGTTCTCTAAAACCTTCCGCATTACACTGGAACTTCTGCAAAAGACACTCCTTCAAAGTCTCGTAATCTATGTTCCCCGAAACGTTCAAGCTATGGTAAAGACTCAAGGCCTGACCTTCGAGCACAGACGAAAGCAAAACGGGCCAGTTGGCAGGAGGCCAACTCAACGCCTGCGCATGAGACTCGAACCGACACAAAAAAGCGTCAATAGAGTCCACGGAGTCTTTAAACATCGGCAGTCTAGGAAAATTCCGTATGCCCCGGCCTACTGAATCACTATCTGCTCTAGACCCCACATCCCAAGCTAACTGTATTTGTACCTCCTTATCTCTCTCCTTTTCCTCCCTATCCTTTTCCTCTTTCTCTCTCTGGTACTCTAGTTCCTTCTCTCTATATACGGTTCTTCTGCGTTCGCTTGTGATTTATTCCAAAGCAGTGATTGACTGTGTGCCTCAACTTCTGTGATTTTCTCAGTACTCAAACCAAGGGGAATCACAGCGCTGGACAGACAACAGTTAGATCCCCTGCCCCCGCCTATCAGGCACCCAATCGCCAGCCCACAGAGAAATACGCAGGTATAGAATAAGACAATCATTTCCATTCCTAAAAAGAATGGATCAGGTCTCTTATATAACCCATGTCTTTCTCCGGAACTTAGGAAGTAGGCAGGAGAAACATACATACACAAACATGAAGGTGCGCTACTATATGTGGTCGGGTAAATACCCTGATTTCCCACAGTAGATGCACAGAACATTACACAACAATGTAACGATACAAATTTTGCCTCGAGTTATACATGATACTCACAAACCAGATAGGTGAGGCTAGCGCTGGCAGAATTGTCAGTACTCAAACCAAGGGGAATCACAGCGCTGGACAGACAACAGTTAGATCCCCTGGTTTGTGAGTGTGATTTTCTCGCCTGGTTTGATTACCAAAGCTCCGCTAAGTTTTCATTGTGACAGTACGGTTTCAAGTGTTTAGCCTACGATACTTCACATCGCAGGCTACACCATTTGTTCATTTATTTAGACAGCTTGCGCAGCATTAATACGTGGATACACTATTAATCAAAAGCGATCTTCATTTGATAACGCTGTGTTGGACACCATTTGTGAAGTTTGATACGAGGTGCTATAACTTCAGCCGCGCTTTACTGCATTGAAACTTTATTCCCTATTCCCTCTGTTTATATATTTTTTTTGCATTGTGTTGCAACTTCATTTGGGAGAGTTAAAATTCAACATGACCCATAATGCTCAGACACACGGAAGCCTTCAAACTGGTCACTTGAACATCTACCATCTTTTTAACAAGGTGGCCGATTTGAATGTTTTTCTAAACTCGTCTGAACCATTCCACCTGTTTGGTCTTAGTGAGATGCGACTTAACTCCGACATAAGCGATGAAGCCGTTCACATACCTAACTTTAGCATCACTCGACGTGACCCTCGTGTACTTGGTCAGACTGGGCTTGCCGTTTACATCCATAACTCAGTCCAACATTTAGTAAAAAGGCGTGAGGACATAGAAACTCCGGAAGTTGAGTGCATTTGGTTGGAATTTAGGGCTCCAAAAACTAAACCCGTCTTCATCGGCTTTTGTTATCGTAACCCATCAGCCAAGTTTGAATGGTACGACGATTTCTTGCATGCAGTAGAAAACGTTGGCCTACCTAACTGTGATGCGTTGCTACTAGGCGACTTTAACATAGATATGTTGAAGCCCCATACCGCGTGGGATTGCATCACCACACAAACTGGCTTAGAACAATTAGTTTCGGCCCCTACTAGGATCACAAAAACAACCGCAACACTCATTGATCACATTTACACCAACCGTCCCCTTAGTGTGTTCAATGTTAGTGTTCCTGACCTCAGCATCAGTGATCACTTTCCTACTGTGTGTTCCTGGTCAACAAAACTGCCAGTGCATCGTAAGAACGGGCACACAACTATAACGTAGCGCTCATTTAAACAGTTGAGTCAGTCTGCTTTTCTAGCAGACCTTGATCAAACACCATTTAATGTCGTAAATAACGAAACTGACCCTGAAAAGGCTCTGACTATTTGGTATCGACTCTTTACAAGAGTACTTAACAAACACGCCCCTTTACGGCAAAAGCGGGTAAAAAAACACACGTTACTGCCTTGGCTAACGCAAGGAATAATTGAAGCTATGAAATTGAGAAATGACTTAAGAAGACACAAGCTATTTAACGAATACAAAAAACAACGTAACCGTGTCAAGTCTATGGTACGCAGGGCTCAAAAGTCTCTCTTTGAACGAATGATTAAAGAAGACAGAGATACTGCCGCACTCTGGCGCGCAGTTAATCTCGTCACCCGAGGTAACAGCAAGAAATCGTCAGCCATTCCTTCTAGTATTACTGCAGACACCTTTAACAAACATTTTTTGTATGTTGCCGAGTCAATCATACCCTCAAGAGGAAAAGCGTCTTACACATGCCCGGAGTCCCTGCTTAACTTCTGTAAGCAGAAGACTAAGGACAAACCCCCCTTCTCTATACCGCCTCTAGCTGTGTATGAAGTAGGAAAACTGATCGGGTCACTGAAAAACAAAAAATCATCGGGACCTGACGAGATTAGTCCTAAAATCCTGAAACTGTCCCTTCCCTATACAGTAGAATCGTTAACGTATATTTATAACTTATGCATCCAACA